>VWYH01009174.1:0-35388 GCA_013399365.1 Pampusana beccarii
TCTCTCCTGTGCCTGCAAGACAAGTAAGAAGGATATGCTTTAGCCACTGGACACAAACATAACTTGTTTTGCATTATGCTGACATCTTGATTAGTGCAGGGCTGAACAGCGTTAAGTGGTGCGTGCAAGCTAACTACAAGGACCAGTTCAGTGTCAAACAGCAGCATCAGTAGCAACTGAAGTACCACTGGATTTAAACTTGCATTTTAACAACTAAACTAATGAGCAAAACAAAACTTCAAAATGTACATAAAATATATGATTGCATATTTTTAAGTCTTCCATTCTTGAAGATACAACTGTCCGAAACGTCTAACTTTAGGTAATTACTATACAGCATTTTATCTCAAAAATTCACGAAATAAGAAAAAAAGTATCTTCCTTGGACAACTTTCAGGACAATATGGTAGGCAGTGTGCAACCAATAGATGCTTTGGGAAAAAAAAAAAAAGAAGCAAGTAGTGTAACAATTACAGCCCTGCAAACTTTAACCTCAGAAACATGTGGTATCAGCATTAATTAAAATTTGGCTCATATTCATTAATGGGCAGTCATTCCTTCCTTCAAATTTCTTTGCATCTCTGTACTTTGCATTAAAAGTATTTTGTTAATGAACATTTCTGACTATTTGTCAATTTTAAGTTAAGAACTGCTTGTTGGAAATTTCACACAGCACGTAACACACATTTCTCCTTTGCTCCAATTCAATGAGCTCATCCTCTGTGACTCGGAGAGATTATCTATATTATTCCTGTGTTTGCTTAAAAGGAGTTGTTGAAATTTAGAATGAGCAGTTGCACAGCCACATAAACCCTGTGTGCACCCAGCTACTCAGCCTTGCAGGAAACAAAACGATGCAGCAGCGTGCATTGCTCAGTGCTGTGTTCTTCAGCCTTTCAGCCTGGGTTTTATTTTAATAATTTCTGTAAAGCTTTCATGCCTCATTCCAATAATACTTGTGCCCCAGACAAAGGCAGCCTTATGCCCCTTACATCATGCTTTAGGTGTCCTGTCAGAGGAGCGTGTTTCACAGCAGTGCAGTGCAAGGTTGAAGGAAAATGCTGAAGCACTTCTGAGATGGCACACTGCAAAAACTTAAGCTGGAAGCCTCTAAAAGCTTTTGCCTTTACCGTGACCATCATTTTGAAACCTTCAGTCCCATTTCCCACACACATAAAACAGAGTACTAACACGTCTTTCTTACAGACACACATTCACAGAAAATCAAGCACAACGCTCCATACCGACCAATTTTATTTTCTCTGGGGAAAAGGCGGTTACTCACAGAACCACAGAATGTTAGGGAATGGAAGAGATCTCGAAAGATCATCCAGTCCAATCCCCCTGCTGGAGCAGGAACACCCAGATGAGGTTACACAGGAAGGTGTCCAGGCAGGTTTTGAATGTCTGCAGAGAAGGAGACTCCAGAACCTCCCTGGGCAGCCTGTTCCAGTGCTCTGTCACCCTCACTGAGAAGAAGTTTCTTCTCAAATTTAAATGAAACNGCCTTTCCTCATAAGGGAGATGCTCCACTCCCTTCATCATCTTTGTTGCCCTATGCTGGACTCTCTCCAGCAGTTCCCTGTCCTTCTTGAACTGAGGGGCCCAGAATTGGACACAATATTCCAGATGTGGTCTCACCAGGGCAGAGTAGAGGGGAAAGAGAACCTCTCCGGACCTACTAACCACCCCCCTTCTAATACACCCCAGGATGCCATTGGCCTTCCTGGCCACGAGGGCCCAGTGCTGGCTCATGGTCACCCTGCTGTGCACCATCACTGCTGTAACGAAGCAGAATGTGCTCTGACGCTGAAAAGTGAGACCAAGCCTAGCGCACCCTCGGCCTCCACGGGGACCCTGGGTCTGCACTGAGGCGCGTAGGGCAGCACGATGTGCACAGGGCACTGCCCAGACGAGAGGCAGCACCAGCCCCACACACCCCAACCAGGCACTGGCCTCTGAGGGACAGCTGCCCTGGGTCAGTGACACCCGCCCGTCTTCCAGTTCTGAGTCAGGGGCGAGATCTTTACGCTTCAGCCATCTTTGAGTGGGGAGAAAAACATCACTTTCCTTACGACTGCACAAAATTGCTGACCTAGACACTACAGAACTACTAGATAGTAAAAAACACCTTGGGCTACCCTTAAGACCACCACAGCTTTTCTCTTTTTCTGAAACATATGAAACAGAGTGAAGCCCTTACATGTAAAACGAAATAAAATAAAATGCGATACCACATACTTTCTAGAATTCCGTAACACTGTCCAGCTTTTCTGCAAGATACGTCACACATTTAGTACAGAAAATTTTTCAACGTAAACCTATAAAGCACAGAATTAGATGCCTTTTTGGTATGATTAACTCTTTTACTAAAGACTCTGCTTTAACTAATGTATAAGGAAATCATTTCCAGGAAACACCTCTGAATCAGCGGAATACAAAGTGGCTTACAGTTTTGTTCCTGGTGCTGCCCTACACAGGCATCCAGGTTCTTTCAAAATCCTCCCCAAATGCAAATTTAGCACAGAGATATGAAGAACGTGCTTGTGTAATTTACTCTGTCTTAAAACCTGAGGCTTGTAATTCTTTTAATTCTTTACGGGGAGTGTAGGTAGCAATTGATATCACACATGATAATCACACACAAGAAAACACAGTGGTAGAGCAATTTGCATCATCTTAGAGAAGACAGTATTTCACATTATTTACACCAGAAAGGGAGTCTACAAAACCTGCAATACGTAGTAAAACAAAACTGAAATCCAAATAAGAATCTAAAACTGAAGTCTGCATCTTATTGAGCTTTGTGGTTCTATAACTGAGTGTCACTGTACTAAGACTTCATCAGCCGAAGACCAGTAACAAATTATACTCAGAGATCTAAATATATATAGATAGACACACACACTATATATATATATGTATTTATATTTTTCCATATACATGAGTATCTGAAAACATATATCGTATATACATGTAAAATACATATAACTTCTCCTTTTGAAGGCCATCTAAAAGTCCCTTAAGTTTGTCCTTCCTCAGGTCAATGCTTAAAACCACTTTTTGTGCCTGCTCACAGACTAATTTTCTGGTTAAGCCAGCAGCAACGATGAGAACATTTCTAGTCCTCCTTGACTCCCCTCAGATTACTAAGAAGTGAAAATGTTTGTTTTCAGCACAATATACAGGAACTCACAAAAACTGCACATTGATGGTTCCTCTTAGATTGTTATGATCTAGGGCAGAAAGTAAATATTTTTATATTGCTGCTGAAAAGAAAAGCATACAAGGAGAATTTCAAGTACGGCTTTAAAACAAAACAAAACAAAAAACAGTGGCATAAAATCTTTCTGAAAAAAAAAAAAGTCCCGTTTATGTGAAAACTGCTTTAGGAGTGATGGAACACCATTTAAAAGCATGTCACTAGAGATCTGCTTAGATACTTCTCCCCCAACTAAAACAACTGGAAAAAAAACAAGCCATATTATTTACTATCAGATAAACAGGGAAAAGTCTGGCATAATGAACTACTAGTGTTAGTTAAGCAGGGCTGCAATCACTACAGCATTTTTCCTGGTGGGGAGTGGAATTTTAAACTACCACTGTTAAAGCACTGAGTCAAACCTAGATTTGATTTTTTAATTATATTTTTTGGCTTTTAAAATACCATGACTGGAAATATAGGATGATTAAGACTTTGACTGATACAACACCAACTGCGCTTTCTACAGCCTTATCCATTACAGGGCAAGTTAAGAAATGCAACTTGGCAATATGTGCCTAAAATCTTACCTATCACAATAACAAACAAAACCAACACTGGATAACAACCTGAATGGGACTCCTGAGTGGGCCTGTTTCACCTGGTGAAAAGAAGAAAACTTGAAAGTAGATAAAAAATACCTACATGTCCTGAGAGGATTTGAATATGCTACAGCTTCTGCTAACTGCAGCTTCTATTACCACCCTCCCAGGAATATCGCTAGCTGATACAAGGAGAAGAAGAAAGGTGAAATGGCAATGGAGCGGATCAGCAGAATGGACCAGGGTGGAGTAAAACCACACTGAGATCAGTTTTCTGCTGGCTGTCATTGCACATTTAAATTAGTCAAGACTTGGATCAGTTCTCTGAAGCCAGGTGAGTAATATCTTCTCGTCTGTAAGAAGACAGTCAAAGGCCACACAGCATAGCAGATTCTCAATGAATAATAATATTACCACTCTCCCTCCCTATCTTTTAAAAAGAGTGACTTTCCAAAAAACGCATGATCCTAATATAACCCTTAGGTGGTACTTTGAAGAGAAGTCAATGGTGCGACTGAAAAAAAAAAACCCCAAAAAAACAAAAAAGCTTTCTGATTCAAGCACATAGTATGGTTGGTCATTTGACTTCTAAAAAAATTTCTTTCCAGATAAAAAACCAACCCAACTGACGAATGAAAATAATTAACTGTCTTTCAAAAGCAGTAAAGAAATGTCTCAAATAGTGATGAATGGCATAGAAGATTATCAAAATTCGTAACAGTTTAGCACAGCCTGGCAAATCTCTGAAGACCTCCCCAAATTTTTTTTCTTCAAATGGTAATAGCAAAAAAATACTACTGTATCATCAAGAATATTACAACTAGAGATCTGAAAGGCCCCCCAGCAGTATTATCTCCCAAGAAGAAACCAGGAAGGAAATCAGGTTGCTTAAATTCAGAAGTAATCCCTTACGTGTGCTTACACACACATACACAGATACCATGCACAAATTTTTGTATTATTACTATTACTCCTGGAGCACATCCTGCAAAAAAGAAACTGCAAAATGATGAAATACAACTTTCTCTGCCCTGCGAAACTTATGGAAAAACTTAAAACATGGTTCATTTTAAATAGGTGACAATGCAGCTATTGGCAGAGTGGCTCTGAAACTCATGTGGTGGCAGACAAGGAAGACGTAGGAGACTAATTTAAAAGTAATTCAAGACCAGAAGCCTATGCTGACTATCTTTTCTTTCACATGGGTGCACAGCATATACCTGTACTTGTTTTCTCTCCATTGTAACTTAAATAAATCTGAAGTATAAGGTAGAGTGATCAATTACACGGCTGAGGACTCTTTTTAAACAAAAACAGATGCCATTATCTAAGCAAAATCCACACTGGTAGCTGTTAAGCAATGATGTGCTGCTAAACTATGTGTGACCCTGTTTATTCCTAAATTTGACCTATGAAAAGGTTAGGGGGAAAAAAAAAGGCTGTATTATATTGTACGAAATTTCGTATTTAAATTAGATAGAAAAGGACTTTCTCAAGATGTAAGATATACAAAAAAAGCCACTCAAATACACTGCCCTGTTAGCCACTATCTGAATCAACTGGGTGTATGTTCACAAGTGACTGGCTTTTAGCTTGGGACTTAATGGCAGAAAGAGGCCCAGAGGTACCAGGAAAGTGAAGATTCATCAGTCAAAGTGGAGTCAACATCCCATGCGGAGAAGGTACAGGTTGACACTTCTATCTGCTGACCATTTTTCTGCTTGCATTATTACTATACCTACACTCTTTCATCAAACTTTACCCAGAAAACAGCAGTCAGCTGTGCACTGCCTCATTGATTTGAAGAAAAGTGCAGAAATCAACCTCATCAGGTATTAAGTAGTAGAGTAACTCCTATGAGGAGTAAGAGCTACACCAGTAAGAGAGAGAAGAAAAATATTTGATTTCAACTATAAAGTTGTATTTCACTTGGAAGCAAGTTTTATGTCCTCTCTGCTACTACTAATTCAGCTACAGAGAACAGAAAAAATACAGTTTATTTTGTTGCTATTCCAGCGGTGGAATGCAGCAGGATCACATTTCTGCTGAAACCGAGTATGGCCCTACATGAAAACACAAAAACTGTGCAGAATTCAGGCCTTGGACTGGCCTGGCTTTGTAGGTGCCAAAAAATCCAAAATGCATTACAGAACGCATGAGATCATCCCAGGAGCTGAAGCGAAGGAGCCAGTCTGTCCCACCACTCGGAACAGCAGCTTTCAGGCTCGCCGCTGAAGGCCACCGTCCAGAGGGATGTCACGCTGGTGGCACCTGCGGTGGAACTCCCAGACGCCAAGGCAAAGCTCCCCAGGTCACCTAATACTTCCGTGCAAGTTCTGGAGCAGAACCAGAGCATCTCTTCGCCATCAAAAAAAGTTGTGGAGGCTAGCGAAACAACTGTGCTCCTAAACAGACAGCTCTGTCCATCTGACACGGCCAAGCACCCTTGCAGACATCCTGATGGCTTACGAATGGATCCTGACCTCCACAGCCTTGGCCATCACCTCTGTCAACAACTTGAGTTGTCCATCAGCTTCAAGCTGGTAGAGGTATCACCTAGCACTCCTTTCTAACTGAGGACTTCGTACTCTATGCAACTTTTTCTCCATTGCCTAAAAATATTATCTCCATCTCTGTATCACACCTCTTGAAAGATACTTAAGCACCAATCTATACTTCCAACCATTTTATACAATTATAAATTAATTTTTGGAATTGCCCGTTTTCACCTTGGTCATAAAAACTAAGGTCTGACATGAAGTATTTAAATGACAACTCATCCAGAGAGATGAGTAGAGTTTCTATGAGGAAATATTATGAGCCTCCATAGTGAATACAGTAGGCATATTTATATTTTCCATATAACTAACAGTAGTACTGTATTACCCTCCTTCTCTGATTATCAAACTCCTTAATTAACATGAACAGATTACATCTCATGCTTGATTCATCTGATGATAGGAAACATTTTTGATGGTGTTTCAGTCAGACTAATGGAAAATACTATGGGACAGGAAAATACTGAAGTTTCAAGCAAAGCAACAAAATAAGCCAGACAGGGAGCTAAAGTCTCCTGATGTGTGTTCCTACACCAACAGCACGTGGTTTTGTATTTATGTTAAAAACTGAATGGAATAACTACAAAAAGCTAAGTTAGGAGAGAACTCAAGTGCTGGCTTTTGAGATTTAACAAAGCACAGGTTTAAAATAAGAGCCAATAACAGAAAAATCTGGGAGATATATATGTACATACTGTTCTATTGCCAAGTGTTTGCTCTACTGACAGAATCTCTTTAGAATTACTACGTAATCATCTTAATTATTTTGTTCACAATCCACATCTGCACATTCCACTTGCTTTCAAAAAAGGAAGCATAAAATAATTTTGCCATTCACTAAATTACCTCCCCTGTATCATTTTAGTAATTTATAAACATTTAGTTAAGATGACTATCAATATTCTATGAAAGAAAACAAAATACCATTTAATGAATGACTCAGGTAATAACAAAAAAAAAAAAGAGCCTGGCAAGATAAGTAAAGATTCCTTCCAAAGAAAGGGCGGGTAGAATTTTATGAATATAGGTCAGGAAATTGAGAATTACATCAAATAAGTAACATGAAACATCTACATCAGTGAATTGTTTCAAGTCTCATATGTCTGAAACATTTATGAAAAACTAAGCAAACATTATCCATCATAAAATATTACTAAAGCTGCTGCATCTTTTCCTTACCTAAACTAAGGCTATAAAAACAGTATCTGCTATCTTTATCTAAGATTTTTTTTTCCTCTCATTGATTATTGTATGCATAAGTATCACATCGTACTAATAAACTTCTCCATAGGAGACTATGGAACCTGAATTCTCTCACCTCCTTAAAAAAGGGAAAGAAATAGTCCCATTCTGTAGACAGTATAAATGCTTTCTAGAGCAGAGAAATCCTCTTACAAATTTAATCTGGTTGTGCTTGAGCAGATAATAAACTTTGTCACTCTAGTGCAGCAACTAAACTCAAAGAAAGAAAACTAATATTAACTCCATTCTACCAGTTACAAAATCAGAACAGTCTAAGTGACTACTACAATAAAGCCTAAGACACTGAAATGATAACTGATTAAAAAACCAAAACAAACAAAACAACAACAAAAACACACCAAACCACACTCTACAAACAACCCACCTCACAAAAACCCCCGCGCGCAACAAAGCAGAAGAACCTCCTTATCTTTTCAAGCTATAATCAGATAATTTTCACAATTCTAGAGCTATCTCCTTATGGTTTGGGTATTATTCAGGGGCAAGAAAGCAACAGAATAGAAACTGTCTGCCTTCACAGAGGAGAAGCAACTCCTCAAGATTTCACAGAGCTTTGTCATGGGTTCAGAGGAGGACAGGACCACATCCTGCATGACCTCCTCCTCCTCCTCTTGAAAGGATCCCTCTGATAAACTGGGTACTCTCTGAAGACAAGCAACTCCTCACAGTCTGTGCATAGCTTTCTATTCTGTACGCTTCAGAACAACCTCAACAAACTCTGCCTAAAGAGCTCATCCGCGCAGAAAAAGGGCCGCAAGTGAAGTTTCACCTTCAGAAATATTTTCTTTGCGCTACTCACAACTTTTAACTGACAGCAAACTGTTGAAATCAGACCACTGCACGCTGTTCTTCCATGGAAAAACTATGAACAAAACCAGCAGCAAACACTAGCATGAGTGAAAGACGGCATAATGCAAATTCTTACCATCCTTTCACAGAGGAAATGCCCAATCTGTCTTTCAAAACTCGTTTGTAATTAATTTCAAATGAATTTTTACGCTTACATCTGAGGGTAGAACAAGAATATAGCATTGGAAAGCAGACTGACTTGTAGACTCCAAGACACAAATATGTCAAAGCTGATCACTCTTCCGAAAGGTGCTTCATTTTCACCCAAGTGACAAGCTTCACATAAAAACCCAGGTAAATAAACCAATAACCTCTTCACCCAATCTTTTATTTTCTCTTATTCTTTCAATAGATATATATCTTGTTTGAGGAGATCAGTATAATATTCAACTACTAAGCTATTTATTAATTTATTATATTTATATATTATTATATATTTAAATATTGTTTATAAGCTATTTATTAACAGAAAATGGTAGTAACATGCTGACCATCACTTGATTTCCTCTTACAACTACTTCACTACGGTTTGGAGAGAGACTGGGACTGGAGTTAAACCTCTTAACTTTCTTCTATATTCCACCTCTGGTCCTTCATCTGCACACATAAAGCGGAGTGAAAATGCTGGGAGCTGCAATGGACCATATAACTCTACGTGTCCTGCAGGCCTCCAGGAGCTGAACTTCAGTATGAGACATTAGTTTCCTCACATTGCAGGACAAGGCTTGAGTTAGTTCTAGGCTTTATTAAGGATGACAATATATAAAATGCAGGCAAAAAGGAAACACTCTTGCCATTAAGTGAGTCAATCTAATAAAATAATAAAAGGTTTTAAAATGGAATTGGAAAAAAATTCAACCATGTTTAAGAAAAAAGTTTACAAATTGGTTAATACTGAATATCTCAAGACGTTCTTATGGGGGGGGGGCGCAGAGAAATAAATCACCATCTGATTAAGGCTTATTAGAAAGTAATGTTATCAAAAGCATTAAGACGGTTTGATGGCAAATAATTTAGATATTATCAATATATTATAAAAATTTGTAATTACGTATTGTATTACATTTTATATTGTCACATACATTTGTAAAATGAAATAATAGCATCTGCTCTTCAAGTTGATCTTCCAGAAGGCTCTGAGTACTTCACATGAAGTTCATTGTTTGAACTCCTTTCAAGTCTCTTTCATTTTCTGTTACTCAGCAGGATTCAGAACGGACAGACATTAATTCCAATTCCTAGCAACTCTGAGAGACACCATTTCAGGGACACTATAAACCACCTCTCTGTGATTAATCAAAAGCAAGGACAAATACTGATAGCATTCAAAATCACAATATTTTCCCTTTATTTTTACCATGGGAGGGAATAAGATACCTTTACTACTTAAAAAAAACAAACACCTACACCTTCAGAGAAAATGATCTTCACGTTAAGACACAGAAACAGAGTTTACTGTTGGGTTTTCCCCAACCCCCTCTATAGGCTAACACTCGTCTACCCAAATGAGACTGACACCATTATAACTGGAAAAGGGGAATCTGGATTTCTTGACATGTTCTATTATCAAACACAACTACCATGTAGAAAAACATATGTACAAAACAACAGCTGTATTTACCGTGCACACAAAGCCTTATACTTTGCATGTTCTGCTTTCATGAGGTGTAGTTAGGATTTCTGCAGTCAATTTTCTAATTTATGTTTTAAAGAAGTAGTGTAATACCTAGAGAGTGTACCTGATGTGCATTTGTATCCATCAGAAATGCTGATAAAAAACAGTACATTATGCAATTTGTTAATTTTTAACAATGTTAACAACTAAGTGCAAAAGCATGAAAACTCACCTTCCAACTTTTAAAGAATAGTATTTAGTGTATTTTATGTTTGTGATCTCTGTTTTGAGAGACCAACATAAAACTCTTGACCTACCACTCATACAAAAGGGCTCCATCCAGGAGCTAAAGGGACACAGCAGAGCATTTTGTTTCTTAGAATATGAAAATACTTCAAAATTAATTGTTTTGCTATACCAAAACTAGTATAAATGTATCTCCACTGAAAACAAAAATCACAGGAATAGTAGCAATAATGATGCAATAATTATGTCAAGCAACATTTCTGATATCACTGAATATCACTATCTTACATTAGAGACTAAGAAGAGCAAGTGCTTCTTAGCATTTGGGCCATTTTTTTCCTCAAAAATGGCTGGCCACTGCTTCTGGAAAAGATATTCATTCAAATACTGGGCTTCAGCCTAGATATCACGGAATGTTCCCTCCATGGGGGGGAAAAACAAACAAACACACACCAGCACACAACATGAACAAACAAAGAACTCTCTTGGTTTTCAACCTTTCTATATGTCTTTCATATATGTGTCTTTCATTCATGCCAAAGAACATCATTTTCATATGGATTTTGATGATTAAAAAATAATTTCAAAAAATAATAAAAAAGAAAACAGATTGTGCTGGTTCTTCTAACAGATGAAGAGTTAAGAATTTTTTTTCCACAAAGCTATTTGAGGTCTCATTGTGTTAGGTTATGTACTCTCAGGAAGACACTCAAGCTGTCCCCCTGGTCTCTTGTGTTTTTTTGTTGTTCATGTTCCTGAGCACTCTATGTCCTCTGTACCAGTAAGATAACATAGCTGTTTCTGAACACGTAATTAGACAAGAGGCGACTTGCTAGTATCATTATCAAACTTACATTAGAGACATAAAGGATCAAGTGCTGGTATGCAGATACCTGTTGGACAGTTTCCGTGGTCCATTCACCCAGCCAGCACTAGACCAGGGACAGAAGGATGCTTTCACGCCTCAAATATACCCCTAGCACTAAAACAATAAGGTAATTTTTGCTTCAGTCCAACTTCAAACAAACAAGCCCAACCGAAGTACAGGGTCTTGAAAGCAAGAGCCTTGCACTGACTGCAGTGAGGAATCTGCCAGGCAAATAATACACCTTAAAATTAAAATGTTGACTGCACATTGTGTATCTTCCATGGTTTCCAAAGAAAACCCATCTTGACAAAACCATAAAGGCAATACTGCCTTAATGGTGTAAGCTAAACACGAAGACTTACAGTAAGAATTTTTGCCTCATATTTAACCCTTTTCCCTCACGACAGTGTGAAGGGGATGGATGCTTCCACACTCCTCGTCCTTCCCTGGGGAGACCGAACAGGTGGTGGCAATCCAAACCCACATCCACCTGGTTTCAGTCCCACTCATACGCACTCCTTGAGGGAGCATCCATCTCCCTCCCATCACCACTCCCTCTGGGGCTGGTCTCCATGTCACTGCAGCTGATCACAGCACCAAGCCTGGGGGGAGGAGGGAGGTGAGGGTGCTTTAGGCACTTACAAGGCATTTTACATGAACGGGGCAGGGGGGGAAGGCTTCAGCAGACGTAACTACTGCTGGGAGGGCAAAACGGGGGTGAGTTGGGGGTGGGAAGGCAAGGCCAAGGCAGATTTTGCTTTGTATTTCCCACCCAGCAGCGATGAGAAGGCCTGGGAAGGGCTTTCTCCACCCCTGACAGGGGCTGAGCCCCTCCTGCCAGGCCTTCAACATGGCCACACAGGGCCAAGCCAAGCCCAGGGCTGTTCTCCCCACAGCCGCCTTCAATAGGAAGGTTTCTCAGAGGACAGTAAGCAACACAGAGGGAGGCTCTGTCCCTGAAAGACCTGCCCCTTAGAACAAGCTGTGTGTCTTTAACCCTCCTCCCCCAAGACATGGACAGAGCCCAGCAGAGCTGACAGCCCATGATAAGGAGCCCTGGCATGGCAGCAATACAATAAAAACACATTCCTCCATTTGCGCTTTCATCCCTCAAATAATCCTAAAGGTCTGAGCGTCGGATGTGTGCTCCCCTTGTTCCTGTATTTACAGCTCTATCTATGTGTGTCTCTGTGCACACACGGCCATGGGTGTGTGCACGCACACAGGCTGAAACCCAGGCTGGCTCCAAGGCCGATCGGTCATAAATCCACCCCGAGGGAAGCACAGTTCCAGATATTGTGGCACATTTCCTGCAGCTTACGGCAGATCGTCCTTAACTCGAGAGAGTACTTTGTAACTGCTGCTTCCCCTGGAGAGAGTCACTAGCTATTTATTTTTCGTCATCCTCTTGCACTTTATGTCTTCTCAGACATCGCAAGAGCCATAGGCTAATTAAGCAGCTTCCCCAAAATGAAGTTAGTCCTTCTGCACACCTCTTCCCCATGCAAGGACAGGGGTCAAGAGCTGGCCAGCTCGTCAGCTGCACAGGAGCAACACAACTGCTGTATTGTCGTACCTCAGGAGAAACAGCCCATGTCTAATTTCAACCATTTCAAATCCAACAAGAGTTGAATAATACTAACAGAAGACTGAACAAATTCACGTTTTTATCATGTTCTTCGCTTATTTTAATGTAAATACACACACACACGCACGCACAGAGCGATGAAGACTCCGTAGACACAAATATACCGCTGGCACTCTCTGAGTTTAAGAAACCAGGTCAAGGGTAGTATTACCAAAGAACAACTTTATAATTAAAAAAATTATAATTAGATCCTCCGCAAAAAAAAAAAAAAAAAAAAAAAAAAAAAAAAAAAAGAAAAAAAGTCCCTGTTTTTTATTAAGAAAAAAATAGAAAGTAAATTGAATAGCTAAGTTCTGAGAGGACATCCTTGCTAGACTTACACACGACACCCTATAGGTATTTTCATGCTAAGTACATGATTAAAAGAATGCAACTTTCTTTTCAGATAGAGCATTTGCTCTATGAAAACACCTGAAAAGCTGAAAAATTTTAAGCTTGGGGGAAGTGATGGCTGAAAGCCGCACCTTGGACAAGACAAAACTGAGGGAGGGCTCCAGGACTCCTGCCTTCTCTACAAGAGAAATTGCTGATCCTCCGTGTAACTAACTTGTTATATGCTGAAGGTATATATCGATTTAGACCCAATTTTGTAACCTTGTATATACCAGATTATTACCCCCCCACACAAGCTACCAACCAAGAACGGCTAGACTAAAAACTAAGTGCTTTGTATTTATGAAGGTAATAAAAAACGTAAGATAGTATCAGTTGGAACACAATGGGAATTGTGGATAAGCAATGTGCCTTGTTGCCTCTCAGAAAAAAAAAAACCCCACATTTGCCAGATACTTTTACAGTATTAGAAGAAATCTTAAGAAATGCACGAACTAGATGTGTTTTGAGTTAACAGCTACTGTTCGCCCCAAACATCGGCTCTAGCCAAAACCACATACTACTGAGATGCGGCTATGTGCCTTAGCAAAAGCCACCTCCTTTCTCTCCTCAAGTCTCTTCACAGCTCTGCCCTCTCCTGAAGTGACATGTGGCTTCTGTTTAAAGAAGTCCACATGCTGTTCATTGGCATCTAAGTTATTTGCCTTATAAATCCTGGTTTACCTCCGCATCTTGAGAGAAAGTTCTAAATTCACTTAAGCACCTGAGTAATTAAGTTTGCTGTGGTACTGGGGCTTTGTTTTAGGGCCTTCACATAATTCTGCTTGTCACTAGTTATATTTGTGTCTAGTTTCGCAGAGATTACTCTGAATATATTTCTAACCATTTTCAGCGCTATGAGCAAGACACCCAAGAACATGATTATGCTGAGATTCTGTTCCTGTTCTGATTTTGTACACCAAATTACCTAGAAAATCAACTGTCAGGACAAGGAACCATAATGCAACTGCAGCTCATGTGGGGGCAAGGCAGTGGGGTAAGGACTTCTAGCTCTTGTTAGCCTTTTTTTTTTTGTTGTTCTAGAGGAAACTTTTACTTCCAGGACGTAAACATTTATTTTACACGTCATTCCTTCCCACAATAGTCAAATCAGAAGTGTTCCAGTCCAGAATTTTAGTTTATGTTTTAGGCTATTAAAATGCTATCTACACAAGTCAACATTCTTTATACATTTTTTTGTGTTATAATTTCAGCTCAGCTAAAAACAAAACCAAACCAAAACCAAAACAACCAACCAACCAAGTGCACATCCAGCTGTCAGCAGAAACCACAGAGTTAACCATCCAAAGCTAAACAAGGATTTACTTCCAACAACCACAATGGCACAATGCTGAAAGGTGATTATAATTGGCACCTCCATATTTACTTCTACTTTCGCATTCCTCTTTTTATACCCTTGCAGTAAAAACACAGTACCAAAGAAAAAAAACTAGCTTATTTAGAGTTATACCAGGCCTTTAACTCTAAGGAGGCCCCTGTGCACGAANGTGCACATCCAGCTGTCAGCAGAAACCACAGAGTTAACCATCCAAAGCTAAACAAGGATTTACTTCCAACAACCACAATGGCACAATGCTGAAAGGTGATTATAATTGGCACCTCCATATTTACTTCTACTTTCGCATTCCTCTTTTTATACCCTTGCAGTAAAAACACAGTACCAAAGAAAAAAAACTAGCTTATTTAGAGTTATACCAGGCCTTTAACTCTAAGGAGGCCCCTGTGCACGAACATGTGAAGGAAACATCTGATCCGAAACTCCAACAATTTTCAAGTTAAAAATAAAAGACTTTTGTCTTTATAAACTGTAGTCTCCAATTCCCTTTTACATAGGATGGGACTGTCTGAAAACGTATCATAAAGAACCTTGGAAAAGGTTCTTCTTCATAACAGAAGTTATGAAAAATGTTTTCTTCATTCTCAGGCTTGCTCTAGGAGGAAGGAAGGAAGAAAAAAATTACAGATAATAGGTTACAATGATTGAAAATACAACCTAGACCTTTCAGACGTATAAAAAACCAGCATAACGCCACTATCGCCCTAAAGGCCTTCAGTCTTGTATAATGACAGCTCATTTTACGGAGAGTACAAACATTGGAAATGCTAACACTTTCAACACAAGGAGAGGCATTGAGACAAACGCCATTTACTCCACTAACTTCACCACTTCCGACCGACAGACCCCTCCGCGCGGCTTCTGATTTCCCGCAGAATTTGCAGAGCCGCCACCAGACCAGAGACAGACGTGCTGCCGCCACTGACTGCAGCCGCCTTCGGGCAGGACTCCGCTTGCGAGCCCACCGGCAGCCGCCCACCCTCGGCACCGCGCGCGCCCGGAGGAATTGCGCTGTGGAGCTGCACGCGGAGGAAGGAAGGCCAGGCAGCCTCCCACGCCACGGGCACAGCTTGGCCCTTGGCCAGGGGGTAGGAGGAAGGAGCCCCCCTTCCAGAAACAGACCGGAAGCAGGCAAGGCGTTTCCCTAGGAAGATCACGGTGTGGGATTTATCTCTGGAGCCTTCAACCACAAGCAACGTGGAGCTGTTTGGCTGCCACCGCGCTGGTGACTTGAGAGGTGTCTGGAAAACGATGAGGATGCCACTCTCCCCAGCAGCAGCGGCCAACCTTATTCCACGCTCAGCAACATTTTTGCTTTCAGGAGGGATGGGGAGCAGAAGATGATGCGACAGTCAGGTAGTTCTGAAACATCCTCTTCCTCTGGGCAGCTGCCAAGTTTTGGGACGCTTTGCTGACCACATCTGTCTCATCTGTCACACAAGAAATGGAAGAAAAAGCCCAGCTGCGCCAACACTACTGCCTTACAGACCCAAACAGCGCTGGAAGCCTTTGCACATTAGTAAAAAATTAACCACTGCACCCTCTGAGGTAAGTACACAGAAGCTGCTGAATCATTCATGCACAATCAACGCTTCACACTAATTAGCAGTTACCTTAAAAATGTTTGCTATGAAGAAGCAGCAGTTGATATTTTTTCTTTTAACATTATTTACAAAAACATGTAAGCTTTCTGACATTTACAGACAAAGGACAAAAGATGGTCCTCTAATGTGCATGGGAACAGTCCCATAAAATACAACTGAAATTTGGTCTTCAGTTTGGAGCTTTTCAGGCAAAATGTTATGTAGTAAACAACAGTAGGTTTGTCAACTTTGGTAAAGCAACTTAGTTGACCAAAATACGCAGTTAAAGACTATTTTCTCACTGTGGAGGACAAACAATAAAACTACAGAAATGTGTTAAGACAACAGATGATTGAATCCCAGATGCCCTGTGTTATTTCCTGATATAAAACTTAAGATCGATGTTTCTATTCAAATAAATATCAATCCTTTTTGACTGTCATCTGAGATCAGCTTTTAAACCAGATGATAAAGTTTTCTTGTGCCATCTCCACAGCTTTCTATACTTCACAGTTTCACCTGTTTTCTAAAGATGAAGAAAAAACACATTTTAAAGGCTTCTGCACAAGTTTTCAGAGACTAGCACTTCTATCAGGTATCATATAGCTTTAATTCACCCTGCCAGTTACTTCCCTCCTGCCAACAAGATAACTTAAAAGTCAAAAAATGACAGTGGGTTTCATATACTTCAGTAAGTGTCGTGGCTTAACCCCAGCTAACAATGAAAACCATGATAGCCACTCGCTCACTCCTACCCCTAAATAGGGGAGAGAATTGAAAGCGAAAGGAGAAACTCATAGATTGATATAAAAGATAAAAACAGTTTAATAAAACAACAATAGAAATATACTACTAGTAATAATATATATAAGAAATGGAAAACAGAGTATAGAACAAAAGAAACTCAATGCAATTCCTCACAAACTCTATCTGAGCTGAGCTGCCAGTCCCAGGAGGAGACAGAGCACCCTGGTCCCAAACAGACGATCCCAAGGACAGAGAGAGAAAAGACCAAAAAGACAGGAAGGCCCAGAGGCCTCTGCAAAACGGCAGAACAGTGAAAGGCTGAACTAAAGGAACTGCTGAATGGAACTCAGCCGAAATGGAGCTGAACCGTAATGGGTCTCCCCAGCTGGAAAACACGACTCTCACTAAATACGAAGCATGACGCTCATGTCACGGAATATTCTCATTGATCAGCCTGGGTGTCAGTCAAGGTCTGTCCCATCCATGCCCCCCTTCCAAGCTGCCTCACGCCTCCAGACAGCCCAGAAAGACCTTGGCTCCCAGACAACAACTAAGGTATAATTAAATTCTTACATTTTCTTCATTGAAACTCAAAACCACTGGAAAGTTACTCGAAGAAAAATATTAACTCTGTCTCAAGTTGTTACCTTCCTGTTGTCAAACTAAATCTAAACAATGACAATTACAAACCCTGTTGCAGCTAAGCAGAGCGAGGTATGTTCAGACTTCTTTTTGGGGGGTGGGGAGGGAGGAGTGCATGGAAAAGAAAAAAAAACTCCCCACAAGTTTGTAATTGTTAGCTCCTCCTATACAGATTCCACTGATACCAGTAGTAAGAAAAAGACACAATTACACTTCAAAAAAAATTAAGTTACAGAACAGCTTGGAAAAAGAAATTAAAGAAAGTGATAATGACCTCAGGAAAGGTTGATCATAAAACCTTTTTTTTTTTTTCTGTGATCCTTATTAAGAACTTTATTCTGCCATCCTTACTCTTTAAGTAGTCCCAACAGATTAGTACAAAGTATGGCCTTATTAATATGCACGAGGGCAAAACCTGAGAGTAGACATAAAGACTGCAATGTGCATTCTAATCATTTTAGAGTCATTCTTGAAAAATAAGGAATACAGAACACTAGATGCTTTCAAAAATTCTCTGCCACTCACTTAGTAACCTAAGCACCTAAATAGTTTTTAACATGGGAGAGAGGAGTCTAAGAACAGAGTTACCATGGTGTGAGCAGTTACCACACACGAGCTGCTCCACAGTGTTGGGGTTTTTTTTGCCTGGATAGCTTCAGTTATGTGTAAATGTCAAGCTTTATAAAACTAATTTATTAGTCCTCTTTTATTTCAGTCAATCTCGCTGGACTCCATAGTTAATGAGAAGATTAAACACGTTAAAACACTGTACTAATAAGTAACTTCATCTATGTTATAGCACACTAACAACTGAAGATAAATTTAAAGAGCCCACTCTATAATTTTCTACTAACCACTATATTTTTAAACTAAACTATCAAATGAAAGCAGCAGAACACTTAATTTTCTGCTAATTACCTACATTTACTCTAGTGCAACTCTACTGTTACAAGTTTATTGTTAACCTGTTCTAACACTTTTTAACTTCTGTGTGAGAAACAACTCTTTGCAAGGTGTTTCATTACATCACAAAACTAGGTGTACAGGTCACGATCCCATTCCTTCTCAAAGCAGAGGTGAAACATACATTTGCCTGAACAAGAACACATTTGAGCCCAGTGTGGTTACGCCTGTTCCATGTGGTTTACCAGTCCTCAGAACAGCTCCTCACAAAGGTGTTTATGTTATTGTTGTTAATTTTCACGACAGAAAACTGTTTGCTTATTTTTAAACAATCAAAAAGAACAGGTACCAATGACACTGTCCTGCATTACTTTTGAAGGCTATCGGTACCTAACCAATAAGTACCAATTTTTTTCTACAAATCTCAGCTGCATGCTAGATTTTACTGAGATAAAAAAAAAATTCCACACAACATTTTTCTACATAAGCTATCTGTTTCAAATCAGAGCTAATCAGATGTCACCTAAATTGTAGCATTGCATATCCATGATTTTTTAAAAACAGAAGTCAGTATCAAGAATAGTCTCCAGGTGGACAAGCTACTTCATCCAAACTACATCTTCACACAGTGACATTTGGACTCATGTAGAACTGTGCCTACTGGTGCTCCACAACCATACAGACTCCCTTTTGATCACATACCCTCCACTGGAAGGTGCATTAGCTGCCTCTGGTAAAACACAGATGCTCTGGTGACAATCTGGGAGGAAAAAAAAAAAAAAGTGGAGATGCAGCGATTTGTACCCGGTACGGTATGGCACCTTCCAGTTACTCAAAACATGTTGCCTCTCGAACAACAGACGACTGCAGGCAATCCAGTATTTGATTAACTCTGGAAAGTATGTGAAATTTGAAAAAAGTCCTACATTTTTATAGCTCCTACATCTTTATTAGCCTGAGCTAAGAATCTTAGATTCTTCTCTTCCCTTGCACAGGTATTCCCTGAATAAGCAAGACTGAAATGCAACCATCCCTACTTCTGCAGACGAACAGAAGACAAACTTCATGTTGGAAGGCCATCTACTACCTATTGGCACAGGCTTGCCAGCCTTGATGCTTCCCTGCTGCAGGAAAGGACCTACGGCAAATAAGCAGTAAAAGCAGAAGTTTCCAGAGGCTGTCATTTACTGGGTCTGTATAGAGCCCACGTGCCTGACACATTAATAGAATCACTGAGCTTCCTCCACAGACGCCGCGGAACTGCACTGCTGGCATGCGTGCAGTGAGCCTGGTGGTCGCAGAAAGCAGTGGCTTTACTAAGTGCGTGCACAGTGACTACAGTATGTGTATGCACTACTTTCACTCTGAGTATGCGAGTGGGCCCTCTAAGAACATTCAGGGGCTGTGCAGACACTTGCATAGCAAGTAAGTGGCGCACGGATTATTCCTGGGCTACCTTTGCAAGTGTCCCGACTAATATGCCCTAGTATGTTTAAATACCTACGCTTTGAAAAGGACAAAATTACATTCAGCACACTCTGAACTGTCCTAAGCTATGTTTGCTGTGGGCTATTTCAGGCAGAACTAGTATGAACTACCAGTGAGAAAATACGAGGTTTCTTTGTGGTGCTGGCCTTCACTCAAGGGCCTTTTACAGACATAATCCTGGGCTGAATCACACCGCTGCTGAAATGTGCTTGTATTCTGAATAAGCAGACCAGATGAGTACAAACACCAGCCGCTGCTGAAGCTCTACAGGTTAAAGCAAGCAGAAGGGACAGTGGCTTCCTAAGTTTTTGCTCGTGGACAACTCAAACAGTAACATGTCTCTCCGCCTGTGAAATACCATCTAGATCAAAAGCATGTAGGGAAGGAGATGCCCTGGAGCTTTGCTGTAGCCATGGATTGTGCCGATAGGATGAAGCACCATGCCTGCAATTCACTAACTAGCCATAAATTATTTTCTTTGATTTGTGAACCACAAAGGCTCACTGGAAAAGGAACTGTACTGGGATCCAGGTAACACGCTCTACTTCTGGCACCTTTTTTACTTCGTAAGTAGGTTTTCACAAACATAATCTTTGTTTCCATTTCCTGCTGTTATTTTAGGCAATAAACAACTTTGTGTAAAGCATTTTAAATCATACTAACCTACTGCTCTGCAGAAGAGCAAATGGTTTAACCATTCTGGCTGGGACCTCCTTAGAACCTCAGTATCAATGAATCTAACACACTGATACATTTTAACGAGCTGATTTTTATGTCAAACCACAGGAATCATCTCTGAAGCACCTATAGCAAGGGATATTTTCATACTGCAACAGCAGTTCATTACTGACAGCTACTAAGTCACCAACATGACCTCTTAGGGCAAAGAAACAACTCATTTATGTCAACTACAGGTATGGGGCAGTTGGTTCACATCCATCCTACCAGCAACTCTGTACACATAATTTGACTTCAAACTGTACAATCACAAACCAAACTGTTATTAACAAAAATGTTGTCTTGGCTTTTGCAAGGAAGGATTGCTAACACATTGCTACATGAATAGATATGTCTTTTTATGTTATTTACCCGCAATCTTAGTTAGAAGCTAAAGAATCATATAATTACACCATTATTTGTTCACTTGAACTGATCATCTTTCTAATGAAATTTATGAGATATTTATTAATTTTCTGCAAGGCCATGAGAGACAGTCTGTAATTCTCTTTGCCTGTGAAGTTGGCCAATGTAGTTATGTTTCGTATTTCCACGTCCTGTGAATTCAGCTAGCAGGCTATACAGCTCCAAACCCAATCCCACCTCAAGAGTTTCTACATGTTTCACTTCCTCATCTTCATATTACTTAACAAACAACTATTTTTCTTCTTACCAAGAATAATACAAGATCCATGGAGGTGAACTATAGCGTAGACAAGGTCAGGAGGTTTTTGGTTTCAGTATCACATAAGATCACAATTAGGAAAGTATTTTACCCCTGTAAACATTGAAGTGTAATGTAATAGCTCACTCCCTTATAAACTCAACTGATGGACTAAGATTCCTTCTTCCTTCTAGTTAGTGTAGGATAGTTTCTAAAATGTACTTCTCCAACACTTTAAATGTACTTCATCAACCACCTGATCAAAAGCTTCCCATCTCTCTCTTGAATTAAAATTTTCTTTTCTACTTCTACTGGTGGCCAAAAACCTGCTGAGAAACATCCAAAAACGGCAATTGCACATCCAGTTAAAGGCACCTGGCTCACTTTAAGCATGAAAAAATTCAAATCAGGGTCATTTGGGTAGACAAAAAACTGACACGGGAAAGCCAGCATCAAACCTCTCATCCTAACAACACTGTTTTGCAGCTACACACACACAGCATAGGTCAAAGTTATTTTAAAGGCTGCAGGAATATACTTGCACATGCAGAGACAGGCAGAAGGAGAGCTATCTTTCATTTCTTCCTGACAAAAGGACAGTCTGAAAGGTTGTTTGTGGTTTTCCTAGCTCAATTCCTTATATTTAAGATCAGAAATATTTATTATCATTACCTCGTTTTTCTGATGCTTCTGTCAAAGAACATTGCTTTGAATTTACAGTAGCTATAATCATTCACTGAAGGAAAAGGTCAAACAATTTAGAAGTTATTTAATTGGTAATTTAGATGCTAACAAAGACAAATAATAACCAAAGAGTTTTGATAATGCCTGATCAAAGAATAAAAACTTCTCTAATCAATTAATTATATTGCAATATAAACTTTCTGCCGGGTCAATAATGGAAAGTACTGGACAAGTGAAATACTATTAATGGTTCAGAAAATTTAAAAAAATATACATACCTTGAAGAGCATGATATGTTCCAAGTTTTTTCATGTAACAACTAATGACTTTAAACTACTACTGGCACTGCTATACAGAAAGAAAGTAGCTCATGTTCTTCATGAAAATTGGACTTAAGAGATGTTTCTAAACCTAAAATCAACCTATTTCAAATGATTAATATTTCACTATCTCTCAGTACTAATAGGGAGGGAAATTCCTGAGCTGGAATGTCAATTCCACCACTCTTTGGAAAGCAGTAGTGAAGCAACAAGGCCAAGTTTTTGTTCCATGTATATAAAATGCTATTTGGAGATGCCTGCAAACATATGTCTTTTTCCAGTTGAGCTGTGCTTCGCAGCTCTGAAAATCATAGAAACATCTAGGCTGGAAAACACCTTTAAGGTCATCAAGTCAAAGTCTACCACTAAACCATGTCCCTAAGTGCCACATCTACATGTCTCTTAAACACCTCCAGGGATGGTGACTCCACCACTGCCCTGAGCAGCCTGTTCCAGTGCTTCACAACCCCTTCAGTGAATAATTTTTTCCTGATATCCAATCTAAATATCTCCTGGTGCAACTTGAGGCCATTTCTTCTTGTCCTATCACTTGTTTCTTGGGAGAAGAGACCAACACCCTCCATGCTATAGCCTCATTTCAGGTGGTTGTGGAGAGTGATAAAGTCTCCCTCAGCCTCCTTTTCTCCAACTAAACAACTAACCTGTGGGCATGGCAAAACTCCCGCCTGAAACCACTGGGGCAGACATACACCAGTCTTTAAGCTAGGTTCAGGGGAACACTTTCAAAATAAACCCTCTCATCTTCCTTGCTCACTGTGCTCTCCTTCATTACCATCAAAACGTCTCCAAGTGAGAAGCTGGATTCCTTTAGAATAAAACCAGTAAAAATGTAGGTTAAGGACCACACCTAAAGCATTCTAGCCACAACCAGCCATTTAGTCCCTGGGATCAGACTAGACTCGGTTTATAGCAAACCAAAACCAAACAAACCAAAACCAGGAACACAGACATCAGATTCTCAGCACCTATTGTTTTGCCCCAGAGACCCACTCTCCAGTTCACACTATTTGCTAACTTAGCCTTTGTCTCCATTCTCCCACTGATGTTCACAGAGATAATAATAATTAACTACTTCCTCCCTCATAAAGGCAGCAGAGTGACTGAATAGCTAGTGGGTGTACAACGCTCTGAAAACTTGCAGTGATACAAAACTATTCCCTCTTGTGCTGTTATCAACCAAAAAGAGAGCAGCATGAAAACAAGAATCAATCCAGGACATCCTTGGGTTTCTCTACAGTAAAACTCTGCTCCAGTTCATTAAGTCACTCTGATCATAGCAGGTTTATTTCACAAAAGCTAGTAACAATCTGACAAATTAACTGAACCCTCAATGTCATTGCTATACACGATAGAAGGAACAAGTACCTGCCACTGTTTTTGTGCATCTCCTATTTATTCATTTTTGCTTAATGGAATCAAAGATAAATGTAAGGAATGTACGGATATTTACTTTCAAGACAGCCGTGTTGTTAATTATCATCTTTAATGAATCTTTTTGGTACTGTATTTAAGGTTCCAGAGTTCCTTACCTGTCAGGCTTGGCAGTACAGCAACAGTCTATTGTGAATTTGAATTTGTGGACTCCTGAAGCTGACACAGAAGATGACAGGGCAATGCACATGCTATCACAAAAGCACAGGGGTTAGGTATGCGATGAGAACATACTTCCTACCTGGAAACTAGGGCTCTGAACTACGGCTTTGACTCAGGCTACCAACACGTACTCCACTGCTCTTTGTGGCAATTTCTCTGATTGCCCTCAGCAGGGCTCTCATGGATGGCTGTGAGACACGTTACTCTCACATCAACAAGAGAAGAAAGAACGACTTGGAATATAGGTCCAGCTCCAAAATTGCAAAGATTTTTACATCTGTGCTCTGCTGCTCTACATTTCCACTGAGCAAAATCTATACTTCCTCAGTTTTTGACATTTAAGTTCCCCAGCTGTTTAGGATTTTGCCTCTGACTTAATCAAAAGCACCCTGCTGTTGGCAAAACCAAGGAGTGGTTGCCATGCTAAGTGCCAAGGGAGTCTGTAAACTAAACATCTCCCTGCCTCCAAGACAGACTCATCTGACAAGCTGAGCAAAGCAAGTCTGGCATAAAGTGTGAGGACATTCTGTCTGCTTCAAAATACAACCACAAGGAGAAATAACCCCTTCTACTTCAAAGAGCTTACTGTTTAGCAAAGTCATGCAGGACATGGAAGAACTTTAATTAATTTCTCTTGTTTGGCCAATTCAGTTCAAACTTCCAACTTCAGCCTCTCAAGAAAGATAACTCACTGTCAGCCTACGCTGCAATCTATCTTACATCCTTGAGCTGAAAAGCAGGAACAAAAATGATTATGTTCTCACCCTCAATCAAAAGGGAGTCTCTCTCAGCATCCAATCCTGCCAGTTCTGCCTATTCACACAAGTGCTTACTCACTCACGCCATTCCTCCTGAGCTTCTAAATCAGGTCAACGGGCAAGTAAGTTAGGCACTGAAGTGCTCGCTGGCAGAGGACCCAGTTCTCTCTGGGAATCCTGCAATCTCTCCCAACAGGTTCTTCACCTACACGGTGTGTCAGGATGATGAACGCATGCAGCAAGGTGTGCAAGCCCGCTGAGAGCTGCAGTGTGAGAAGCCAAAAACTGAAGAAGCCAGATGCACTGCAAATCTAATATTAGTCCAAAAATATTAGTCCAAATTACTTCCAAATACCGGTGTGACTGCGTAGTTTAGACCAAATAAAACAGCACATTCAAATACATCTCACAATAAGGTTTTTCAGAACAAATGAACTACTGGTGCCACCAAGAATACCAGTACCTGGCTGCACGTGCTAGAAATGAAAAGAAATTTCTACAAATAGTTGCTTTCTATGGAATTGTAACAAGAAGATGTTCCCAAGATATTTAAATGCGAAGCTTAGTTCAGATATCTAGTGAAGCATTGGATAAGACATGAAAATCTCACTACTCCCAGGGAAGCATTTCAAGTCCATACTAAAATCTGCCTCTTTTGTGGTTTTGGCACCTCAGCCTCTTTTCCATCTGAGTCTATAAACTGGGTGACATGCAAGAGGAGAAACAGCGTCATCCGTGAGAGCAACATCTCCTGCCTCTACCCCTTCCTCTATTAGAAAATTTTGCTTCAGTGTGACACTTTTCCAAATAGAAAAGCTACTGTATGAAGGTGAAATAATTATCCACAAAGTCCACAGATGACAGCAAACGCCTTATCATCTAGAAACAAAATCATGCAGCAGAATCCAAACTGCAACGATTATTTTAAGTGGATCACAGAAAAACAGCAAAGTTGCCGAGATGCAGTCACTGCCTGGTAATTCACGGCATCAAAAGCACTACAAAGCAAATGAAAAAACAAATAAGGAAAAAAAAAAGCAACCAACCAAAATCTAGATCAGCCTGAATCAGCATTGTTTGAGAAATTATGGTGAGTGTGGATTCATTAATTGATCCAGGAATAAAGCCTGGTGCCACTTCCAGCATTCTTCTGAAATGTAACTCATAGAACTGTAATTACAATGAGATTACTGGTAAGAGAAGGCGGCTCACAATACTTATTGTTTCAGAGATACTATTAGCTTAGGAAAAAGAGGAAATACTCCTAGGTGACATTTATTTCACAATATAGAATTGCAATAATTTGCATTATCACAACAACAATCCACCTCGCTTGCTCATGGACTTAAATGTGCTGCCTGAAATTCAGAAGATTATTGTGAAGGCAATAAACTTTGTAATTTGCATTATCGCTGGTCAAGAAGGAGGTCTGCTTCAAACAGACTTGGGGAGAGAATAATTTTCTCCCTTCATGAAAAGGGATTCATTAGTAAGGCAACTGCATCAGAACAGAGGTAAAAGCTTCATTTACAACTGAAAAGCTAAATATAAAAATACATTCCTAGACATCCTCATTACAGTCTCCTCAGTTAAGGAAACCTGAGATATTCGAAGGTACCTCATCACAGAGCGAGACACACTGAAAAACTAACAAGGTCACCATACTTGGCCACACAGAGTGCACACCAAAATCTCTAAGGCTTTCTCCACTTCTATTCCATAACATGGAAGAAGGTTTGTTTGTTTTGTTTTCTGGGGTTTGGTTGCTTTTGTTGTGGTTTTTTGCCTGGTTGGGGTTTCGTTTGTTTTCTAAACATACCTTATTCTACAGGCAGAGGGCTAAGACCTAAAACCAAGTCTTTGTAGGAAGCAAATGCCTTAGCATATTTAAAGCAGGCTACTAAGAAAGGACAGACAAGAAGATAATCCGGCATCCAAATGGCTTTTGCCTTCCATTCATTTACCCATTTTCACACACACACAAAAAAAGGAAAGAAAATAGTATAACCCCAAACAGGTAACTCAACTAATAGCCATTACTGGAATAACCATCTAAGGAGAGCTTGGGAAACAACTTCCCATCATTTGCTTATTCATGCTTTGTATCAGGTCAAGATGCAAAGAAATTCTACAGGTCGAGGGCTCTGACAACTACTTTGAACAAACAAATGTACACAGACAAACAAAAAACCCACAACACAAGACACAAAACCCCCCCACAGGGTTATGATAAAAGGATAAACACAAGTCCATTTTCGGAAAGTAAGAGCTATAAGCCAAGCACAACTCCCTGATGGCTCTCATGTGCTGAGGGGTCCTGCTCTCCTCAAGGATTTCAATGCCTGCTTACCACAGCAGCACTGAGCAGCTGTTTTACATTAAAGCACGGACCTATTCACGGGCCAAGGTTGCAAATCCAGCACAGCCTGACAAATGTCCCACCTCTCCCAAACTACATGAGATGTTATACCATCAGACCACACCAATACCTTCATTCTCCCCTGCAGCAGACAGAGCTAATACGTGTGTCAAAGCCTCGCACTTCACTCTTCCAGACATCAGAGTCACCTGTAGACACCAAGGCAGCAGATGCTTTAGTGTACTGAAGATGTGACACTGGAAACATGGTGTACCACACCAGTCAGCTACAGGGTACAGGCTTACCTTCAAATACCAGCTAGGAAAGGGGTTCCTAAAGAAAGCAATAAAACAGTGGGAGAAGGACTACTTGTTGCTTTGGAAGTGGGTACCTGTCTGCACCTGAGCCTGGGTCCTTCCTCACCATCCCCACCAAGTGCCCTAAGAGAAGCCACCAGTCCCTCTAGCAGGCACCTGCTTCCTCCAGAGCAGCGTCCCGCCGGCTCTGGTCTCTCTCCCAGAAGCCGAGGCAGGAGCGGGCTGCTCTGCCACCCCTGCCCCACCATGCTCTGCCGAGGGCTACAGGGCAGCACCCCGCGCACCCCTTCCTCACCTCCCACTGTTTCCACCTGACCTCAGAGTAACCTTGACCAGATAGATCATCTGTTTCAAAAAGTTGGTTGTATTTATTTCAGAATACAGGTATATCAGTCTTTTACATCTCTTTTTTATTTCATGGATGTACACACTGAGTATCAACCCTTATCTTTGCAAATAATCTCCTGACTTCGCAGCACACGTCTGTTAGTGATGACTGCTGACAGGAGAAAAGAAGAGGGCATTTTTTCCTTCTGTTACTTTTCATCTATAAATAATTTGTCTTGCGCAAAAGGAATCCACTGGCACTAGACAGGGCATCTCTGAGCACTGGGCAAAACAACTGAGTTTGTGATCACACCCAAGTGTCACTCACCAGCACGTTTTGGTACCGGTCTGGGCTTACATGCCCAGCCAGCATCACGCACACACTTCACACATGGTGTCAGGGCACTGACAGAGCACCTGCACCCTAGTTGGAGGGTTTCAGTCCTGCTGTGCCTACTCCATTTGCCAACCCCCTGAAACTACAACTCCCCTACGCTGCGTAACAGTGCTGACATGGCTGGGGGTGCTGGCACTGGATCAGGTGTGGAGGCCCCTTAGCCTGCAGGCAACTGCTTGAAGCTACAGCCTGCCTCAGCCCCGTACATGTTGAGGGACCGGCTGGAAGGCTGTCCTGTACTACCCACCACAGCCCACAACCCAGGGTCACAAGTTACCCTGCTGTTACCCCACCAGGCAGACTAAGCAGCAAAGCTGGGTACTCCCCAAGAAGCATGTTGGCATACTGCTACTGGAAGACCTCTGAACAGCACAACTAAGGTTTTCACTGATTTCCCCTCAGGTACCTGGCCACAGTGGCCCAGGAGTGCCTACAAAACAATTCTTTGTACACCTCTAAAGGACTGGTAAGTGAGTGGCAGCACAGTGAAACGCGAATCCCATGGGATTCCCCCCATGCTATTTAAAGGCCTGAGTAAACTGGAGACAAAGCAGATCTGGATCTGCAAGATGCTGCTGCAGCACAATCGCTGTATTTCACAGAACCACAGACTGGCTGAGGTCCTAAGGGACCCCTGGAGGTCATCTGCCCCAACCCCCTGCAACAAGCTGCCCAGGACCTAATACCTCTTAAGGAGGGAGATTCCACAACCCCAATGGGCAGCCTGTACCAGTGCTCAGTCACTTTCACAATGAAAGTGTTTCCTGATGTTGAGAGGGAACCTCCTGTTTCTGTTTGTGCCCCTTGCCTCTCACCCTGCCACTGGATACCACTGGAAAGACCCTGGCACTGTCCCCTTTGCACTCTCCTTTCAGGTACTTTTATACATCAATAAGGTCCTCCCTGAACCTTCTCTTCTCCAGGCTGAACAGTCCCAGCTCTCTTGGCCTCTCCCACTATGAGAGGTGCTCATCTTCACCTTCATCACCTCAGGCACCTTTTGCTGGACTCCCTGCAGAAGCTCCATGCTTCCCTGTCTGCACCAGGAAGCCTAACCTCAAACTCCCTGCCCACCAGGCAGAATGACAAGAGGTCTCAATGCAGTAAAAGATGAAGAAACTCTTTTTTCCCAAAGCATGCAGGAGCCCAGGCTGCATTTGTGTCAGTGCAGCATCAAGTGCCAACCACGCTTCGGCTTTTTTAGTGCATGTCTGAAAACTAAGGAAAAACGTGCTGGGCTCCAAAGTTACACAGGACAACGCAGTCCCATAAGTAAGTAGCAGTCCCAGGGGCCTCAAATCCTCATCTAGGTAAGACGAAGTCTATCCACAAACGTCTAAAAGCCAGATGATGGGTAAGTGGGAGAAGGCATCCTGTAAGCATCCCACACTCTTCCAACTGCAGTTAAGTCCTGGAACATCCACTTCCACCTTGATAACAAGGAACACTCAGCTTCTAGGGACAGACCCAGTTCCCCTGCATTAGACGCAGCACTCCTCACAGCAGGCCACTAAAGCCTAGAGGTGAACTCCTGGACAGGTAAAGAGCACACGACAGAGAGCTTTGCTCTGGGGACCAGTCACTGGATTTCTGTGGAAGACGGAGTTGCAGAGTTTATAGAGTTTTCATTGCCAGACAAGGAGGACAAACATTCAGAAAGGCAGAGTGGCCAAAGAGATCAGAGTATCCTTGCACTACGGAAAGTGAAAGGGGAGAGGGTACACTCAGCAGAAAAATCAAATGAAGATTAAAATTAAATTAGTAATCAGTTTAAACTGATAAATTAACCTCTTTGTACAAACGTTCTAGATGCCTAGGTGATAAACCCAAAGAATTGGTAATATACAGATGTAGATCTAAAGAGGGACGTACAACTGAAGCAAAGACTCACACAAGCAATCAGTTTCTTCTTTTACACTTCGGAATTGCCTTGCAGCCAGGGATCTTTAATATTTTTGGTTTAAGTTTTAACAGAGAAAAATTGACACAAAAGCTGGTGCTGCGGCAGATGACTGTGTCACAGCTGATGTAAGAGACAACTCAGTGGGGCTCCTCAAATACTTTTATGAAAAGGGATGGAGATATCATCTCCCAGTGCCATGTATCTGATATTAGAGACCTCAAGTAAATTACCTTTGTATTTCTGTAAGTTCACAAACAGTAATTTCTAAAACAGAAAAGCACCACACAGAAATACTTCTTAAGAAAAAGAACATGTGGCAAAACTACAGCCAAAAGTAACTGCAGAAGCATGTGATTACAACTCAATCCTGTTTGCTATGTGTAAACAAGTCCAGCACCAGTAGTAGAGGTATGCTGTAGGTACACTGTGTTTCATGAGAGCTACTTTAGCAAAAGCTGACAGAATTACCAGTGTAAATAACTGGATTTAGATTTAACAGAAGAGCAACTGGGAGTAATTTCAGAACATTTTATCAGATAGCTTAGACAGCCTCAATTCTAGGAAACAAGAAAAAAAGAAAATAACAAAAGCAGCCTGGATAGGAGGGGAGGTAAAAGGCAGAAACTGGAATAGGCAAGTCAAAATTCGGGGAAATTTCACAATTTATTAATAGAAAGAGTCAAATGAAGAACTCCAGGGCTCTTTTTTTTAAATCACAAAACACTTAAAAACCACAGTGGTCCCTCACTAAACTACTGTAGTAAAACACTTAATATTTATCAACACATAGGAAAACCATACAAAACTTGCAAACATTTTTGTTTTGATTTTAGGGAAACACAGACCACGTTCGCAATGACAGAGTTTCCACTGTTGCATCCACTGAAGATAAATGCTAAGGAGGATTCATCAGTCAGATCATTGTCACTCAGCAGGACCACACATCCCTTCTCAAAGAGATTTGCAAGGACTAGCTAGAAAGTCATCTTGCCTTGTAACTCCTAAAACGTCACCCCCAAAAATCCAAAGGATGGGAAAGGAGTGAAGGAAAGAGAATGCATACCAAGAGGTTTGCTGTACAAAGTCAGTGGTTTTGAGGAACTAGGCATCTGCTAAGCAACGGATCTAGTGTCATACAACAAACCAACTTAGCATGCATTAAATAACAGTTGTTTAAACAGTAAGTATTCAATTACACAGGCAGAAGTCCTCAACAGACAGCTGTCTTCCAAACAGGATCCTATCAATATTAAGATTGGGGTAAGAAACTTAGATATCTTCACACCTGACACAGAATTAAAAAATAAAACTATTACTGACTACTTACAGGTGACACAAAAGCTGTGGACTGGTAAGTTAAGAAGAGGATATGATGCTGAAAAGTAATTAGAATAACTTGTAAACGAGAAACAGGCAAAGACTGTGCGTCTGAATCGTGTTAAATGTAAGCTTGTCAAACAATGAACGAAACAATCCTGAAAAGCAGTTATTTAGAAGAGTATTTTAGTTACAGCAGATAGTTGTCTAGACATGAATAGCTTAATGTCACGGCTCAGAAGGCTGTTGCGCTCCTTCAACACACCTCAACAGTGGTATCCCAGTGAGCAGAAGAGAAATTTTACTCCTGTACTTGTAATAAAATGTAATAAAATCAGTGTTCAATTCTCAGTATCTGTACTTCAGAAATAATGTTGCAGAGTTGGAAAGGAGTCAAAAGACAGCTACAAGAATGACTAAAGGATTAGAAAATCCACCTTACAGATACGCAGTTAGGACTGAACTATGAACCATCCAGACTGAGCCATGAACAGGGGATACTGGAATATTTTCTTTTTGTCCTTGAAGTCATTAATAAATGCGATGTTCAAGAGGATGGTGAATTTAAACCATACACAGCAGAGGGGGTTTATTTCTTGTACTACATCTAATGTCAGAAAATAAATTCCACAATAAATTAACAGGTTATCAGACAGGTGGTTGGTGTTTTGTGGAACACCCATGTATTTTGGTTACAAAAAGCATCTTGACAAAACAAACAAAACCACCAAACCACACCAAACACAACACCACCAAACACAAAACCAACACAAAAAAACCCAACCAAGCAAAACCACACAAGCACAAGGATATATACAATTAATGTCACTACACCCAAGCTACAGTCAAGATTGTTAGGCTGAAATATTGTGTTAAAGGAAACAGATTTACTAAATCAACAAACAAACATCTGTCTTGCTTATGGCTCTTTTGTGACCACTCCCCAGAGCTCTGGCTCTCTGTGCACATAAAAAACCTTGCAAATAAATTGGAAGGTATTAGAGAAATGCATGTCATGATGCTGAAGCAGCTTGGTATCACGCACACAGGACAGATAAAACACACAGGCATGTAAGGAGATGACCCGTTTCAGCAGCTAAGGATTATTCCAGAAAATATCATCACTCCTTGGAGATACAACCAACTAAAATACAGAGATAAGTCATTTCAAAGCACTGTCACAGTGGTATTTTTTTCCTTTTTTGAAGCTATTCTAACATAAGAATGTCCTCTCAAGGCTTGACAAGTCATATATACAGTAATGCTCAAAACTGCTAAAAAATATAACCCCTTCTTTTGTGTTTTGAAACAACAAAAGCCATGTATCTTCTCCTGTTTTACTGGTTTTCTATTACTTAATGCGAAAACTCCAAAGACAAAAAAACGCAGTATAAAAATTTAAACACTATGCTCTTCACTTTAGTACATGAAATTGTAGTCCAAAAAAGTCTGTAAACCAAAAAGAATCGGCCAAATTATTTTCTGAGAATAACCAAATGAAAACTCCACTAACAAAACTAAGATGGTTGTAAATTTAAAAAAACCAAACAAACAGCACAAGAATACCATTACCCACAGAATGCCTGTGTCAGAAATTTCTTCAAGGGAAACAGCTTAAAGCCATACATATTAACTGCACTGTTCAGTGTCAGAGGTTTGCATTTGTCATTGGGAGTACAGCCACAATCAAGCTATTATAGCAAATTCAGTTCATGTTGTTTATCTGTTTTTGGTTCAAAGGCTAAAATCTTTAGAGATTATCGTAAGTCTAGTTCTTAAGCCTAACTAGATTTAATAATTAATTGTAGTGCACTACTCTGTTGTACAGCCAAAAACAGAACAAAACCACAGTGAATCAGGATTCATTATTATCATGTCTTGCAGACAAGAAGCAAGAATGAATGGAATTAAGCAAATAAAACCCAAGAGAACAAAAATTACCCTGGACAAAAGATGTTTCTAGATTCCAATGATCACAGATGGTATTAAACCCCAAGCTTAAATGATCACAAGCCAAGACATCCTTAAAAGTAAAATATTACTGACGTTAACATCAGAATTAGATTAAAAAATGCTATTAGTCAATTTACTTAAATTCAGTAACTCAAATGAACCTCTTTGTCCTGTTCAGAGAAAATACTCAATTTTACATTTTGACGAAAGGAAATTGACTCCTGAATAGTCTGTTCTGCCTTTCTATGAAATCAGCTGCTAAATCAGGACAAACAGCCATCTAAGCGAAATCCACCTTTTCATGGATCAGAGTAAATGTTTATTATCTCCTGCAGTTTATTTACCATTTCACTACTGAGCTAAACAGAGACCATGAGGAAACTGAACACAAAAAAATCTCACACTATTTTTTCTCAGCATTCTCTTCTCAACAAGAAAAACGAAAGTTATGTTTAGGTGCATTTTCAGAGGAAAATAGTAAATAGATAAATTAAAATAAAGCATTGTTCTATCCAGCAATCAAGTTGGGAAGAAGTATAGCACCTTTAATTCCAGGAAATTACTTATTAACAAAGCACTCTAACCACAGAATCGTTTGCGTTGGAAGGGATCTTCAAAGATCACCTAGCCCAACGCCCCTGGCATGGGCAGGGACATCTTTCACCACATCAGCTTGCTCAGAGCTCCGTCCAGTCTGACCTTCAACACTTCCAGTGATGGGTTACCCACAGCTTCTCTGGGCAACTTGTTCCAGTGTCTCATCACCCTCATCATAAAAAAGTTCTCCCTTATATCCAATCTAAACCTACCCTCTTTCAGTTTAAAACAGTTGCCCCTTTGTCCTGCCACTACGACTCCTGGTGAAAAGTCTCTTTTTTTATAAACCCTCTTTGTATATTGAAAGTCTGCCCTAAGGTCTCCTCAGAGCCTTCTCCAGGCTGAACAACCCCAACTCTCTCAGCCTGTCCTCACAGCAGAGCTGTTCCACCCTCTGATCATTTCTGTGGCCTCCTCTGGCCCCTCTCCAACAGGTCCATGTCTTTCCTGTACTGAGGGCTCCAGAGCTGCACACAGGGCTCCAGGTGGGGTCTCACCAGAGCAGAGCAGAGGGGCAGAATCACCTCCCTCAACCTGCTGGCCGTGCTCCTTTTGATGTAGCCCAAGGTATGACCGGCCTTCTGGGCTGCAAGCACACATTGCCAGCTCACGTGCAAATTTTCACCCACCAGTCTCCTCAAGTCCTTCTCTGCAGGGCTGCTCTCAATCCCTTCATCCCCCAGCCTGTAGTAATTTTGAGGGTTGCCCAACCCAGGGACGATACACTCAAGACCTTACACTTGGCCTTGTTGAACTCCATGAGGCTTGCATAAGCCCATTCCTCAAATCTGTGAAGGTCCCTCTGGATGGCATCCCTTCCCTCAAGTGAACTAACTGCACCACTCAGCTTGGTGTCATCTGGAAATGTGCTGTGGGTGCAACTCAATCTCACTCTGTCATAATGAAAATATTAAACAGAACAAACCCTTGAGGGAAACCACTCATTAATCGTTTCCACTTGGATACTGAGCTATTGACTGTAACTCTTTGGATGGAGTCATCAAGCCAACTCCTTATCCATCTAACAGTCCATCTATCAAACCCGTATCTCCTCAATTTAGCAGTGAGAATGCTGTGGGGGACCGCATCCGAAGCCTTACAGAAGCCTAGACAGAAGATATCCATAGCTCTCCCTTTGTCCACTGATGCAGCTACTCCATCGCGGACAGCCACTAGGTTAGTCATGCACAATTCGTCCTTGGCGAAGCCGTGCTGGCTGTCTCTAATCACCTCTCTGTCTTCCACATGTTTCAACGCATCTTCCAAGAGGATCTGTTCCACGGTCTTAAGGTTAAGGCTAAGTTATAGCCTGAGTTTCAGCACTGCCAGAGATGTTTCCGCATCTCAGGGGATGGAAAAAAAGTTTCACATGAGAAGTGTTTCTCATGGGAGATTTACATTAAATCGTTTTGGCATGGCATCCAACACCTATAACTTCCAAGATGAACTGCCCCCTCCCGCCCTGCTAAAAAAAAAAAAACCACAACCTTAAAAGGGTACTTGAGGGGTTAGGGCGAG
>VWYH01009174.1:36550-49758 GCA_013399365.1 Pampusana beccarii
TGTGGCCTCCTCTGGCCCCTCTCCAACAGGTCCATGTCTTTCCTGTACTGAGGGCTCCAGAGCTGCACACAGGGCTCCAGGTGGGGTCTCACCAGAGCAGAGCAGAGGGGCAGAATCACCTCCCTCAACCTGCTGGCCGTGCTCCTTTTGATGTAGCCCAAGGTATGACCGGCCTTCTGGGCTGCAAGCACACATTGCCAGCTCACGTGCAAATTTTCACCCACCAGTCTCCTCAAGTCCTTCTCTGCAGGGCTGCTCTCAATCCCTTCATCCCCCAGCCTGTAGTAATTTTGAGGGTTGCCCAACCCAGGGACGATACACTCAAGACCTTACACTTGGCCTTGTTGAACTCCATGAGGCTTGCATAAGCCCATTCCTCAAATCTGTGAAGGTCCCTCTGGATGGCATCCCTTCCCTCAAGTGAACTAACTGCACCACTCAGCTTGGTGTCATCTGGAAATGTGCTGTGGGTGCAACTCAATCTCACTCTGTCATAATGAAAATATTAAACAGAACAAACCCTTGAGGGAAACCACTCATTAATCGTTTCCACTTGGATACTGAGCTATTGACTGTAACTCTTTGGATGGAGTCATCAAGCCAACTCCTTATCCATCTAACAGTCCATCTATCAAACCCGTATCTCCTCAATTTAGCAGTGAGAATGCTGTGGGGGACCGCATCCGAAGCCTTACAGAAGCCTAGACAGAAGATATCCATAGCTCTCCCTTTGTCCACTGATGCAGCTACTCCATCGCGGACAGCCACTAGGTTAGTCATGCACAATTCGTCCTTGGCGAAGCCGTGCTGGCTGTCTCTAATCACCTCTCTGTCTTCCACATGTTTCAACGCATCTTCCAAGAGGATCTGTTCCACGGTCTTAAGGTTAAGGCTAAGTTATAGCCTGAGTTTCAGCACTGCCAGAGATGTTTCCGCATCTCAGGGGATGGAAAAAAAGTTTCACATGAGAAGTGTTTCTCATGGGAGATTTACATTAAATCGTTTTGGCATGGCATCCAACACCTATAACTTCCAAGATGAACTGCCCCCTCCCGCCCTGCTAAAAAAAAAAAAACCACAACCTTAAAAGGGTACTTGATGGGTTAGGGTTATGGTAATGAAATAAAGGGACTTTGGTCTTTAAATCTCTCTTTCAATAATGTGCCAGCTCAGCAGTGTTCAAAAGTCAGTCAGACAGCTGCTGGGCGGCGTGCGCTCTGAGATAAGCTACTGATCTCATCATTGTTAATGATGACCAGGTACATACACCATAAACACCACTCATAAAAACTGGCAGCCCTAGGACAGGAGAGAATAAATGGGCATGAGGATTGTCACCCTCTCTGAAAACACTTCTAAGTGTCAGGTTCCACCAACGCACAAAATTGAAATGAAAAGGAGCAATAAAGAACTTGACCCGACCCATTTACATATATGTGTAAGACCCTGCATTTTATTCTTTGGCCTTTTTCTTCCTCCAGCACAACTACACAGTGTCTCAGTTTCTAGGCTACCATTATATCCTTTTTACAAACAAACAGAAAAGAAGTAGAAATATTGTAAAAATCCTTATTTTCTCTCCTAAAAGATCAACAGATTTAAAGCAAATTATGCTTGTAACAAAGGAGTATTTTGTGGTTGTGTCCAATTTTCTTTAAGTTGTTCCTTTTTGCACGCCACCTTGGAAACATTTTCACTATCAACAAAACGGTTGATTTCAACACCATCTAGACAACACACTCCAAAAAAGCAAACATCAAATAATCCAAATACCTGGACAGCTATATAAGAACCTGTTGAAGATGCATGAACGATGCCTTCAGTTTTCAGCATTAATTTCCACTGCCTTTACTGATCTAGCTACGAGATGAAGTGGTACACACAGTGCCTAGTAAATCTAGTATTAGAGCAAAATAAATGTTCCGTACTTGATCCTCAGTTTCCCAAACCTGACCAGTTCCTAGAAGCACAAGGAATTATGGCGTCTTTCCCAACTGCTATGCATTTTTGAGTTTTTTCTGGCCTTATTAGTTACCAGTTGCTGCTACAGAAACCTCCTGTTTTACTTTCTGGCTGACTCTATTCACCAAGAAACATGGGCTGGAAGAGCTTTAGGCATTCTTTTCCCACATCCTCTAAGAAAGATATTTAACATCAATATTGAAGAGTTAAAAACTCTCCAGTGATGGGTTTATAGAACCAGGAACGACAAGCAACTTCTCTTATATATAAGTTCTCATTCAGTACATCAATTCTTGTCAAAAATTATCTTGTTTCTCCTGAGTTTGCAGCTGGTAGAGCGTGAACTGCCCAAGGACCAAGACGCCATACGCTAGCAGCCAGTGAGCACATAGCTCAGATACAGTGACACACTAACAAGACCAGGCAGTAGTGCATAGTCTGTGCCATAAGAGCAAATACTGTGAAATCTAAAATATTTTTACCTAATGGAGAATTTCAAAACATACAAGACATGTTTATTACATAATATCTCAGTTTATAAAACAAAGATCAAGAAGGGGATTTATTTCGCTTGATTTCATGGCTATATCGTAACTAAACCAGTAATTTCTAAACTCTCAATTCCTCTTTACTGAAAGAATCTGTAACAGGTTGGTTTTCCATCACATGCAATTACACCAAATTCCCACAGAATAGTAAACCTGATCTTGTCTTAGATTTCAGTTCGCGGTGGCTAACCCCATCTGGAAAAACAAAACAAAACGCCAAAACTTCTGATGAAACTTTGGTGATACTTACCAAGATTAGAATTGTATTTTCAGTTAACTTCAAAAGAGTTAAGGACCTAACTGCACTGATCTCTTCAGAAGAGAGATTTTAGAAAGACAAAAAAAAAAACCACAACCAAACCCACCCATATTTCAAATGCTGCCTGCCCTTGCCACAATCTCCCTTGGGGAAAACCAAATCCTCTTTCAAAAGACTTTTGATAGTTAAGGCTGAGTCCTCAAGCATTTTGGCAAGGACCACTATGGCACTGTCCTACACTCAAAAGAAGAGGCATAGATTACGAATGAGGACAGAGCCTTGAGTAGACATTTTACCCATGTATCTGCTCTGAGATGAAACCAGACCCAGATCCAAGCACTAGACAAAACTCTCTGGTCCCATTCCTAACAGATGCTGCTTCTTGCAGAAACTCCTTGATGTTCTGTTGCTTTATTCAAGCTACACACATATTGCCCACCAGCTCCTCTCCAGAGAAAGATGAACTGAACCACCACGGTGGGGCTCAACTAAACTGCACCGTTCACATCAGCTGGATGATTCTGCCTGAATGGATCAACTGACAAAGGAGGAATCTTGTTTGGTGGGTTTTGTTTCTGGAACAGCCACACCACCTTCTCAAATGCAGAATGAAATCCAACGGCAGCACTTTTCTGCTGGCGACTGCATCTGCATAGGGAGTCTGGAATAAAACTCTACAGCCCTGTTATACACTAAGTATAGCGTGCAAATTAAGTAGTCTGACTATTCCGTGTCACTTGCCCTTTGAAAACCCACAAAAGACACAAATGTGTAGACAATCACCATTCAGTATAGTCTCTGTACCAATGTTACTTATTGGAGGAACAATATGCTTTCAGAACATACAAGACTTAATCTTTAATTTAGCTTGGAAAAAAAAAATTTGTGCTGTCCCTGGAACTCCCCCAGTAACTTTCAAAACTTAACTTCTAAAACTGTGATATCTCAGACTCATGCCATCCCATATTACGGCACCTAACTTTTTCGCACAGAATTAACAATACTAAGGCCTTCCTTCTTTGACGCTAGGAACGCCATATACATGGCCTCCTGGCATCTCCTACACTCTAACTCTTCCTTGGTTTTGTGCTGCTTTCCTGCTCTTTGTTCCTGCCAGTCAGAGGTTTTATAATTAGAGCAAATAAAAGGTGAATGCTGAAAAATTTCCATAATTTTATTAAAAACAGCTGTTCACATATGGCAGCATTCAAGTGCAAGAACAGATTTTTTCTGAGTCTTATCCCATTCAGCAGGGCAAGAAAAAATACTTGGTGTTTAAAGTATTCTATTACGGCAACAAAGCTAACTACCATTAATCACACATCTATCTTATAATGTTATTTCACACCTTCCTGGGATTAATTTTGCAGAGATTATAGTATTACTTCAAAAGAAATGCTTTCCCCTGTGAAATTGCGATTGCCATTATATACCAACAAGAATTATTTGAAGCAGCTAAAAAAGCAGAATTATTATTTCTTAACTTTGCAGCATACATTCAAATGTCCATTCTCAAGAGATTCTTCTGCTCAGGATAAACTTCTGCCTCCTGCACTAATTCAATATTGTTCAGCAATGTAAGATAAAACTTGGGGTCACTTGGCTTTTTGGTGTATGAGTAAAATTAAATTAATTGGGACTCCGACTATTCAGGCCTTCAGACAGTTCCTATTGACTTCAGTGGGTGTACATGACTTCTAAAGAAGTAAAACCAAAACAGCAACAAACCGTTTTTAATGGCTGCAAATAAAATACCCCTTTGTGACGCACTAAAAATAAATAAGTATGTTCTTAAATACACTCTAAATATTCATTCTTCATATGTTATCACACTGGTAGTCAGATGTTGATCTTTGTTTTCCTCAAGAAAAAAAAAAAAGACATATATGTCTATCTAATACATAAAAGTGGTTTACATCCAGAATGAAATTGTATTTCCTTAGAAACAGCTTCTGCTAAATGAGAGATATCGACCAGTCTAGTTAAAACACATATCAAGATGTATGTTAACTATTTGTTCACTTTACAGTTGTAAATATGTACTGTGGTAACTATCTAAAACTACTGAAAAGTGTTCAGTGTGAGCAGGACAGAATGATACAAATACAAGTTACAGGAAAAATAAGAAAGGTTGCTTGTTTCTCTAGCTGAATAAAAAGTTATACAGACCCAGAATCCTCTATCATTGGCTTAGTGGACCCACTTCCTCTTCAATTTACCTACGGAAAGTCTAAGTCTGCTAATTCACCAAGTTCTGCATGTAAATCTTTAATTCACCCGACACAGGTATAAGAAAATACATGCATATATATTCTGTGTGCTTGCTGAATATTCACCTTACGTTCAAAATCACCTTTCCATCTAAGACTGGTTGCCATTCAGTCTAATTCAAACGGCTTATATTCCACCTTTTTCCTTTGGTAACACATAGCGGATGAAAAGACACTCCTATCAGGCAACTCCCTTCACTGACACATCTGCTATATCAAACATAAGAAACACCTACCACTTTAAAAAAAAAAAAAAAACCAAACAACAAAAAAACCCAAAACAAACCTGTTTTGCACATGACACAATACCAATAAACATGCCGCAAAACAGCAAACAGTGTCACACACCTCCAGTACTTCATTTGGACAAGGCTTATAGATATGTAGGCGTAGCTAGCCATCTAGCATGATGCTGCCAGACTACTTTCTTAGATACTCAAGGCACTTCCCACTGGGAAAATAGCATATAACATTAATATAGAGTGTGGAGTCACGTTATGTCTAGGATCGAAGGTTTATGGCTACAGTCTATCACGTAGACCCAAATGCCGCTTTCTGAGACCATGCAAAATTTCCACACACAACAGGCAAAATGATGTAGGTAAGAACTAGAGCACATGGCTCCTACTACTTAACAATAAATACGTACATACAGGCTTAAAATACAAGCATACAGAATAACATACATTTTTGCATGGCATATACCAACATAAAACATTAAAACACCTCTTTTCCTTTCCAATTATAAAAACAATGTGTTTTTATACTATTAGCAAATGAAGGATGTATATTAACAACTGCAAACTCTGGAGAACAATCATATGGTTTTACAAAGTGTTCGGCAGTAATGAAAGCCAGAAGAATTTGAAAAATACATGAGATTAAAACCAAATCCAGTCTTCCACTGAATCTGTTCCAAAGTGCCTTAAACATTACACCAAGTTGTGCTAGCCATACTACTACGCCTTTTTAATATGCTTCAGTGCTTATTTCTGAATTCTGGCTTTTCAGTATTACAACAGCAAATAAATACTTTGGCCTGTTCTAATCTGTTCCAAAATTAAGCAATGGTGTACAATAAAGTACCTAGAAGTGGTATTTTAATGTTTAATCATAGAGAGTTTGTTTTTAAACGAATACTTAAAAATAATCTTAGCATGCAGTTAAAGTAACATTTTAAACTCTTTGATACCGTGAAAAATAAAAATATATCATCATTAATACACAAAAAGGGAGAGCCAAACACTGTGTGTGTGTGTGTGTCACACAGTAACACGAGGAAATTAACTCACTTTGCAAGGAAGCACTGTATCTTCCACAAGTTAAGGGAGAAAAAAAACTTCTCATCCAATTTTTTTTCTTTGGATTTGCTACTTAAGTGCACTTGCACGTACATACGTCTAATTTTTAAACAAGTATAAAAAAGATCTGGAACAGATACGCTTATTTGTGCTTTAAAACCCTTTGAGTTAATAATACCTTTCACTTTGCAGTTGCAACAAGTCTGAAGAACATGCATGGTCAATTAACATGGCTCATCTAAAACTGTGCTAGTACTCTCCTTATGAGCCAAAGGATATGGCCCAGTCCCATGTTCAAAATCCTTTAACCCACTTAGGCTTTATGTCCCATAAAACTTTACAAAGTGGGACTGAGAAGTTGGCACTTCTCAAAAAAAGAATAAAAACCACGCTTGCCTACGTTTACATAAAATAAAATTAAACAGCACTAGTTGTTCAAGTTTTTGAGGAGGAAAGACATGTAATGGAACAGCAAAGGTCTATTCAGTTAAAAAAACAAAAAAACAAACCCCCCCCAAAACCACAAAAACAAAAACAAAAATAACACCTTTTTTTTTTCAGATTATTTTCGTACTACCAGCCTCACCATTTTTAATGTCTGCTTTTCTATTCTAAAACGATTTGTCTGTCTCAAAACCTTGTGAGTGACCCACACAAACGTAACAAATAAGCAACTGCCCATGCTGAGGAAGCAGTGAGTGACTAAAAAAAAAAAAAAAAAAAAAAAAAAAAAAAAAAAAAAAAAAAAAAAAAAAAAAAAAAAAAAAAAAAAAAAAAAAAAAAAGGCGCTGTCAGATGCCTAAAGTAAACCCACCAATAAAAAAAGTTTTCCTCAAAATATGTTTATAAATTCAAACCTGAATCTCTACACAATCCCATGACTCCGACAGTGGTTCACCACTATGCTGCATTTTACAAGATTGTTCATCTTTACGTGTTAAATTCAATCTAAACAGCTACTTATGCACACAAACTTTCAGTCAAACATACGACAGAGGTCGACAAGGCAAACGACCAAAAATGTGTTCACAGTAACGATTTCTGTACTGGTTTCATTACACAAGTATACGAATAACTCTAAGTATGAACAGCTGAACATTCACCTCTCAATCTCTAGTACACCATGCTTACGCCTTCACAAACATGTCAGAACTCTTGATTTCGCGCTAATGCTGATGAAACACAAAAACCTTTCACACACGCACTTAAGAGGGTTTTCCCCAACACCTCCTATGGGTTGGCTTCTCCCCTGTTCTCCCTCAACTCACAGCACCCCGTCTGGTCCCAAGCGATGCCACAACCAGACCCCAATCTACCACCACCCACCCCTATGCTTCACGTTACAGGCGGGAGGGCACTGCGAAGCAGTACGAGGTCTGCATCAGCGCCTGCAGAAGTGGATCTCTGAATGCCTTCCCTGGGCTCATTCAGTAAATCTCATACATTTCTGAAAACCTGGGAGAAGCCTCTAGCACTACTGCGAAGAAGAATCACAAAAATACAGATACAGTTTGCACCTGAGTAACAAGTCAAATACGTCAACTGCCTCTGCTGAAGCAAATGTATATCATTAAGTAATTATACTTAAACATCCATAAAATTAAGCAAAGGCAAGCTATCTATCCCCTATTTCATCTTCTGTTTGAATCCTGAAGCAGTCACAACATGCACTTCCATCAACCAGAACCAGGCCAAAACGAGACAGACCGTTATAACTGGGAACGCTGCATCTGCCTCCACCACACCTTTTTCTCATGCCAGCTAAGGATCCCAACACCTTTCTCCACATCCAGAAAAAAAACTGCAGGAAACAGTACATTAATATGGAAGCCCTAAAATGTATTCTGACTTTTCCTTTCAACTCCCCTTACCTCATTGAAAAGGCAGTTTTCTCCCCCAGCATAAATCACTACTTTCATATACATAATCCAAGACAAAAATCTTCAGCATAAACATCCCGCATCCACTTGGAACACCCCCACTCATGCACACACCAGACAGCGGTGCAGACATGTTCCGAGGCCTGCGAGTCCCAGGCAGACGCCGTGCAACCACAGGAGCTACACGACATAGTACAGCACACTGGATGCGGACAAGCGCATTTTAATTCAAAAGGCTTATTTTAACACAAGCCAAATTTCTTATTAGATAAACACTGCCTCGGCACGCTTGCGGCTCCAAAATAACAACCTGTTTTAATCAAAGATAAATGATACAACAGATTTTATTTCCTGACCAGTGGGTGGATTCCAAAGGTATTAAAGATCCTGTCATCCTCCTGCATACTCCAGGTTAGTCCTCGGCTTCGCGTGTACATCTGCGGCTTTACAGTCCTCTTTTCTTTCTAAAAACCAGCCTATAATACGAGCACAAGCCCCTTATCCCAGTTTACCTCACTAAATAAAAATCACAACAAAAAACGCACCCAGCGAGCCAGCAACCTTCCCGACGCTCACAGAACAATGCAGATATTTAAACCCGCCACCATCGATCCGCACAGCAACTCCCCCGGCGAGTCCCTTCGCTAACCCGCTTTCTCGCCATCGGTCTCCCACACACACCGCCCCCGACATCTGCCCCCCCCGCTCCCGCCCCGCACCCCCTCACTCACCCGCCATCCTTCCCCTCTCCATTTTGGAAGGCCGCTCGCCCCGCACACCGAGCCCACCCGCAGAAGCCGCGGCCCTGGCCNNNNACCTGGGGCGTGCGTGCCGGCGGCGGCCCGGCCGAGCCGGGCGGCGGCAGCCCCGCACTCACCCAGCAGCAGCAGCTTCAGCTCCCGGCGGGCGTCCCGCTTGTCCCGGCGCAGCTGCCGCTCGATCTCGTCGTTGATCCGCCGGGCTTCCTTGGCTTCTTCGCTCAGGCAGCACGCCATGATGGACTCCAGAGTCATTCTTCCTAACTGGTTCAGACACAACCCCCACCCCCCCTAAAATCGCACGCACACACACACACACCGCGCACTCACACACACGCACCCCGCCGCCGCCGCACCGGCCCCGGGGGGCACAGGCGCTCTCTGCCCGGGAGCCCCCGCCGGGCGCCGCAGGGCAAGCGCAGGCAGCTGCCTCGATGCCACGGAGGGGCGAGGAGAAAGAGGCAGGGCCGCTGGCGGCGCGGATCCCCGCTCCCTGCCGCTAACACCCGCCGCTGCCAACTCCTCCTCTCCTCTAAATCATGCACCAAACAACATGGAAACATCCACCGCGGCGGCAGCAGCGCTACCCAGCTAAGCCGCTCGCCGCCGCCGCCCCTCGCCCTCCTCGCTCCCCTTCCGTCGGCGCCGTCCGCACCCAACGCGAGCCCCGAGTGTCCCTGGCGGACGACACCCCCACCGCCCTCCGACGCGACCACCCCACCCCCTGTGGAAATGCTAATGTCCGCTAATCCCTCCCCCGCCCCGCACACACATTTCCCGGCCGCTGCCCGTGCTCCGGAGCGGAAGCCCAGCTCCTGCGGGGCGGGCGAGCCCGCCGCTGACCGGCGGGAAGCGCGTCCGCCCGGCCGACCCTTCTTCCCGGCGCGGCTGCCGCTCGCCCCTCTGCCGGGAGAGCCGCTGCCGGAGAGCTGCCGCGGCTCGGCTCGGCTCGGCCCGGCCCGGCCCGGCCCGGCCCGTAACGACGAGAGAAGGGGCGGGCGGCGGGGACCCGCCAGGGAGGAAGAGGAGGCAAGCAGGCACGCAGGGGCCGGGCTCGCCCGGCTTTTCAATGGCTCAACTCCGCGGGCGTGGTGAGGCAGAAATATGGCGGACCGTCTCTCCCGCCGCCTCTCCCGCTCTGCCCCCCCGCTGTCGCACGCCGGGGGCGNAGGCCGCCCCCGCCCGCCGTGCGGCCGTGGCGAAGGGCAGGGGAGCTGGGGGGAGAGGCCGGGGCGGTTTCTCACACCAAATGGCCGCGGGGAACGCAGCCGGCTCCGGTTCGTCCTGCAGGGCAGCGCTTTCCCCAGCGCCAAGCACTGCGTTTGCTTTCGCTTCTTTTGTTTTTAGCCGGGGACTCACATTTTTATGCCGTGCCCGTCCTAGAAGAGCTGGCTTGGGTTGGCAGGGACGGGGTAGAAAATGTGAGAGCTGACAGGAGGGAAGGGAAAGGGAGGGGAGAAGCACCTTCTCCACCTTCAGCCGGAATGGCAATGCGAGGCGGGACGCGGAGCGCACACCGCCGGGCTCGGGAAGTTTTTACACCCGCAGCCCTGACACCCCGCCCGGGCGGCTCTGTCGTACCGGGGGACAGCAAAGGGGTCTGCCAGCGGAGCGGGGGGGCATTTCCCGGCCTCACCCGAGGGAGCGGGCGCACTCGCTGTGTTTTATATTCCGCCGTTGTCACCTTTATTCAGCCATCGGCAGTAACTGCCACCCCCCGCCCCACCCCGGCCTCGCTCCCCCCAGTCCCTGTTCCCAGCCGGGCTCTTCTCAGGTAGCCCTAGCCCGATGGGCACACAACTGGACGGGACGTACATCGACGCGTTTCGGTTTCTTGTGGATTCATAAACTCCTTGCGAAATTCGCACACCTGCGCTTCGTTTGCCGACCTCCATATTAAACTATTTACATCTGGGAGTGTCGCGAAATCTGCCGGGAAGCTCTTACTAGCCTGTGAAGCAGGTAGAGGGGCACGCCGCTCTCCGTCTTCTAGTTTGGGTGTGATGTCCTTTCCAGCACCTCTTGACATGTGTTTGAGGTTCGTGTGCTCTTTCTTAAAGCTCTTCATGTGTACTGACTATATGAATTAAGTAGGGTTCACCGTAAGACGTAAGACTAGGAAGGAAATAAAAAATGAGAATAATCAGGAAAATAGTAGAGTCAATCAATTTTTAGAGCATGAAAAATTTTTCCATTACTTTAAAAAATGAATGATTTCCACATAGATCTATGTAGTATTTTTATGCATTATGTATAAAAAGAGTTAATAGAACTTTGAATATTTTTTATAATTTTTTTAATTCCCATAAATTAATACATGAGTTTTAGTCAAAATTGTGTAATCCTAGTTTTAGTAATAAAAAATTAAATTTCATTCAAACCATCTTCTCTATTTTAAAACCTCTAAGTACACAGGTATAGCTATGTATTTATCTGTCTATCTTTTGTCCCAGATTAATGCATTAATATTAAATCGAATAAAGATTTCTAAAGATTGAATTACAGGGACGGTTTACGTAAAAATGCGAGTAAGTAATGAAAGGAAGGGAAAAAAAATTTCTTCATGAAATTAATTCTCAACATACCAGAGTTTTCTTCTAAAAGCTGTGGCCCAAAAGGGTGAAGATGGGTACACAGTACAGGTCAGTACTCAATGGATGTGCAACTATTCTGTGCCTAGAACACTGGTACGTGGAGTTCAAGCCTGCAGTGACCATCTTCTGGCATCATGTTTAAAGAAAGGGTATGAATGGGTTGATGAATTTGCAGCCTTTGGGTGAACTGTATCAAAATCCCCCCCCAATTGCGGGCACAGCGGTTCTGTTGAAAACTACATACCTCAGACAATATTGAACCATTCCCCAGTAGATGAAGTCTGACTCAACTTTCTTAACCAAGTCTTTTATATGCTTAGTGTATTATAGGAGGCATGAACACAGTGTGTACCTCAAATGCAGAACTGTCATTTAATTTTGCATTTTCAATGAGACACCCCAGAGACCATAAATTTCATCTGTATGTACTGCTCCCATTGACATCCTTGGATTTTAAATCTCCATTGAATAACTGTCTCCAGATTTTAATGGATGAGCTATCTAGTCTTGAATCTGGCATCAGCATCTGAACATAGTGCTCACATGACAGTAAACCAGCAGATCATGAACAGCAATATCACAGGATTTTCATAGTCAGCATCTCACCTTAAGCAATGGAATATCTTGCAAGTGCTGTTTCCTATTGCACATTAGGAAGATGTTTTCACAGTGCCATGCACAAGTACATCTCAGTCTTGTTTGTAAGTACTCACAGTTAATGTAGAGGCCATCAGTATGTTCTGAGTAGAGCAAATTATCCTTCTGGTATGCCACTCTAACCAGGTTTTTGGTTTTGTTTGTGTTTAGTGTTTTGTTTGTGGTTTTTGTTGTTGTTTTAGGGTTTTTTGTTTGGTTTACTGTTGTTCTTTTTTAACAAATTGTATCTGCTGGTTCTCTACTGTTAAATGAATAACATCCAGTATTTGCAATTTCCTTCAACTGATATAATCAGGATGTCCCACTATGTGGTGTATTGTCAAATCACCTTCTGAAAGTTTCCCAGTGTTATTTATTTCAAGGCCCTAAGGTACAGACTAATGATTTGGGAAATGTTAAAAAACCCCGATGTGTTCATTTGACTTACATGAAATTTAAAAAATTTATTTCCTTTTAACCTATTTGCATATCAAGGTTCTTATTGATCACTTATTTTTGAAAAAGTACAAGAATGCTCTCTTAATCCTGCTAGTTTTTTCTATCAACATCAGAGGAGGGATGTTCTGCCGAGAAATACGGTATGTGTATCATTATTGCTGTGCACACCATATATGTTACAGCATAATATAGCACGCTATCAAAAGCCCTCAGGATTGTTTCTTGTTTTCCTTTGCACTCTTAAGTACCAGAAACTCCTTTTTATGTGTGACTTTTATTAATAAACAGCTAGTTTCAGGTGTTTGCCAAAGCCTACAAAATTCCAGTGGAAACCCTTTAACTCCAGCCCCTGCCGCAGGCTCAGTGGGTGCTGGTACAGCATCCTATCCCCACCCTGGCACCGCGAGGTGGGAAGCAAACCGAGGCCAGCGGGAAGGCGCTGTGCGTGCGGCCCCGCGTGTGCGTGCGGCTCCGCGTGTGCGTGCGGCCCCGCGTGTGCGTGCGGCCCCGCGTGTGCGTGCGGCCCCGCGTGTGCGTGCGG
>VWYH01009179.1:0-14576 GCA_013399365.1 Pampusana beccarii
CTCATCCTAAACCTAAGCCTAAGCTGAATATGCAGCAGGGAATTGATTATGTCTTTATTGCTTCAGCTCATGTGGAGTACAGTATTTATGGTAAAAGGCTGGTCATAAGTTCCTTAATTCTCACCTAAAAACTGAGCAGAATTTGGGTTCAGTTTTGCAAGTTGTGATGCTGAGAGGCATTGCCCAGGAAATCAGAGGTTCATTAATGTTAATTTGTGAGAACTAACGTATTCCAAAAGCGCTAACTATGAGAACAGTTGAATTGAATTTTACACTGGAGAGAATTTCAGTAGACGGGTATGAGGGCAAGTTATTCAATCCCAGTAGCAGGTAAACCATATTTTTGATCAAACTAATGCTCTCAAAAAGATATAGTCAGATTGTTCATCCATTTCAAAACAGAGAACCGAGTGATTAAGGCAGCTCCCTATGTGATGAGTTGTTCTCCCCAGGCTAGAGGAAGGCATGAAGAATTCTGTGGGAGGTGTCACAGGCCTCTTAACTGTTTGCAAATATTTTTGTGCCTAGTCCTAAAACCCTCTTCTTGTAGCTCAAACTTTTCACCAAATTCATGAAAAACTTTTGCAAAGGACTGTTCAGGATGCTTCAGGGAATACTCTGAACAAAGACTGAATAAATTACTATTTTACTGTATTTTAAACCTTGTGGTTTCTGAGGTCTATATGTAAACAAATCATTAAAAATGCTATTTGCTTTCTCCATCAGTGAGACCTTCTTCATTTAAATCTGCAACCTTTATACTTTAATCTTCTTTTTTTTTTTTAGATTTAAAGACACTCAAGCTTCATTATATTTTCAGTCATGTTTTTTCCACTTTGCATTTAGTTATTTACAGCAGAATTCATCAGCTCACACATGTTCTGCAGATATGTATGGCAATAGTTAGCTTTTGAGCTAACATGAACTGGGAAATGAGGAAAAAAAAATGAAGATAATGGTTCAACAAATTTTTGAGCTGCTTCATTTTCAGAACGTTATCTTAATATTTCTCATTTCTGTACTTTAACCAAAACTGTTTATCTACTGTTCAATATTCAAGTCACTCCTAAAGATAGTGTAATATATGTGCAGGTGGATAGGCAGTGAAAAACGTGGTAGTTCTACATGCATACAGAGACGCTGTGCACATGTACACCTTGTCAGATTGCATGCCTATCGATATATCTTCCATGCAACACAGGCTTTGTTAAAGGAATGTGAAATTCCACAGAGAATAGTTACTGTTAAGTAATTACATCCATTATTATGAAGGACACTTGCTTTATCTCATTCTCATCACTTTTCTTGGAGAGGCAAAACGATTATCTCATAACTACCTGACTTGCATTGTCCTATCTTATTATTTGACCAATTTAACAGCATGTAGGGCAAATACACTACAAAGCCAAAGCTCTCAATGTTAATTAGTCAGAAGTAGATAAGGAAGAGAACATTTTAAGGCTGAAAGAATTTGTGTCTCAGAAGGAAAGCACCGTTTAAAAGAAATGGAATATTATTTAGGAGACATTAGTAAGATCTTTGTATTACAGAAGGAAATACTGGCTTTTCACTGACTTTGTGCAGGCATTTATATTTCCTGCAGCTCCTTAAAATCTCCAATAATCATTTCTGTGGCAAGATCCATTTTTATACTTCACTGCGACTGCCTCGGGTAATGATTAGGTACTTCCGTGATACTGATATGCACAGCAGGGAGATATGACTGGGTGACTAGTCCAGCCACAGAGAAAATGAGTGTATGTGAGTGCACTAACATACATTTTTTTTACCTCTCATCATCATCTATCTTAAGATACTTAAAGTACCAAATTAAGAGTATAATGCCTAGAGATTTTTTTGTTGTTCAAAGGAAAAGGTTAGTTCTAGTTAGTGATCCAGGTCACCTAACATTCACCTTTTTTTTAAAAGACTTGTCTACATAGTATCTATTGAATCTTTTATTATTCGTATTTTTCAGGACTTGATTTTCCACATGCAGGCACATCCGAGAGAAGACCAGGGAAGTATTTTTTCATCAGCTGGATTAGTTTTTGATGTTAGGATTCAATATACTTCTCTCTTCTAGTGTGATGGGCTTTCAGTGTTGTGCAGAATCCAGCCTTGCTCTAACAAAAGGGCAGATGGCATAAAGAGACACAGTTTTTCCTTGGACCTGTTTTAACCTTGATAAAATCTGGAAGTCTCGTGATTAGGTAGTACCACTCCGTTTTCCCTATTTTTTGTGGATTATTTGATGTCTAGAAATCGGAGTGTTGAACAGATGCCTTTATATGTATATGAATACACAGAGAGAGGATGCTTTCTGATATTTTGAGTTTAAATTGATTGGTTTTGAGCAAAAAAAGGTCCTTAAACAAGTCACAAAATATTAACTGATCAATACCACATTGAGCAATGATGTATGCTTTCCACATTTCAATATTCTTGTGCTTCTGGATCGGACCTTTTAGGAAAGGGCTGTGTTTGTGCTAAAGAAAATAAATCGATTTACAGTATGAAACAAATGCCATCTGACAGCATATCAAGTTGTGAAATGGAGCGGGAGCAAATATATGCAATGAAGAAAGATTTCTTTTTCATAGAAAGTTGCGACGAATGCAAGCTGTGCCAAACCAAACATCCCCCCTAATAGCAACACGACAAGAAGCCATGCAACTGCATGTTGTGCAAGTTGAAAACTCAGGTTCAGGAAATCTTATTTAGCATGGCAAATAATTCACTATTTCTGTTCTTTATTACCATTATCTTCTCGACTGCCTTGAGAAATAGCGCAGATGTGATTACCTCTTGGTACCTATGAGGAAACCCTTTTGAGGGCATTATTTTAGATGCAAGTAAAACATTGTAATCTGGGGAAATATGTTAGCGTATGATTGTAGTAATCGTAGTTTTATTTGCTTTTCAGTTTATTAGTTTAATAATTGCATGACTCCCCGGCTGACTAGTTATTTTGTTTTATTGGAAGTGATTTCAATAAGTAATTATAGTAGCAGGACTGAACATCTTACTCAGCCTTTCAGCTGAAAGGTAATGGGGAGTAATTTAATGTGTTACGGTAACTTATTAATTTTTTTGGTACCTTTATTTATTATCCATATACTGTGGTAAATTACAATATGTTCTGGAAGGATACGCATACAGTAGTTGCACTGATTTCTGTCCCAATGATACGAGGGCTATTTTCTCTTCTTTTAGTCCTGTTAGTATCCCAGAGCACCCTCTTTTATCCGACACAAATACTTAAAATAATCCTGCACTCCTGATTCCCTGGCCTCCTTACTGCAACTCTACAATAAGCAAGGGTTTTTTTGTACTCTAATAAAATGTACCTCATTTGAATAAATACACATCACAGTGGGTCAACTCTCCACTACATACAGTCAGTACAATGTTTTTATTCTGATGTAAAAAAGATCTTTACTCTGTAGGTAGGACTTGATTTCAGTGGTTGAGTAACAGTGAATTTTGTTTAATTCTGGGAGTTTTCAACATGTGCACATATTTTACCGCTGTCTCACACTTAAACTGTACATCATGACAAGAGACACCTGGTACCTGACTCCGTCTCACACAAGTTCTTACGACAAGATGATAACAAGCCTGTTGTGCCAGGACTGGGGCCTTGGGCTGCTAGCGTAAGGTAGAGTTAGCACAAAGGCTGAAGTCTCCTGCTAGTGATGATAATGCTGGTTTTATTAAACCACCAGCTAGAAAATTTATAAAGATCGTGCTTATGTTTGGGTTCAAAACAAACTAAAAATGAAAATCTGCTTTTTGTGGTTCTAATATTAAGTGTGCAAGAGGCTCCAGCACAACAAAAAATTCATGTTCTAAATGTAAAATCTCAGAGCTCTGTCATGGCAAAAAGGGAGGATAGTTACAGCATTAAATGTGAAAACAGGTAAGTGCAAGAGCCTGTAGAGATAATTTTATCTAGTTGACACTAGCTAGGCTTTTAATACAGCAATATGTCTAGTTCTGGTGTGCTTCAGGAAAGGTACTGAAAAAATTGAGCAGTCCAAAAAAATACCCTCTGGAATAACTTTCTAGCTAGTTAGAGTGCCTTAGGTAAGACTTAACTTTTGGGCAGAGTCTATATTTTCTTTCTTTTTTATTTTTCTTTTTGTATTTTTTTTTTTCAGCAGCAGAGTAAGAGGTAGGAAAAACACCACGTAAGGCTGTCTAAAAGAAAATGGCACAGATTTTAATTACTTTGTACAGTTTTAATTAATTAATACAATGGATGTAAATTGTTAAAGGAGACATGTCTAACAGGAGTAAAATGTTCTGAAAAAGTTTCTAGAGGCTCCAAATACTGTATTTCTGACAGAGGACATGTTTACCTAAAGGAGAAAATTAAACACATAAACAAATAAAGAAATGAGAGAAAAATTTAAATAAAAATCTATCTGAAATATCATTAAGACATTACTAGACACTGTAAGTAGTGACTTAATGTGGCCTTAAGACTGTGGGATAGGTTGAAAAGCTGTATCTGCTGGTAAAACAAAGGCAAGGTAAATTGTCATGATAATGGCCTAAAACCAAAATAAAAGATAGTCTGGATTTTGAATAAAATGTTTAAAACCCACGGAGAAAAGCAGTAATTGAAACAAAACCCATTTCCAACTTACACATTTGAACAGTGGAATAAAATTATGCTAATCTAACATATCTGCCTTATTGTGCTTTTCTGTTCATTATGCTGCATGCATAAGTATGAGGTGGTTATTATCCCTTTGATAATAGTCCTTACTTATCTGCTTCAAATCGGTATGCTCTTTCTGAGCACTGCAAATGCTGTCTGTTGAAGGATCTTGTTTACCAAATGAGCTTTCTCTGCTTGTTATATTTTATTTTAATTTAGTTTTGTTTCCATCATGTAAAATGTATTGCAAATTATATTTACTAAATTGTGTTATAGGTTATTTGATGCCTACATGTTACTGGGTACCTCCTACATCATCTTTGGAGGATTCCATATCCAGTTCCTAAGAATAATGCTGCAGGAAAAAAGTCGGTCCTGTTTGATATCCAGTCTCTGGTCAATAAGCAATACTGGGCACTTCAGAGGAAAAGATTCAGGCTGTCCTCATAGTGCACCTAATTATGGCTCTGGGTAGTATTTCTCTGGGAATGTGACCTGGGGATTGTTTCATGTAAGTGAGTGGCCTTAGTGCTTTTGTGATTTATGAGTTACTTGCCACAAAAAATTAACACTAGGCACAGTGATAAGGTTGGGGTTTTTTTCTTTTTCTTTTTGTGTGTGCGTGTGTGCGTGTGGTGTTTCGGTTTTTGTGTGGTTTTTTTGGTTGTCTTGTTTTTCCCTGCTACATATTACTACGTATTACTATTTCAGAGTACTGAGTATTCAGCATTTTGCTAACACACATTAGTACTGATAACGAGGTGAGACGTGACCTAAGTATTTACTGTGGCATGTTTTATGCCCTGAATTTCAGAATCAGCTCATCAGTTTAATGCTGAGCTCTTGTTAAGTTTGGTCTTAAAGAGCTATTATGATCACGTCTCAATGTAACACAGATCTGAAAATAAGTTATACAATTCCGTAAACCTTAAATCATCCAATCATTTCTTTCTTGTACTTACTTTTTATGTATTTCAGTATCTTCTGAAATACTTTATTTCTAGCATTTCTAGCACAATTTCAGCATAGGGGCTAGAGAAGGCTTTTCTTTGCTTCCCATGTTAAATTAGCTGCAAGACATTTGGTCAGAGTCCTCACTTCAGAAAAAGGAATTAGAGCAACCTTTGGCAAAAAGCAGATAAGCACTTTGGCCTCCCTCGTGAAAGCTTACTGCAAAGACTGGACTATTGCACGAAAAGTTTGAGGTTTGGTTTTTTCACTTTTTAAATAAAGCTGCATTTGTCTGATCCTGTAGGTGTGATTTATTTTTAATGCAACTACATGCATAACTGAAGGATTTCTGTTGTGGATTCTTTATGTAACAGCACTAGAACTATGTGTAAGATCTAGATACTGCTTATACGGGAGGTTATATTTCTGCCGTTAAGGATATAGTCTATTTCAAAATGCTTATCTAACTTTATTGCGTATTTTCTTATTCTTAAGAGTTGTCTAAAACTTACCTAGAATTCATAAAAGTTATTAGAAGGAAAAAACAAACAAGCAAACCAACCACACCAGACAAATTGTTTCTATTCCGAGGAAGAATTTACATTAACTAGAACATGGTTTTAGTAATCATCACTTGAAGAACACAAAATACCATAGCAGTGAGAAATCGGTTTGGTCTACTATCCATTTGAGTAGTTTCACTAAATCGAATCAGGTATTTAATACCAAGAATATTTCTAGGTGGTTTAAGCCAATATTCATTGTTCACTGAGACGAAAGCCTCCATTTGGGATGATGGGTACTTTCACAAGTACCGTTAAATATAGGCAGAGCCTTTAAAACTTGTATTTCACCATTTTTCTATACGAGGGTGGTATTGGTGTGTTGCTTTACCCTGAACGTATGGTGCAGGATTTTGAGTTTCAATGTACAGACTATGGGAATCCTATGCTTATGTTAACGGCATATAATGCAATTAATTTTTTTAATTGGAAAGAATGTGAATGTAATACTCACTTCCACGGGAATTTCACTGTTATTTGGCATCAATTATCTTGACATTAAAAAATCATTTGTTACAATTCCCATGCAAAAAACAAATATTTATCTTAAGTGGCAAATTATGCTTCGCTCTTTTGATTTTTATGTTGATGTAATTTTATTCCACTGTAACTAACTTAACATCAATTAATGTCCAGATTAGCATTTCAATGCTAATATATCGACATCGGGAATTGCAGGGATTTTCCCGTTACGCAATTTAGTTGGCGTATGTAGTTGGGAATCGGGAAGCACTCTTTTTCTCATTGGAAGGCTGGTGGAGCTGCTTTTCTGTTGTACTCTGTGTTCCTGAATAACATAGTGGATGGGATTCTACATGGCGCCACTGATCTGGTTTAGGATAGACACGAAAGCATCCCAGTACTCCTTCAGCCTCATTACCATAGGATCTATATTCTCCAGAAATGCCCCAAGCAATGGGATAATCTCTGCAGTGTAGGGGCCTCACTCTTCTTTGAATGGAACTGTGTGATCACTTACTAATACCCTTCAAAATTCCATATTCATGGAAATACCTAAGAACAAGTACATAGCCAATCATTCTGTCTCATTCTTGCCACTAAGCATAGTGGTCCTATGGCAAGATTTTTATTCTTGAAGGAAATATTTCTGTAACCTTGTCCAATTGAAAAGCAGCCGCCTGTTGACTTGCATTATTGTAGGTTCTGGCAATCTTAAATTATTTATTATTAATTAAATTTCTGTTGTATTATGGACTATGATATACAGAATGTGTAAATAACATTTTTATAAATATGTGTAAACTTAATTCAGGGAAATGTTATTGGAAGTGTACTCTAGTTGTGCATCTTCAGTGGAATTACTATCAGTGACTTCGTTAAAACAAACTGGAAATAGTGCTGACATGATCATAACTGCACAAGAAGGTAATTCGCATTTTCTTATAACATGACAATTCTGTCCTTCTGCAACATTGTTTTCATTTTGTATTTTCTTTCATAGTACTGCAAGCACAGGACACTGCAGAAGGAAGGGCCTGGGATGTTCACCCAGGAACTCTTGCATCAGTACAGAAGGTATTGTATTTATTGGTAAAATAGTTAAAACTGAGTCTCCACGTAGGCCCTTTGTTCCACAGCTGCTTGAACAAGCTGTGGTGCCAAATTTTCTTTGTCCCAATTGCAAATCAGCCCTTTGTCTTGATTGTGAATAGCCTGTGAACATGCTGCTCTTTTGGAGACTGTTTGCTGTTCAATGAATGCTTTATGCAGACTAGTTTTTATGCCGCCAAATTGTTCACTGCTTGTCCAAGGGACATCTTAGGTTATAGATAAATTCCCCTGGAAATTTACTTCTCAGGGATCTAATGGATACATATGAAGAAAGAGCAATATGCAAGCTTACTTATTCCTTATTCATAATATAGACCCGTGGGTGAGACTGCTTCTAAAAGGTCCTGATTTATGAAATAAAAATTACTTTCCACACTTACATATGTGGCTACCTCAAATAACACGATGTCTGATTCTAAATTATCAGAAAGGGACGTGATGGGAAAGGGACCCATTTTCTGAAGGAGGAGGAATTTCCCATGAGTTTCAAACTATCACTTTAGAAATATTTCTCATCTTCCATACAACTTAGTCATAGGAGTTTCCCTCTAATCTGCGTCAACAGGCTTGTATTAGTCTTTCATTTTTGCAGCCATTCAATTTGTAAGCTTTTATGTCAGTAATATTCCTTGGGCTTTCAGCTATTCAGCAGCTACTCAGTAATGCATCTTTCTGTTACAGTAGAAGGATGTTTCCTGAGAAAACAGCCAACATGTTGGAGGCAATCACAAAGAGTTAATGGCAGCCATATTATCTAAATACCCTGAACTGGATGGTTTTTAAAAATGCTGAGCTTAGAACAGACAAAAATATCCATGAGAATTTCTCTTTATTATAGAAATGAGGATGTTCCAAGTCACTCATATTGGACAATACTAGAAGTTGTTGCTGCCATTAGATAATTAATGAATTTCGAGTCTTAAAAGCATTTTAAAATTTGAATTTTTATAGAAAAGGAAAACCATTGAATAGCAAATCGTATTGTTTGGGAGAATAGAGGTTTTTGGTTTAGGTGAGAGTGGTAGCACCACAAATTAATTTATTCACTCCCGAGTCACTTAATACTCCTCTAAAGAGCCCTTCCCTTCCCAGTGACTGCAAGATTATCCTCTTCATTTATTTAATCTTTACACTCCAGAAAATGGCCATTCCACATCCGACCCATCCCATTACAACCTTGCTCTTTTCACCTAATGCCCTTATCTTCTCCTTTGGCACCCCATGCCTCGGAACGAAAATGGAACACAGAAGAGAACTAAAAACTGCTTTCACGTCATTCATACTCTTAACTAAATACAAGAAAGCATACAAGACTGTAAACACAACAGTTTAGGAAATGGAAAAGGCCCTCAAAGTAGTCCAACTGCTCTTCTTGCCCCCTTTTTTAAAAAAAAAATCAAACCACCAACAATGTGGACACCTACATACGCTGAAGAAAAAAAATCCTTGCAAAACCCACTGCATTCACACTTAAACGCTTTTTTTGGGTACTTTTCATAATAATCATTTAGAATATGACCATTATAGCCTTGAGGATAGGTGTTAAAATTCATTGATCTTGGCCCAAGCAGCAAAACTTGTTTTCTTGCTGAGTTCCCTAAAAATATTCTAAACCCACAACACCAGTTGATGATAAACTGTGTTGAAAAAGGGATTTTGATAACAAAACTAATTCAGAGCACTGTGTGTCTGCTACAACACTATTTTTTCCCTGTGAAACAACTTTGAGGAGACTGAGGTCACAGTATTGACCACAGCAACACATGGAACCAAGGGACCAGCTTGTGAAATCGTGCTGAGTTTTTGGCTAGCAATCTATCAACACCCATACTACAAGAGGCTCTACTCCTTTAAAATACATAACACTCTCGTTCATTTCTGGCTTGTCTTGTTCTCCTGCTCCTACTTTGCTTGGAGCTCAATTTTAACACCACGGGATCAGAAAAGTTACAACTACCATAGTAACCACTAGCATTAATTTCCCACTACTTCATTTCGACAGAACAAGTAGCATCTTACGTTATCCTTTTCCTTTTGAACAGAGGGAATACACATGCTAAGTCTGATGGTATTAGGTTAATTTGGAAGAATCTGTCTAGCCAATTTACTTGATACAGCCTGCAGTTGAGAGCCTAAGAGTGTCTTCTGACAGCGCTGAAGTTACTGAATTTATTAACTGCAGTAGATCCATGAAGAAGATATGACTGAACAGTTCCCTGATCGAAAAAGCTTAGATCAATATCTTTGATACAAATGAACTTCTCATATACGCACCAAGTCATCCATTTAAGTTTTAGCTCGTGTCAGCTTGACAGACTACTCTAAATGAGAAACATGTCAATCAGCACAAGTCGAGTAGCCACAGTCAATATTGTCATGAGATCCCTCAGCCACGACTGTGTATATGCCTGAATAACCAACCATAATAACCTTCCACCCTCTCTGTAAATGGCAAAGAAATCTTTACTTACCCCAGAAGGGGAAATGTACTTGAATTAGTTTACTCTTATCTTGCATTCAGTACTATTTTCACAGATGATATTCTACTATGTTTCACTCACATGCAACTGAAGATTTACCCCAAACTCAGGATACTTAATATACAGTCTCATAAGGCTTCTGAGGAGAAGCATTCACCAGTGATTTCAATGCCATTATTATAAGGAGACCTTCCTTTTTTTTTTCTTTTTTCTTCTTTTTTTTTTTTTAAATATGGTAGAGGCAGTTATGTATATCCTCTGTTACTGTTTCTTTGGACAGGCAGATCTCGAACGCTGATGGTTTTACACAAACTAACAGCTACTGTAGCACAGGCCTCAGCATGTTACAGCAGCTTGAAGCTCTGTGAAGAACAAATCTGCCGTATTTCATAGTCAGAACACAGCAAAGAGGTTAGAAAGAAACAAGCTTGGCAAAATGCTCTTAACGAAGCTGATCTGGACTGCACTTAAAGAGTCACAGTACCACAACACTTTCCGTTCATTGTTAACAAGAAAATTAATTTGCAGGTATAATTACAGTTGAAATACATAGAATTTAGAAAACACATAATTCACTCCTGTGTCAAAAAAGCCATACGGTTTGAACTATTTAGTAGGAAGATCACGAAAATACTACGGCTGGAGTAAAATGAGTTTAAATGTATTTATAGAAGAAAAACTCATATAATTAATAATGTTTAAGGTAATTTAAAAATGAAATATTTTTAAACAAATGCTATCCTCCGCAGGACATAACATTCAGATACCTTTAACGTAGCTCTGTGCAGGAGATAAGGTTATCCAAATTCCATCGTATTCTTGCCTCAGCGTCTGATTCTGGGGTATTTCTTTTACTTCATTGTTTCTACGCCTTCTGGTCTGTATATACCTTTGCACAACGCCTCCTACATTTTTTGGACTGTCTAGACACTACTTTAAAATTAAAGCATGTTATATGTGAAAGTAGTTACAGAACCAGAAAACATGCCATCCACAAAAAATATACTCAGCCTTCCCAAATTCCTCCTGGAAGCTGCCTCCGCTTGGTTTAACAAAGGATTCTCTCAGGCAGGTGTCATTGGTTTTTGGAAATGCTAAAAAAATATAGTCATCGAGAATGAAAGAGAGTCTATAAAGGACAACGATACAACGTAAACTAAGTACAACAGGAGACTGTGAGTAGATGTCCTTACATGGAAGAATAAGAAAGAAGGCTGGCGTCTTTACATACCTACACAGACATCTGTGTGGTTGTATTTAAATATAATGGAGCAATTCTTCTCTACATGCACATTTGGTATACCCTGATTCATAACTTCCCGTTAAGAAACACAGCTCTATTGCTCTGATTCAATTCTAGACAAAAATAATTTCCTTGAAATAACAGATATGGGAGACAGGCAAGTTTTCTTCGTTTCTTCTGGGAATTAATAAATTTTCATTCTGTTATAGCTTGACCTTGTTTATAATTCTATTCTGTTCACATCTATTTATGCTTTACATTTAAATTTCTTACTACATTAATTGTAATTTTCTAATTACTTCCCTCACATACTCCATGTATCTATACTGTGTGTTTCTATTTTCACATTAAAAAATATAAACTCCTTCAGGCAGGGCTTAAATCCTCAGTACATGTTCTTATGCTACCCGGCACAGAGGAGCTCCTAAATCGTATCTTAGCAGAACAAATGGTCCCCTCCTTACTGAAAATGCGTTTCCTAACTTTTGATGGCTATTTATATCGGACTGTACTGCCTCTGCTCATCATGTCTCTGTTCTCTTGTTCCCTCCAAAACCTCCTACCCATTGAAAGGCTGAACAGCCTCATGGATCAAGGTCTGTTCAGAGCTGCACGTTTCTGCAGTAACCTTTAGGAGAGCTAGTTGCTGTGTCTCAGAACAGTTGAGGAACTCAATTGCAACTGTAGCTCCTTTAGTGGTATCCAGCGGTATCTAGTTCTGGCATCCTTCCATTTGCAGGCCCCTGATTGTCACAAAATTTACAGAAACTTTCATTTCTGACACCTTGATCTCTCTTTGAAATCGATCATGAGCTTCAAAATTTGTTTTGATCAAGCCAGATGGACAACATTTTTGTATTATAAAAGCTCAAAAGAATATTCTACTTGTATTAGTGATAAGAAAAAAAAATCTTTATGTATAACATACGACTACTGTCCACACTACATAGCTATATGAATACTGATCACTACCTATACTCAAATATTCATTAATATAGTAATTTTCATTATTGACTATGCTCAATACTATTTAAGCCACTATCTCGTAAGTTTTCAATTAAGTAAAAGGCCATGGCATATTATTTAAGTGACCAATTACATACTGTAAAATAATGAATAGCAAGTGAAAAATCAAACAGCTCATGATCAAATGAATAGGTTAAAGGCCACTTATCCAAACATTATGCAAATATATAACAGTATGAAAACATCTGCAAAAGCTGAAATCACTTCACAGGTTCGTGAGCATAAAATTTCATGTGAATAATAACGAATTCTCACTCAAGATTTACATCTGTGAAATCCATTTCCGTAGTTATAATATTCAAATCACACACACGCTACATGGATCTCATGTAATAGTATTTTTACAGATTTCCACCTCTCATTTTCACAATTCACACTTCAGCGATGTATCAACACACCCCAAGCCTCCCACACTCAGACTTCCCCATTCCCCCATCCTGCCTGCTGCATATTCCCTCTTAACCTCCAGAGAATAGCACTTCACACTCCATCTTCTTTTAATTCACATTGCTTGATCTTGAGCGACCAGAGACAGGCACAGTATCCCAAGACAAATTCTCACCAATTCTTTGTACAGTTGTACTTCTTTCTCTGTGAAATACCCTGCTGAATAGATAACAAATTTGTCTCTCTCAATCATCCTATGATCTGTTAATACACATTCTTGTTCCTCTCTCATTTCCTGTGACAAGATTCCAGCCATCAGTAGGAATCTTCTTGCTAGTTTCAAGAGCACAAACTTTTATTTGGGGATGAAAGAGTACTTTGACTGTAATACATCTCAAGGACATACAACTTAGAGAGAAAACAAACAAACAACACTGAGCCTCCTCTTCTTTGACAGCACCATTCAATTCATGAAGAGAACTATCCAGAAAAGGCACAAATGACCCCAGGCTTTAGACTGTTTTCTTATTATGCAAGTTTGACTATGTAATGTGGAACAGGGAAACAAAGCAAAATGAAGAAGGGAAGCCTGCTTACAACAGGGAAAGGTCACATCAGGCTAACCAGTATCAACACCAATTACAGAAAAAATCACTTAAAAACACAGCTGCTTTTAATAAAATCACTAGCAACATAAATTTCATACACCGTCATAAATAACGTTTCAGTGCAGTTTCCTAAAACTATTTCTTGCAGAGCCATTATTGCAGTTATTGCTCCCACTAGAGCTGTTAGATGCAAAGTGGACTGACACAACTGTGACAGGAGGTTCAGCATTCAAGGAAGCCAACGACACCCCGTGTACTCGCCAGGACCAAAACTATACTGAGCAAGAGTTGCTTCACATCATGGCCCTTCTCTTTCCCTAGTACTTGCATGCAGCTCTTCCCAGTGCTCCTAACACACTTTCTTACTCTGATTTTCATTACAAAATTATTCAGACACTACTGTAATCTCCTGTTAAAGACCACATATTTAAAGGAATTGAAAACCTAGAATAAGACCTTTTCAGAAATCTTGAAACATCTTTCATAAAACCTTGAACCAAAGAGGCATAATAATACGAACAGCGCCATGAACGCTGAAGAGCAGGTATGAAATAGACAAACCAGTAGAATATGCCAAAGTATTGTGGCAGCTAAAATCAAGTCCCAGCTTTACAGCTCTCAGCTAAAAAAAAAAAAAAAAATAAAAAAAATCAAGACTGAAATTCAGAATGTACACACTGGAATCAAAAGAGCAGCACTTTTTGCTTGACTCAAAATCATAGATAAATTTGGTGGCGTAAAACTATAACTATAAGTAACTATAGACCGATCAGCCTCACCTCCATCCCTGGGAAACTGATGGACAGCTTATCCTTGGTGCCATCTCAAGGCATATCAAGGATAAGAGGGTTATTAGGGGCAGTCAACATGGCTTTACCAAGGGGAAGTCATGCTTGACCAACTTGACCAACCTCATAGCCTTTCATGAGGAAATAACGAGGTGGATGGATGATAGCAGAGTGGCGGATGTGTTCTACCTTGACTTCGGCAAAGCATTTGACACAGTCTCCCATAGCATCCTCATGGCTAAACTGAGGGAGTGTGGACTGGGTGATCGGGTAGTGAGGTGGACTGCGA
>VWYH01009179.1:14923-39406 GCA_013399365.1 Pampusana beccarii
CTGCTGGAGAGAGTCCAGCGTAGGGCAACAAAGATGATTAAGGGAGTGGAGCATTTCCCTTATGAGGCAAGACTGAGGGAGCTGGGTCTCTTTAGTTCAGAGAAGAGGGGACTAAGGGGTGACCTTATTAGTGTTTAAAAATATATAAAGGGAGAGTGTCACGAGGATGGAGCCAGGCCCTTCTCAGTGACAACCAATGACAGGACAAGGGGTAACGGAATCAAGCTGGAACACAAGAGGTTCCACTTAAATTTGAGAAGAAACTTCTTCTCAGTGAGGGTAACAGGACACTGGAACAGGCTGCCCAGGGAGGTTGTGGAGTCTCCTTCTCTGGAGACATTCAAAACTCACCTGGGCGCCTTCCTGTGTAACCTCATCTAGGTGTTCCTGCTCCGGCACGGGGATCGGACTAGATGATCTTTTGAGGTCCCTTCCAATCCCTAGCATACTGTGAAAACCAGCTGTAACAGAGAAGTTCGTTTTTTCCCTTCAAGTAAATTTATCTTCCTTTCAACTTTCGTCACTCAGGTCTAGACTCGGTAGTGATAGAGAGCAGAGGCTTGGATAGCACACAGACATACCAATGATTTTCCTGCTGTCAGATTTATTCTACTTGGGTCTTAAGCAGAGCACTCTTCGACAATTACATCACGACATTAGAATAATTCCATTTCTTAATTCAAGCAGCCTATTTGTAATCAGTTCAATGAAGAGGATCACTTTTAGCCAACTTCTTTTCCTAACCATTTCCTTAGCTATAATTTTTATGCCTTAAATTTTTCCTTCATATTCCACGCTTTTGTTTTCCTTTAAATATTTCATACTTCCGACGTAAAAAGGTCTTGCTGGAAGCAGCACTTACTTTTCAGGAAAAGCAGACTGCCCCTCAAAAATCCCTGAAACACATATAATTTTCACTACTGAAACAACAGAAATAATGTAATTGCATAGCATTATGCAAGTGAATAGGGAAAACTTTCTGCGTACCTTTCCCTCCCCACACCGCCAAATATTCACATACTTAAAATATCTGTTCCTAAACCAAAGCTTTACTCACACACACACGTTTTATCCTACCAGATAAACTATAAGCCCTCTGGTATACATATTTTTACTTTTGTTTCCAATGCTTACCAGGTCGCAGCATCAGTTTAAGGATAAAAAGAACAGTTATTCAAATTGGTTTTGTTATAGAAGTCTTACTAGGTTAAGATCCCAAGGGACACACACACAAACAAAAACAACAGCAAAAAAACCCAAACCAAACCAAAATAAACAAACAAAAAAACCCCACCACCACACAACACACCAGAAAACCCCCACACCCACATCTCTGAATTTGGTCTCCAACCAGGTGCTTGCATGACTTTTATTTTTTTTCTTGTAGTCAATGCTTTTTTAGAATTATTAAAAAGCCACTGCCAGTAATCTCAACAAACCCATAGACAAGAAACAGGAAGCAAAAGAGATATCAAACCACAGCATGAGAAAAACCAGTGCACTTCGAAACTGTCTTTAGAAACCAAAATGAGGAATGCCCGCACAACATTAAACAATTAGTAGAAAGGTGTACCTCCTTACAAGACCCTTTAAAGAGCGTAACATTCACTTTTTCTTTCTTTTGTATAAAATCTAACAGCAATACAACTGCAGGTACATGGATCCCAAGCACAAGTCATTCTGACCACTTCTCATCATTCACAAGCATTTAAGCGTTTTGTTCTTCTAAATATACACATACGGAAGATCAAGAGACACCTTTGCTTGCTTTTGGAAATGCCTTCTAAATACACTTACCAGTCACGCTATGAGTGTAACATGCCACATTCCCTAGGTTGTAGTGTTTAATCACTCAATAATGTGTCTGGCCAGAAAAGCTAATGAAACGTTTAGACTCATGAACAGAAGACTTGACAATATAAATGAAAATAAAAGTAGCACCTTAATATTTATTACTAGATTTCAGAAAAAGAACTAGTAGTTAAAAGCCTGAAACAGGCTTTATTACAAAGGCCTTTTTTTTTTTTTTTTTAATCACAAGAGCCTCTGAAAGGTCACAGTGTATGTGTACGTTCCCAGAAAGAAGATTAAGAGATTATTTGATCACAGCGAACCTAGATGAGAAACAAACTTGGGTTAAGGGCACTTGTGGTTTTATAATCTATAATTCCAAAGAAGGGAAAAATGTTGGTCCCAGGGCCAGCTAGGAATTGCTGGATGAGGATTAAAGTCTGAAGTAGTTCACCAAAATTGTATGCATGAAAAAGTGTGGATGACAGATTGTATTCAACATTGGATAAGCAACCTTCACCTTGTTAAGAATTGCAACAAAACCATGGTTTACACAGAGATAACCTTATTAATAGTGAATAATGGGTCTTTTGGCTATTTTCAAAGGGATTAAGCCAACTGGGGAAAGCAAACCTTGCGCTGCTACTTACTGTTAGAAACTGTGTCAAAATATTGTCATTGCAAGTATCAGAAAAAATATCTATTGAAATATTACACTAATTTTTTAAACTGTTTGCAATACTTGAAAATGTCTATTTAACACAAACGTTCATCTCACTTGTGTTACAAAGCTCTTTGGTGTAATGACATGGTAATTTGACTATTACGTCCCTAGTATAAAACCATATGCTAAATATAAAATCTCTGACAATACACAAGTAAACTGATGCCTACCTCAATTTATGATTGTCGAACATTATGACCTGCAGTGACCTATTTGTGTAACGGCTATGGCCTCAGTTCTAACAGCCACTTTTTCATCCGGCAGTCATTTGAATTACACTTCTATTTATTCAATAAGAAATTTATTCAAGTATCATTGTTGTTCGGGCGGCGACTATTGCCGAGATATCTGAACCTGTATTAAACTTTCTAACAGTCAGTGCCTATTCAACATCCAACACAAACATGTTGGTAAAGTACATCTGTGGAACATACTGCCTCATTGTAGCCAAACTACTCTTTTCATTTGATACACTGCAACACTGAATTCTATCACATCCACAGCCGGTAGCAGAATTAATTATCATCCTCTACTGACGATTTTTTTTTTCGACATACCAGACTAAATTTTTTTCATGAAAGAGGAGACAGTGAGTAAATAGATCAGAACAGAAAGAAGGAATCCAAGTCCTTGTCCCTGTTCTGTGTGTTTATGAAGGTTACATATGTACATATGTATGCATATAAAAACACATGTTATGTACATTTCCTGCCGATTAGTCAAGTTTACAAAACATGTAACCCAGCAAAGCAACATACTACAAACTTCATGAAAAATCCTGCAGGATTTTTTTTTAATTTATGCCAATCTTAAACTAGCAAGAATATGCTGTTGCCTGAGTGAACCAGATTAAAGAAAGAACCCAAGAGCTAACAAAGCTGATAGAAATTTGGAATTTTTCTTCTCTGGACAATACTAAATTAAGACAATGGAAAATTATTCTGCTTCAGAATGTAAAGTAGATGTGTCCTAGTTTCGCCTGAAGAACAGATTCCAACATCCTTTCAGGATGGCTGTGTTGCTCTGCAACACGCAGACTGACTTGAGTAAGACAAGTTTAAGACACATCCCCACAGTCTGTTTTCTATCAATCATTTCCTTCCAGGCAGTTCTGTGATTTCTTGCCTGCTGTTAGAAGAAATCTTCATTTACAGTGATGGCTGCTCTGTAGCTTAACAGTCACATGAATCTGAGCATCTAGTACACAGTGTGGGACACCTCAGTGCGCGGCAAATGCCTGTGCTTAACGGTATCAGTTTCTCAGGTTTTATTGCTGTGCCACATCCAAACCTCTCTGAGACCTGGCCCATATAATCTCTGTGTTACCTGGGACAAGTATCTTGTCAGGTGCAGTGAAGATTATAAAACACTTAAATTGCACAGGTTTCAAGAAAGCCCAATAAATATGAGTTTAAACTTTTTTTGCTAAAAAATGAAAAAATCCATTTGTTTTGCTCAGCTTCACATTATGCCTATTCTGAAGACAGAAAAAATAGATGGTAACTAATAGAAGCTTTTTTTTCCTCTTTAAAAAAAAAAAAAAAAGAGAGAAATTTACAATACTGATAAGTCCAACTTTTTTTTCTTGCAGTGGTGAATATCTTTGGAATTACCTATAAGCAAAAAAACCCCATATACAGTGATGCGTTAGAAACACCCTCTGTATCAAAAGAAGGAACTTACAGATTTATTATTAAATTCCAGTGCTTCAACCTGAAATACATACTTTAAAATAACACTAAAACGCTGTAGCTTATTTATCCTACCAGCTGTCTGAGAAAATCTGTTTTGTTTCTCAGCATGTAGGCCACAATTTTCACTTCTATTTGAAAGTCTTTATTTAAGACTATAACTGTTTATAAGGTCTGCTTTTTCAGTATGTCTTATAAACAAAAAGACAAACAATAGCAGATGGTATACAATACCTTAGAGGAAAAACAAAGAGGCTGCTAAGCCCCTAAAAATGGGGCAAAAATTCATTTCAGACACTTTCAAGGAAGAAGTATGTTCATGCTTTTATAACTTGTGTGGGCTTTGTTCCGTATCTTCATTGTGCTACTGTCCTCTCCAAAATGTACTTCAAAGTCAGATGGTGACTGTCAGTATACTCAGAGGCTTTTCTAAGTCGTTTTTTCTCCCTTGTGCTTTAGCTCATTTCCTTCCTTCCTTGTCATCTTCTGTCACACTACCCGCCTTCTAAACACTCGGACTGGCAGTTCATCTTTATCTCTGTTCATCTGTTCAAACTAACTGACTTTCAAATAGCTGTGAATAAACGGATCTGTGTATGTTACTGATGTCTGTGCAGCTAATTACCGTACCCTTTGTGCATATCAAGTTGCACATGCAACCACAACCTCAAAAATTCCTTTTTTTAGAATGAAAAACTTATCTTCTATATTTCTATATGGTTCAGATATGCCGCTAAAAACTGTGGGAGGCACTCAGCCCAATGCAGCTTTTATCACTTGTCACTCCGAAATTATAATAGTAGCAAGACAGTAAAAAGCTCTTTCATCTTCCTGGAGAGTTAAAATAGCATTTCAATGCTACTTTTGGATCACTCAGGTGCAGCTTCCCAGGTGTCTCCAGTCTTGCTGTGAAACAGATTTCCAATACAACATAAGACCATAATACTTTCCATTACTTGAGATGTATGCTCAGAAATGAAAATCATTCTCCTACATATTCTGCCAGGAGCTCTGAGATCAAATAGTTGAAGGAAAACAAGACTGATAGAAAGAAAGACATGAAAGGTGCTTTTTTACCAAGTAAAAATAAGCTGTCGTATAGGAAACAGTGACATTGCAAGAGGTTTGTTTAATAAGGTCTCACAGTCAAGTATTTTCCATGGCTTTTTTACAACATTTGAGTAAAATTAATACAAGTTGGAAGAATAAAAGAGGTACAACTTATGTTAAAATATCAAAACCAAAGTATCCTTTGATAACCTATATATTATACAAACTGTACTTGAGACCGTATGTCCAGAGGTAAACTAAAAATATTACACTTAATGAGTAGCTAAAGACCTTAAAGACAAAATTAACAAGCGACTGGATTACAAAGTAACATTTCCCACATACTGTTTTATAAGATGTTCAGATACTGAAAAATTCTAGATTCTACTTCATGTTTTACATTTGAATGACAAAATTTTGCTCAGTGAATGAAGAGAGTTCTTTGAAATGGTAAATTTTCAGGTGGTGGCTGATTAGAAAGGTTTCTTCAGTTTAAAATTGTGAGACCTCATTGAACGTTTCCTGAATAACCTCTCCTAACCCACTGGTCACCACTGAAAGAAGACAGGTAAAAACTCACCTGCACAGAAAAGGGAAAAATGTAACTGATCTGAATTACATTGCTGAATCTGAGTAAGAAGGATTATGGTGCTCGTAAAAATTCAAAGAGAAATACTAAGATAGCCAAGGAGGGGCAGGCACAGACATTCGCCATCTGACAGGTGTTCAGGCGACATGGAACCTAGAATATCTCTGGCTAAGCTGCAGTCGTAGAGGTGTTACCTCTAGATGCCAAAGTGAAATACAGTAGAGAGCAGAAACAGAATTATTTGAGCATTCCTTCTTTTCTGCTCCCCTCAGATACATCACAGGACCGTATTTCAAACCACACCTCTTGTAATTGTGCTTTACTATGGTATGCATTTCTACCTGAGTGAAATGTCCTTCTTCCTAGATTAATATTTTGTTGCTTAGCATTCTCCACAATGACAATCTATGTCATAGTCGTCTTGTAAATAATCTCTAATATTTGCATTATTTTAAAACTCAAGTATAAATCACCTGCATAAATTAACTTCTGAAGATATCTTTTAGAGCAATCTGGATCTGGCTGCAGATTTCTAGTCCTATCTTCCTTGTTCTTTATCCAAATGTGCCTTGACTATTAATCAGTGTGACATTGTCTTTGTGACTGAATTCTGTTCTTTTTTTTCTATAACCTACATTCTCCTATCTCATTTTTATTACCTTTCAAGATCTCTCATTGACAACATCTCATTGTGTCCATTTATTTGCTTAATTGGCATTCACATAACTCTGAATAACATGATCTATTAATGTTATTGATTTTTGCTAGGCTGCACGCTGTATCTGTTGTAAACATTGATTTGAATACCTGGACACAACCTTGAAAAGTTTCAATTTATAGACTGAACTACCAACTCCCTCCTCCATTGTCTTCCTACTAATTACAAGATTTACATTTTAGTTTAATAGAAAGAAAACAATGCCACAAACCAAAGACCTTGACTGTTTTAAACACTCTGCTAGTATTCTGATACCTGGAAATACATATATTTTATCTTTTATGAACATTCTGTTAAATGTTATTTTATTGCCTTTTTTTTTTGATTTTTTTAATGACTTTTTATTATTTTTCTGCTCTGATTCACATCAAATAGTACCTCACTCTTCAAAAAAAATGCCAGTGAATTGGCCACGGTCATCAAAATAGCAGGAAACTATAGGGTATAATAAGTCACGTGACTTTTTTTCCTCTGTGGGCCTGACTGAATGTAAGTGGATATTTTTCCATCAACTCCATCTCCATATAAAAATGATATATAGCTACCACAGGTTCATGAGAGATCAGGAAAGCCCTAGCAGGTTATCAGCTAATGTTAAAGGGTAATTCTAACTCTGCAAACTAATATAGACAATAATTTTATGCTCTTATGCAACAGAACTGTTTGTCTACATCTGCCAAGTTTCCTAAGTGTAATACTTTCATTTTAAAAAAATTAATTATCTTATATCAGATTAGAATAATGAACTAAGTTAGAATCACTGTTAAATGTGCAAACTGAAGGGACCAGGGAAGTAGTGGTGCCATCACCAGCTCAGAAGAGCCTTTTTATCCTGAGAGCCCACATTTAGGAAAAGCTGAGTATTACATTAAAACTCAACTAAATTTTCTCTGCAAAACAGTAAATACAAAATCCCTTAGTACCATTTCTCTGAAAAGAGAAAGATACTTTACATGAAATGGCAAGAAAAAAAATCCCATGCCCCTTGCAGGCACTGAAAAATGCTGTTAGTTTGCTGCAGTGTATCTGCTAAAATAACACACTCTACTTAAGTGCACAACACAACCTAATACAAAATGAGGGCATTCTCTTTCCCCAGTATGATATAAGGCAAACAGAGCAAGTAACACTGACAGAAAGAAGCCCTCACAAACTATATGCTCTTTATTAGGCTATCCTTTGTATTCGGCCTCTTCCAACCCCACAACATAGATTTCCACACAATTCTCCTTTCAGTGAATCAGAAATGGGAAATTCTGCAGTAAGCACTGTTTTTCAGAAGAGACCAAAAAAACGGCGATAGCTTGGAGAGGGTGCACTTTGTATGTATAAGAAAAATACTTTGCTGTCCCACATTAAAATTTGCTAAAATCAAATAACAAAACTCGATAAAAAGAAAATGCAAGAATCTTAGACTGCAGAGAAGAAACAGGAGGAAGTTCAGCTTTGACTCTGAATAAAAGCGTGTGTTTTCAGCATATTCACAAATCTCAAGAAAAATCTTGGATGGGCTGTGATATCCCTCTCTCATCAATCCTTGGACACCCAAAAGGGCAAGAGCATCAAGATGAATGAAAGAGCCTGTGCTGTTTGCAGTATACTACGTGTGCTGGTCCACAAAATTATGAGCAGATTTTCGAAACAAAACATTGTAAGAAAGCTATTTCATTTCTTTCTGCAGACAGCACTCTGTATTGCCTCAGGGACATGTTATCTGAAGATTGTATTCTAGTTGTCTTTGTTGTTGTTGTTGTTGCCAAAAGGCCTTAAAGAATGAGAAGGTGCTTTTGAATGATAGCAGAGATATTCTGTAAGGGCATCACAGGCTCACTGACCATTTTCTGTTATTCTTTTTCTCCTTGCATTAGGTTTTACAGCCCTTCTCAGGAAGTTGTATTTGAGAGTATTTTTAGAGATATTAAATGTACTTATGATAGTTTATTTTTATACAAGTGAAGCCAAGAAGAAAATAGAGTTATTTGGAGGTTGCTTATCACAACTGTATGATTGTGACCTTAACCTAAACCTGGAAATCTTTATATCAATTTCAATGGACTTTGAATTAAGCCCTAAGAAAACACTGTTTTAATTAGTGAGTTAATAACAGACATACATTTCAAAAGATTTACCAGTTTTTTTTACAGAGTTCAGAGTCTCAGATTCTACTACCTGCTTCTGTTGTTCCGTAATAGTAAAAATGTTAACTTTGGCATGGATTCCAAGGAGAGTGAAATAACATTTTTCAAAGTCCCAAATAATTTTTTTTCACATACATAAAACTTCTCAGATAAGAATGCAGCAAGACAGTAAATCATGCAAAAGATAAACACACCGCATCGTACAATCCAGATCCTCACTAGTAACAGGGAGAATGGCTCAAGAGGGCACTGCCACAAATCCTAAAATCACAAAACACAATATTTGCTAAAAGTCATTGATTGGTGTTTTCTCAACGCCTTGGCTGTATCTCCTAGAAAAGCTGCATGAAGCCAGAGGAGTACCTGCTCACTGACAAGGGGCACACCTGCGTTTCCCTCTGCTTTCCAGAGGTCGGTCTCCAATCCTCACCAGACCAGAAGTGAGGACCTGTGCTTTGCCATGTCTGCAGAACCCAGGTTTTGCTGTAATATAATGAGAACAGACAAAATCTCATCTCTCAATAGAGCTTAGACAAGCACTGGAACACAGAGAAAAGTAGGGCTACCAGGACAGTTACGAGTGTGTGAAGAGCAAGGGCACTGAGCCTGGGACACTCAAAGGTGAAAACCAAAAGGAAAAACGTGGCAGATAATCTGACCCTTACATTGATCTTGACCTACAACTTTTTCAAATGGGAAGAGCATTCCTGAAGATTAAAAGATCAGATGTCCCTGGTAGGAAAGAATGCCACAAACCTGCCTATATAAAACAACAACAATGTCCTCCGCAGTATTTTTGGCCCCTGCTCTCATTTCTGTTTGGGGACCCTCTCCACCACAGCCTCTCAGCACTAAGTTTTGGTAAATCTCCCCGCTTAGTGGGCAATAAGACAAGACAAAATGATGGAGTGGAGGGGAGCCTGTTAAACTAACATCTTCAATACCTTCAGGTATTGAACTAAATGCAAACTGAAGCTTACTGTGGAGAGGAGAATAATTAGTGGACAATACATGTAACGGATTGCAGAAGAAGAAGATGAATGTAAGAAAGAAACATTCTGCTAGGAAGCCTAAGGCAAGAGGCTTACAATAACTTCAATTAACAGGGCAAGTTGTGCTAACAAGCGTGCTAGACTATAGAAATACGTTTTTTCCTCTCCACAAACCTACAAATACAATCTCCTGCAAAGGAAAGGAGAAATATATGCTTAAAATGGAACTATAGTCCCCCAAATAAAAGTGTTTTATAAAAGATCTCAAATTCTAAATTTCCTAATTCACAGTCTCTATGATGACATATTTAACCAGATTATAATACTGCTGTTCATGCTAACATAGTTAAATTAAGCAAGCAAATGGAAAAACTCACCATGGTATTAATCATAGGAAAACACTGTTGAAAAGTACCGTGAACCAATATTTCTATTTCATTAAATAGACAGGTGTTTTAAGTACAAAAATAATATTTTCTATGAATTTACAGAAAAATATATCAGAACCTTTTACATCACACCACAAACAGAAGTGATTAAAAGGGTGTGATTATTTTTTCTTTTCTTGAAGCCAAATTTGCCTGTTAGCTCTACCTGTTTCTTGTTTTCCCTGGAGTTTCAGAAATACAAATTTCTATATTCTCCACAGAAAAAACAAACCATACAGTCATGGTAACTGTTCCTACAAATGCCATCTAAGTGGCAGTTGTGGCCCTATATTGTTGTAGTTAACAACTAAAACCTTAATTCCTTTTTATCTATTATTAGGATATTCATTAACTGTATTTTTTAAATCCCTAATTTTACTGCAGCAAAGGAAGTTTGCCCTCGTATTCAAATCTTGTTTGTTTTTTTTTTTCAAGAAAAGAGAATAAATGGAGAATTTTGTATTTCATAAGCAATGTTGGGTTTTTAAAATTTGTTTATTTAAATTTGCTGTGATGAAGAGGGGAGAGGGATTCTAATTATACAGCAGGACCTATTCAGCAAATGAATACAGAAAAGTTTTCTTAGTGATGTATTTTCTTGCACTATGAATTGTTTTTGCTATTTGCAAATATACTATAGCAGTACTTTTCAGTGAACAGGCAGCACGTGGATCCCTGCACTGCAGCTGAGAGACAGCCACTATTAGCTGGAGTTAAAAGGTTTGCATGATCACTGTGCAGGTTTTTCTCAGCAACACTATTAGTATGCAAATTTATATACTCCAATTTACCACCACAATCTTTTTGCTTTGATTGGTTCTTACACTCAAAATTTTCAAGATGTGTCCAGCAACAAAGGCATATCTTAGCTTCTCATTTCTTATTAAATGAGTAATAAACTCCAAGGTCAAATCCAAGATAGTGTAACTACCTCATTAACTGAAAACACCCTCAGGTTATCATTTTAATAGTATTAAGGAGAGGAAAGGCTGTGACCCATAACAGTGAGTGGCTCTACTTAAGAATTTCTGTTTCAGCTAGCCAATACTGATTGAAGGCTCTAAGTCCTTAACCTCAGCACAAGCCAGAAGTTTATTTCTGACTAAAAAAACTGTTATGTGGCTTGATCAAGACTGTATTCAAGTCAAAGATAAAAGCTGATTGACTTGGCTGATTAGGGGAAAATTTCCTTGAAGAATACTCACTGTACAGGCTTAACAGTTTCTCATATGGTATTTAATCCTCATTATGCAGCTGCATGGCTCACCATCGATACATGCTACCGAATGTTTCATCCAGTGCACTTCATTTGAAGTTATATTTTTTAAAAAATTGAGAACACATCAATTTTTCATCCCTGTCTCGTGAATCTGGTCCTGCAGTCAGCACAGCCATTCATGACCTGACCACTTGAGAGCAGAGTGGCTGTTTGGTGGCCAAAAGCCAGCATCACATGGCACGGCTGGTGCTCTCAACTTTCTGATGCCCTTTGCAGAGCCATACTCAGGTGAAAGTGGCAAGCACTTCAGTTATTGTAATCTTCAGATCAAAACAATACAAATCAGTCACTTCAGGATTCAAAGAACAAATCGCAACCCCTCAATCAACCCCTCAGCCTCCTCTGAGCCCGCTGCACTGTGGCACCATCCTTCCCCTTGATCTGTCTTGGACACCCCTCAGCCTGACCTAAGCCAAGAGCCGACTCCCAGGCCTGGTTTGCCCATCGCAATGAGTGCTTCAGTGTTTTGGCTCGAGGTGGATAACACAGAACTAAGGGCTTGCTGCTCCGCTCACCAGAAACAGGTCCTTTCATGTATATTCTTGAATTGCTCAGGTACCACTACCTGGCAATTTCATCAGGCAGATATACTTTAATCAAACAGTATTTAGTACAGCAATTAACTACTGCATGAATAGAGTTTTTTTGAGTGAGACGACGGAGTACATACTTCCCCTATTTAGTGTTAGCATTTATTCCCACCTTGTTTCATGAGTCGCTGTACATTATTGTGTTTCTGTACTCATGATCACCTCAGTTATTAATCCATCTGTCATTTGAAAAAGGGAAAAGTTGAAAAATCTCTGCTTTCTAACTGTATGCATATTATGAAACATGAGGTATTTATTACCATGCTCATCTATTTTGATGACATTTGGGAAAAATCAGTAACAACACTGTAACATCTGAATACATTTGAGCCTGGCACTTACATTTGATTTTAACACCTACAAATCTTGAACAGTTAGCATTAAAAACATACAAATCCCATAAAATCTCATTTAGATGAGAAGCTACTGAGTTCACAAAACCCTTTATGAACCTTGATACTGATGTACTGTTCAATTACAACAAATTGATTAATCCAGCATTGGGGTGTGTTTATCATCGTGGCTTGCTTGATTTAAATAAAACATATTAGAGATGATATCATGTGCACAGCTCTGCTCATAAAATGCTAGGCTGCAATAGAAAATAACTGATACAAGGATTGTAAATAGCATTTGATCAACTCAGAGCACCAAACTATTAGTCTCTATTGCTGTCTTGGATTTCTTTCATAATTAAAAAGAGCTTATACATCCTCTTTATTACGATCAGAGGGTAAAATACAGGGAGGTCTCCCAAACAGAAATTGAATCAACAATTACATCTAAGATCTAGAGAAAGTCTCTGGGTTCCACAAAGATAAGGAGATACAGAAGTAAACAGTTATCTATGCAAGTCACCGAAACAAATGTTTTCTACTTCCACTTTATCACAGAAGACTTACAAAAGGAAGAAGCGTTTGTCTTCATCCTTTATGCTTCACTTCAGGTTAAAGTCAGGTTTGCCTCCACAAAATCGTTTGTGAGGACAGTCTATTCACGAAAGACAGAAAAACAAGCTGACTGTGCTCTGGTAATCTTCCTCAGCCTTCCGATAGCTCATTTTATCCCACCAAAATAAATTCGTTAATGCCTTCTTCAAACAGAAGCAAGAAAATACAAAGCAATCAATGAGAAATCTCATAAATAATGTTTTCTATACTTCTGATGCTCCTCACATAAATCTACGCGAAAAAAGTGACTTTGACACTTTGTGACCCTTTCCCTGTCCCAGGAAACCACTTTCCGCTCCCTGTGTAGAGGAAATGAATCACAGCTGCTGCAACAAGAGAGACAGTCTAAGCCTTGTGATTATAAGTAAGTATGATTTGCTCCTTATTGACTGTTTAATAAAATTCAGTGATTGCACTGGATATGTCAATTACCGTAAATTAATAGCATTCTACAGCGTGTTGCCATTCTTCGCTTCCTGCATCTTTCATCTGGGGATTCTAAACAATTCCAAATAATAATTAAACGTTTATCTGTGGAGTAGTAATTTCTATGGGAGCCAGTCACAGTCCAGCCTCTTAAGAGAGAGAGGTAATCACAAGACATTACTCACTAGATAATAGTCACAATTTGTCAAAAATTATAGCACACTGATACTTAGAACAGTACTATTTCCTCTACTTACAGCAGAACTACGATGTCCCTAATAGACATATACAAACTTCTGAATGCAACCACTGAATATGCAGAAATGAAGCTAATTCAGGTTTTTCAGATGTATGGAATAAAGTAACCTACCATTAATTCCACATTACTTCATTCTTGCATCACTTTTCCTACAATCTTCTAAAATGCTCTCTCTGCTCTTTAACAGTCTGCCTCTTCAATACTTCTCACAGTTAATTTTCATTCTACACTAACATATTATCTTCCTGTCTTTCTAAAATTCCATCCTAGTTCATTTTATTTTGTTGTTTAAACAACATTACAGATATTTCTTTTAACACAAACCTGAGCAGCCAGATGTACAAGTGAGTTTTATGGTCAAGGATTAAGTATAAGATACTAAATTCACAAATTAGGGTTTCCCAAATTTGTTCTGAGCCAGAAGTTTTTATTTATATGGTCATTCTGGACATAAGACTTACACGGCTGTCTGTATATTATGAGAGTGGTGACAACCCACCTCAAATGGCCATGAATCTTTGTGTTGGCTCCCATTAAAATATCTGGTTGTGCAAGTAGGGGAGTTTGTAACCTTATAGATGTAAACAGACATATCCATCATCATCCATTAATAACTCAATCTGATTTTAGTTTGAAGTCGAAGAAAGAAAATGTTATACTCCTGTGTATTCACCCATTCTGAAGTTCAGTGCAGTCCTTAACTCCTATGACCACGTTACAAATAAGTACTTAATAGTAAAGGCTCGGCTGCTCCCTAATGGAAGCTTAGCTAGAAGCTGAGGGTGACCTGAACAGGGCGGGCAGTTGCCAGTGGGTCCATCACTGGACCTCCTCTCCACTCCTCAGCATGGACTCAGGGTGGACAACATCCTGGAGTAGTCCTGGACTAATGGGAATGTCAGAGGTCAAGTATTCTAAAGGCAGCTGAACAGCAAAGACAGGAAGAGCTCAGTACCAGCAAGATCATTTGGGACGAGTAACAGGGATTCTATTTTTACTTTGCTGTGAATTTTCCAGGTTTCAAAGTATCACTCAGTAAAGTTCCAACACTTTTCACATCATTTATACAAAGCCGTATTCTTACTGTAGCACAGTCCCCAGTTTTGATTTTCGGTATTGGCAGCACTGATTCACTGCCAGATGAAAGACAAGCACTGACATGATTGCACAGAGTATATATGTTATTTTCAACGTCAGAAGCAGCATATTGATTACTAACATCAATTAGTTTTGAAAAAAAAAAAACAACACAACTACAGTACCAGCAGCAACTGGATTTCCATTTACAGTAAAAACAGAAGTTAATTTTTACTTCTTCATGGTAGCCAATGACCCAAGTGAAAACAAAATTTATAATCATCAGAGCCTCTGAGATGACCTTCAGAACACCCTTCCCCCCACCGTATGCTAATGTGTAATGTAATAAACTACCTCTTATCAGAAAATAGAAATTTTTTTTAATTGAAAATCAGGAACAATTACATGCCAAAAAACCTAGCTGATACTGCTATAAAACCCCCTCTGAAATAAAAGAAGGAAAATCAAATACAGATCCATGAATATAAACTATGAGTAATACACGTATCTTTAAAATACTATTTCCATTTCTATCAGATTGCTTAGCACCCACATAGGTAACTTCCTAAAACAACTGAGCAGACTGCAGCTTTCCTTTCTTGCATAGATCCCTAGTAGAGAATCCTTGTGACTACTCATGGTACTAAAAACACAAGTTTTAACTAGGCTTTATTTTCCTCCTCAGCACAAGTATGATCTTCAGCTGTTGCACCCAGTCAATGATTAGGCATCATCTACCAAAGGCTGACAGCCTACTGCTGTATGATAACAGGAATCATTACTACAGACCAGCTCAAAATCCAAAGTTTTACCTTGACTGCTATAAATGCAGCCTCATTAGGAGAAAGCACAGACTTAGTGAGAAGTAATTTTAATCATCATTGGACAATAAGAAACAAATGCAAACAAACCCAATAAACTAACTCGTCAAACTACTCCACGTGGAAGGCAACGTGGGGATGGCGGGGGAGCTATTCTAGTTCATACTTTTATCTTAAATTATCTCAAATATAACCTAACAAGAGAGTGTAAGCGTACCTCTTCATAGCTTTTTTTCACTTACATCAAAGCAAGGCAGCAGAGAACACTGTCCTTGTTACACAGACCCAGCAGTTCGGAGCAGTGTGGGGAATTGTCTCTGCTGGAAGGCAGCTCTGCTGCTGCCAAGCTTCATTTCTGCACCTCCTGGCTAATGCTTCACTCCCGTTCAGCAGCTCCTAAACTAGCAGTTGTGTCCTCAGGGGAGATCGCAGCACTTAAAATAGGGTCATAAGCCATATAATCCCGTACTTCATGATCAGAAGTATAGAACTACCGCTCCATTTCTGCTTTTATTGATCTACTAATGTTCAGTGACAAGGACATCACAGACCTGCTCCATATCTTTAGGCTCTTTTGCGGCGGATCGTTTCAGATCCGTCATCAGTATACTTACAAGAGATTCCTTCTCCAATATACTGTTTGCTAAAACGAATGATCGGAAAACCTCAGAGGGGTTACTGTGAGGATTATTTGATTTGTAAGAGGAAGAACTGAAAAATTATTAGCAAATTAATTATTGTTGGATATATTTAGCTTCTGTTTTCAAAATGAAACTGTCCAATTAATTATTTTTGTTTACATTTATGTTTTTAAAGCTTGTGAAAAAATTAATTAGGAGTAAACCTTACACACTCCAAAGCCCAAAAGCTTATGTTTTATTCAATTTAGAAATGAAGATGTAGGGGAAAAAATAATTTTAAGTTGTGATTTAATTCAAGTTGGTTTTTAATCAATTTCACTAGTGAACAAAAACATCAATTATTTGTATGTCTCTTTTACTCCTCTACATTAGGCCTTCTCCTCCCCTCTGTGTATTGTTTAATTGACAACAAGCTCATTTAAAACACTGGTGGATGCCTCCAGCAAATATCCTCTTCACCCTCTGTTTGAAAATACACATCTATAACAGAAATAACCTGGGTCTACTTTGTTGCACATCTGCCTCTTCCTTTCCCTCTCCTCTTTCTTGTCAATCTCATTCTGTACTACTTAGCCACCTGCTCCTACTTAAACTTTTAAGTGCTCTCATTAATTTCACTGCATTAAATATATATATTAAATGCATGCATCTAAACATGTACACTTGTAGGCACAATGAAGTGCCTTTTCGAGAACTGAGATTTCAGGATGTGTACAGATCTCAGCATACTTTTTCCAGCAGTTATTACTCATTCCCCTTCAGGCAGAGATCCTAAACACTTTTATAGTGACAAATAACTCCAGTTGCTCAAAAAAATTATTCTCAGCTGCACAGGGTATAGCATTGATTTTGGGACTGCAATTCATACAGATTTTTAATCCCGTTCATACTGGTACCTCAGTAGTACCAGACACGCAGATAACGAATTCCCAAATTGTGCCCGCGTGGCCTCATGCCTTTCCCCTTCAGGACGTGACAAAAATGTCACTGGCTTCAGTGATTCAGAATGAAGCTTTTCATTTAGAGTTCAACTAACTTAAGCTCTTAAAATAAAAGACATCAGAAAAATGTCAGCCACTCCTTCACTGAAGGAAACCATTTCAGCAATTATTCATTATTGGCTTAATGGACACATATTAAGCAATGAGATATATTTAATCCTGGACTGCTGAGAACTGATGAGGAAAAGGGAGTTCCTGCAGCAACATTTGTAGCCCGAGCTTAGACAGTGATAAAAAGCTGACTGCAAAGCAGCAGGGAGTGAACAGCTGAAGACACTTGTAATTCCTGTTTATAGCTATTTTGAAAACATTTTTCTTCTTGCTGCTGAAGACGAAGCGTCTCAAGAGTCTTTTTTCCCTTGATTAGGAAAAGAATTTGTTCACTGCTATGAACGTTTACCCACAGAGAAATAAATGGATGTTATGCTCAAAAATAAGATAGAACTCAACTAGGGTTTTTAATGATGATTTATGCTGCTCATTGTAAAGCAGATACGACTCAAAACCAGTTACATGAAAGAAATAATTATTTCTGAGACCACTGTCCCAGTGACCTGTTTCTGCAACCACGAACCCCAATATGAAGCCTGGTATGTCTTTGAAAAGTGGCTTCACTCCTCTTTCTGCCAGTCATTCTTGCACTTTTCTGTAGGTAGTAAGCATTGTTTCTGAATCTCTATGCTATCTCATACTTTCACATTGATCATCAGTAATTCCTGACCAATTTCTGTACCTTGGTCTTTCTGCCTGCCTCCCTGCCCCACCAAATGGTGCTAGCTGATAACAAATTATTCCGGTTTTCAAAGGTGTAAATACAAAGTGCGTACAGGGAGATATAGCTGTTGAAATCTGAAATGATTAGGAAGTTTCACTACAGATTTCTCAGTTTTGAAGAGTAGCATTTTGACCTTAATAATCCAGCACAAGTCACCACAGCTCCTGTGGACCTCATTACTGCAGAACCTGAGGCTCACACAGGGCTACCTTTCTACATCAAAAAGAGAAAACAAACTGGTCTGATTTAGAGTGATTTGGACGGAACATGTAATGGTACAGCATTTTTTTAAAGTTATTGCAATTCTCTTAAGTAATGAGTTACTTGATTCCAGTAAGAATTAAAGAAGTATAAAATAGCTGAATATGAAAAAGGTGGATTGTCAAAGCCTTTTTTGGGAAGCACGTTCATTCACTGCTGCAGAGGAAAATCCATCTTTGTGGTGGAAGTTAGCAGCAATAAGCTATGACAAGATTAATGAAAATATTCAAGTCCCTATTCCCAAACATGTTCTGTCTTTCCCAGTGATATTGCATCTATCAAGTCTCAGAACAATTTGTCTTCACGGATTTTATTTGCTATTCTCTTCAAGGACAGAGACGGCCTCTTCCAAAAAAGCCTAAAACTTATTCCTGAAAACTTAGTTTATTTTTATTCTCTATCTTCTGTGCTGGCATGACTGATACTGTTTCTTCCAAAGATTTTCCATGGAACTGAGTCACACAAATTACTATTCAAATTAAAACAAATCAAAAAAATGGGCCCAAATACTAATCTACATCCTACAGGTGTCATTTAAAAACTGGAAATATTAAATAAATTAACAGAAAATTGTTACAAATTTTCTTAGGACTGCTTTATTACTGATGTTTATTTTGCCCTCTTCTGATCTATCATTACAGTTCTCCTAAGAGGTAAGTTCTATATGACCTTTTGCAGGTCTGCTTTAATTACCGAACTTTATTGGGCTTTTATTCCAGTAACAAAAATCTTTGGAAGAATCAGCAAGGGCAAAGTAAACTCCAAGCGTTCCAGGTATGAATAACCGAACTAATAAAAAGATACAGCACCTGAGAAAATAAATCATAGAATCATAGTATACCAGTTTGGAATGGACCACAGGGATCATTTGGTCCAACCTTTCTTTTAAATAAAGTTTTCTTTTCGTCTGCCTTTTCAGGTTTTTAGGGTTCCAGAGACTCTGTACTCATTTCCCTATCTTTCCTCTCCTTCAGTCAACTTGTATTTGTCCTTGGTTATGCTAACACCATAGTTCCACTATTCTGAAGTTTTCCAGCTAACACTGAAACATATTAAATCTCTTTTGACAGCATGGCTCTCTGAATGCAATATGCATCATCTGCTGTTGACAAAAGCAGCGTAAACGGATTGATGCTACAACAGAATCTACTGAACACTACAGGTTTCTACTTATTTAGGTGTTTGTTATACACATAATGGGACTGACTGTAGAAGACTGAAAGTGGAGACTTCATTTATATACAACTTACGATTCTTTCCAGACTGCTACACATTTAATCGCATAAGTTCTTGGAGGGTATTTGTCATGCTCACACATTACACACTGAGAAAATTTGGGACAGGAAAAAACCATACAGCACAAACTTCACAAGAAGAGCATTCAGCCTCCCGAATTAAACCCTTGATGTTTGCTTAGGGGACAGAAAAAGCACCATTTCAGCTAAAGCCTTTATTTGAAATAAAAACTAAACAAACACATTTACAGAACCTTTCCAGGTTATTACTGAACAAAAAGCTTAATCGTCTACCATTTATAAATCCACCATTCTGTCTAGTCTTTGAATATCTCAAAACTTAAATGCTGCTAAGACTACAGAAAAAAGCATAGAATCTTTAACACGAGTGTTTTAGAAATCAGAATCAACAAATATCACCTTGGCTTCTCATTTTAAATAGCATCCACATTTATGAGAATATTCTGAGCCATTTATGTTATTTTTCTAGCTCTTCATCTCAAACTATGCCACTGTCCTATTCTAAAGTAAGCTATGGTAGTACCAAGAGGATGCTTTGCCCAAGGTACAACTAAGATTTTATTAATATCAGACTATGCACTTTGTTGTAACTGGTATTGTCACACAGAAAAAAAAAACATAATTTGTTGCAATTTCATTTCTACTGCATCATATTTAAAATAAAACCCAAAAGTGTCTTCTTCCTAGTGAAGTGTTCTGCTCTTATACGGCATTAGTGTACTACCCGTGTGATTACAAAAATGAGAAAAAAAAAAATAGAAAATTTTTCTTCTAAAATATTTCTAATCTCTTGTGTAATGATTTTATATTGCAACACTGATTTTGATTTGAGAAATATATATCTTTATGCAAAAATTACCGAACTTGCATTTTTATACATCTAACACTAAAACTACTTCGAAAGCTTATACTGATTTTAGTCATCTTACTTTTGCATTACAGTATTTAAAGGACAATAGGAAAATTTTATCAATTAGTTCATAAATAATGGAAAAACTGCTATTTAAGCACCTGATATAAGGTAATTTTAATGGAAACTTTCTTCCGTGAAGTAAATAAGAGTCAATGCACTTGGTTTTTAATTCCTCAGTTCAGTAGGCTATTGCTAGATAAAAAATGGTTATTGAGATAACTTCAGTGTCAAAAATATATCAGTAGTAAGATTGTATTAGTAAAAACAAATTCTTCATGGTAGACAAGTTGAAAATGAGTCAAAATCGTGTCCTTGAGACAACGAAGGTCAAGTGCACTGTGGGTTGCATTAATAAGCCTGCTGAGCAAAGCAATGAAAAAGGTTTTTTTCCCCTGTTAGGCACTTATAAAGCCTCGTCTGTAGAACTAAGTTCAGCTTAGGGCTCCCCGGAACAAGACAGACATTGAAATGCTGCAGGAAATCCACTGAAAGTCCACCAAGATAGGCAGCTGAGAGAGGGGCAGTTAAAAACCGGGTTTCTCACTAAAGCTGTAAAATCTCTGTGTTTGGAGATGTTTAAAGGCTAACAGGTGAGAGCCTGAGGAAGCTGACAATTTTGAAGTTGGCCCTGTGTTGAGCAGGGCTAGAACAGCTGACCTCCAGAGTCAACCTAATGTCCTTCATGATTCTATGAATAAATCATTTTACAATTATTCTTCTTCTTTTTAAATAGTTATTTAAGAAGTTATCTAAATCACATTCCCTGGCTCAGAAGTCTACGATTTAAAAGCTAGTTTCTTATCAGATGAAAACTTCACTTGATGGAAGCTAGTGACTTGGCATTGTGCACCTTGTACACAGACCTTTTATTATCAACAAACATCTTGCCTACCTCACCTAAGCACAGAATCTTAGATCACGCACTGTCCACTTGAATGACAGAGTACTCACTATTGGATGAAAGGATTTCAGCTAATCCTAATTCAATACTTCTCACTTCAGTTTAGAGCATCATTCTATAAAATAATATTCTAGGGCAAAATCCTAAATGTCAGTTGTCAGTCAGCACCACAGTGTCCCTCTGAAACTGCAGTTTGTATGGATCTTTCTGTAGCTTTTTAGTCACTAACACTAAGGTTGTCAAAATAGTATCTGCCACTACAGAAGCCTAACAGGAATTATTTTGTTTACTGTGAATGCAAACAAGTTCAAAACCCAATCATATCTGTTTATCTAGACCTAATCCAACCCACTTGAATAAATTCTCCTGGGAATGAAGCATCATAACAAAATTTATCACCTGGTATTAACAGGAAAAATTTAGCAGATGCACCCTTTTCCCAGCGAGGTGCTACCGTAACAAGATCCCATCTCTCTGTGCAAAGGATTGAAGACAAATTTTTCACTTCTTTCTGTGTTCACCTTTGGGAAATTTTTTCAGTACTTTGAAAGACATTCAAGTCTCAGAAATGTTCTTGAAAATAGGTGTCTAAAAACTTTTACAGAACCAGGGCTAAAGAATCATTGTGACAACTGACATCTTTATTGTATGTTACTGCTTCTAAATTTAACATCCAAGCCTCAAGGCCAGGTGGTATCATATCAAACACTCTGTGCAACTTACATAGGCTAAAGAAGCATACCTTCCAAGTAAAGGTAGGAATATATTATTAGTCTAATTATACAACTGAAGGATAATTATTAGTCTGGTTGTGCAACCTGTTCCTAACAAAGACAGCTAAAACTGACATTTACAAACTTTCTAATATAGACTCCATTCTCCCTGCTCACTCTGGGTTCCCATGCTCCTTTCTGTGCTCTTCTTCCTGTGCTCCCCTGGCTTCACAGCTCCTGGTGCTGGGTTCCCTCAAGGAGAAAGAGGGATGGGGGCTACAACAATTCGTCAGCATCCCACCTTCTTTGCCAGGTGTATGATATTATTTATTCCACCTTGCTCTTGGGTGTGCTTGGAGTCACTTATACATGCTCTTTTAACACAGTGCACTTACTAGCTCCCTTCTCATTGGTTCACAGTTGTACATTGTATATTAATGTGGATGTTCTTTGTTTTCTCTGCTATTCTTAAAACTGGTTTTATCAGCTCTTCAGCTTGCACTAATTTAATAACCATTGGTGAGTTATTTATAGCTCTGATACCTCTAGTATCATGCTGTGTTTGTACTTTTGAGACCTATGCTATCATTTTCTATTTGCACATTTCAGTAACCTCTGTTACATCCTTCAAGCTGTGGTTTGCTGATAACTAAGGTTTTATTAGCACAGGCTAATCATACATGTATCTTTGCTCAAGGTCAGTAATAGTTCACTCTTCGAAAACTATGATATATTCAAATACACACATCAAAACATAATGCTCTGGAGATTACTTGTTATACCGGTAGCTGATAGTTATTGCAATATCTCCAGTATATTACTGAAATTGCCTGACAATAATATACCCACCACTTACAAAGAAATTAAATTCCGTCCAAGGTGAGGACTTCCTAATTGTAATGTACATTTTGTGCTCTGTTTGTAAGAATTCATTGAGTCTAGGGACTGCCTTCGTGAACTAATGCCAAAAATACTGACAAGCACTAGCCCATAGGGATTATTTCTAAAACTCTACATACTAAGGGAGTCAGATGAGAAAAATCTGCAGAAAAACATTGAAATAAGAGCTATATTAAACAAGTAAAACCTTCAAACAAATCTTTTTAGTTTAGTTTAAGTCTGTATTTCCATACAGCTACAGTACCTGTGACATAGCAAAAAGCATGCTTCAGTATTAGTGATTCATATGAAAAACCATGTGTTGATATGTTTAGAAAATCATCCTTTGAGATGACTCATCTGGTTATGGCTGAGTATCAGGACATGTTTGGCATTGTTCGGCTGTGGGAGATTCTGACAAAATGGCTACGAGGTGGTTGAGTTCAGGATCCTGTGATGAGGAAAGAGGCAAAAATCACAACTCTGGGCTTGGAGATCATGTAGCACAGCCCCCTCCCAAAGCAGGGTTCACTTCACAGCTGATGAGAGATTAAGCTGCTGCTGTTGAAATTTCTTGTGATCATTACCACAGCTTGTTCCTGATGCTTCAAGTAAATGAAATTTATTTTGTATTGGCACTGAGCAAGGAGTACATATATCACAGATGGGGCAGGTGAATGTGCCACAGCTGACAACCTGTAACTCAAGAACTTATGAATATACCGGAAGTTCCATCTCTGCCCCAGAAAACTTCCGTTCAGCTTTGGCAGTACCCAAGCTGTAAATTTGACAATTATTTGCTAGAGTTCAAGCATATGGGCCAGAAGTGGCATTTGGCAAATTGAAGCTTATTTTCCACATAACTCCTGGCAAAAAAAAAAAAAAAAAAANAAAAAAGGCTAACAATAAATAATGCCAAAAAAACCCATTCAACATAAAGACAGGTTTACTTTAAATTTTGCCTCAGATCACAAAGAGGACTCAGGTGGCCTTTTTGGATACCGCAAGCTGTGCTACATTGCTGAGGTCAGCAGTGCTGATGACTTCACGATTGAGTTCAGCAAGTGCGGTACATGTGGAGGCACCAAGACAGAGCTGCAGGACTGTGCTGAGGGACAGTAGTGGATGAAAAGTCTGACATGAAGAAAAATACAAAACCACACAGAACAATATAAAGGAAAGCAAAGAGGAGACACAGTAAAATGACAAAACAGGAAGATGAGTTTACTTTCATTTATTGTAGAATATAAAACCTGGTTATCAGAGAGAGGTGGTTACAGGTTAAAAGGAAAGGAAACAACAACTTACATGGAAATACTTAGCTGTATACATGAAAAGAAAGATTGCAGTGTACAAAAGGGCAGGATCTGAATGTAGCTCTGGTCAACAAAAGTATTTTTACAATGTAGATATGTGAATATAGGAAGGAGAGGCAGGTAACAAAGTAGTAAAAAGTGAAGAACAAAGAGCAAGTAGCAAAGTCACGTTGTGGAGGATGGGAGATGGAAGGAGAATGCAATGAATAGTTCAAGTTTTATTCTATTCAAATTCTCCTGCCTTAGAAAAGACAAGTACCTCACAAAAGGATCTGCTAGAATTAGTTGTGTTGGGGTTTTTTTT
>VWYH01009199.1:0-29054 GCA_013399365.1 Pampusana beccarii
TGACGCGCGCGGGGCCACGGGTGGCAGCGGGACACGGAGCGCGGGACACTGCACGAGTCGGGCACGCGGGTGAGCGGGCGGGCCGGGTCTCTCGCTGCGGTGACAGTTCCCGCCCGAGCTCCGCAGGGTGAGGTCACCGCGTTCCCAGCAGCCAGTGCTGGGGATCAGGGCACCCGCCCCGCTGCCCCTTCCCTCCTGCCTTTAACTCCCCTCCCCCAGCGAAGCTGCTGCTTCGGGCTGTGGGAGAGGAGCGAGACCCAACAGATCCCCAGGCCCCGTTTCCTGGCCCCCACTCCCTGCAGAGTCATTCCCAACACTGCCCAGGCTCATTCGAAGCCCTAATGCTCACAGAATCACAGTCAGGGACTGGAAGGGACCTCGAAAGCTCATCCAGTGCAATCCCCCGGAGCAGGAACACCCAGCTGAGGTTACACAGAAGGTGTCCAGGCGGGTTTGAATGGCTGCACAGAAGGAGACTCCACAACCTCCCTGGGCAGCCTGGGCCAGGCTCTGCCACCCTCACCAGGAAGAAGTTTCTTCTCCTGTTTAAGTGGAACCTCCTGTGTTCCAGTTTGCACCCATTGCCCCNAGGGGCCTCCCCTCAGGAGATGCCCCCACAGCCCAATCAATACAGGGTGATTAAAAGATTCCACAACATTTGAAACAAGCCTATAAATAATGCAAAATGGTGTCTATATTTTGCAAAGAGCAATCCTCAAAGCTACACGTCTCTGTCCCAACAGCTTTTGCATTTGAGATGCTATTATGGCAGGGTGGACTCAGCTGGAGGGGACGTGTTCTGCTGCATCCCAAAAGTGGTCCAGAGCATCAGCGGGAGGTGTGCGCTGAGCTGCTGAAGGGCAGCTCTGATTAAAGAATATTTCACCAGACAGTAAACGGTCGTTTAATAAGAATAGCAGCAACAGTTTTAATTAAAAAACAAAACAAAACAAACTCCTCTCCCTCTGCCCTCCTCACCTTTTCCCACCCCCTTCTCAAACCAGTATCAATTGAAGGTATAATATCCTCTAGTGAAGAGGGTTTAAAGCCAAACCCAGCTAAATCAGATCCTGCTCTGCCATCACCCTGATGTGGAGCAGGACCTGAGGTCTCCCGTTTTCTCCCCAGCACCCCTTACCATCTTTTCGCACGGGCATCGCTTTTTGGAGACCCTTCATAAGCAAAAATTACTTTGCAACCACGAATTCACGGCAGCCTCACACTGCACAGATGTCAGAGCAGATTTTAGTTCGGGTGCTCGACACACGTCCGGGGCCGGGGGCTCTCGTCAGGGCTGGTGTCGGAGGTAGTTCACCAGGGCCATGGGGATCGCCAGCTCGCCGAGGGCGTGCGGGTGGCCGGTCTGCTTCAGGAGACGTCTCATCGCCAGCCTGGACTGAGACATCAAGGACTTGGGATGAGCTGCGTAAGGAGAGGGAGGAAAAATGAGACGGTCACCTCCAAGACACACAACCCCACTCCTCTCCAAGCCAGGTATTGTCCTAAGCAAAGGGACATGGATAGACTGAAACTAAATATCTTTGCTAGGGCTGTTTACGCTGTGTTCAAACACAAGCTTTGCGGGATGTGTTTCACCGGAGCTGGGCATACAGAGATGAGATCTTCCACCATCGTACAGAAATAAGCGCAGTTTACCTGGACATAGGCAGTACAGGAGGGGCAAAGCTGAGCAGCAGAAAGGAGAAGAATGGAGAAAAGCAGCCTTTAACTCAAAAGATTTATATTAAGGGGGAAAAACAGGCTCTGGAAATCCCCACGCGCTCCAGACCAGCACTGATGACCCTCAGTGGAAGCAGCTCCTTCAGCAAGCATCTAGAAATACTCATGAAAAGCAGATGCTGCGGTGAGTCTGAGGGGGAAGATAACCCTGTAAATGCAGGTGGTGGTTGCACCGATTCACACCTCAGACCCACACCAAGGTCACCTGCCTCCCGCTGCAGCCAGCGGTGGAAATTTTGGACATTCTGTGGATATTTATTAGAAACAAGCCCTCCTGCGACAGTGTCACAACTTGTTTTAGGAGTTTCCTGCAGCAGCATGGATATCCAGCCATCAGATTGAATCACCAGTGGTGAACCTATGCTCCATAAATTTCTAGCGTCTTTCTCTTGCTGTGTTCAGTATTGTAGTCTTGGGTTTTTCGGTGTGAACACAGCAATCATTGCGGGAGAGGGAGGAATAAAAGTTCAGAGCAAAACAGTGATAATACTCAAGAGTTTAAGACTAGAGAGAACCATGAGCTCAAGTGATGCTGCAAAGGGAGTCAAAGCTTACAGGAAATCCTGGGTGGGGCTATTGGGAAAGAGACAAAAGAAGAGGAATCTGAAGGAACCTGCACCCAGATGAGCAAAATTAGTGCTGGTTTCCAGCCCTGGGGCTACGTGTGCAGATTACCTCTCGCCTGCAGCAGCAGCTCCAGGCCCTCGCTGCGGGGTGCCGTCTTGTCTACCGTGATATTGGGCAAGTGGACGTTGGCTCCAAAGTCAATGAGCAGCTCAATGAACTTACTCCCGCAGCCATGCCTCAGGCAGGTTTCCAGCAGAGTCTTGGGCTCCTTGATCTGAGCGATCACCCTCTCCTCGGTGCAGTTATAGTCGGGATCGGCGCCGTAAAGCAACAGCAGCTTGAAGCACTCCAGATGCCCGTACGCGGCGGCGAGGTAGAGGGGACCGGAACACGCCGCCGAGTTGGCAGCCCACTCGGGCAGCCTCGCTTGAACGTTGGTTTCCGCGCCGTGGTCCAGGAGCTGCCGCAGGATGTCCGCGTCCCCGTCCCTCGCGGCGATGAGCAGCGGCGAGCAGTTGTTGTAGACGCTGCCGGCCGGGCTGGCCCCCGCCTCCAGCAGGACCTTCACGCATTCCCGGTGGCCGTTGCTGACCGCCATGAAGAGCGGGGTCTGAGCCTTCACGTCCAGGCTGTCCACCTCAGCCCCATGGGCCAGGAGGACCTCCACGCTCCTGACGTGGCCCTTGGTGGCAGCCAGGCGCAGCGGGGTGCTGGGCACCCCCCAGCCGCTCCTGCGGTTGATGACCTTCTTGTACCTGTCTTGGGACAAGAGGTGGTCTAGGGTCTGGTAGTCATCCTCCAGCACTGCTCGGTTCAGCGCCTCACTTTCTCCGTTGTCTTCATCGTCTTCTCTGGGCTGGAGCATGGAGAACATTTTAGTGACATCCATCAGGCTCATTTTTTTTTGCTCTTTCTCCCACGTGCTGCTTTCATCGTAAATGGTAAAACCAGAGATCTACAGGACAACAAAACCAACACCACCAAAATATTAGAACCAGCTCCCTGACACAAACAACACCTCTTTATTAATTTCTTTTTTTTTGGTACGCAATTTAAGGAAGTTTCTAAAAAAAAAAAAAAAGACAAATAATGTTGGATTATGATGCTTCTGACATGCTTATTGCCCTGTCACCACAGGTGAGGAAATCCACGTTGGTGAAGGGCTAAGGCAGAGTCTGTTGCTGTAGCACGTACATGGGCTGCTTCCCCTTAAAATGTTGTGATCAAGAATACGCTGAGATAATTAAATCTGACATTCAAATGCTGCATGGGGGAGCCCATAGGCTTTATTTTTTTAAAACTCTTTAATGCTATACTCCTAGCCCCCGAGGGAGTGAAGGGTATGAGACTACTCATGGGATACTCAGACCTTGAGCTCAGGAGGGCTCCTGGGTGGCCACAGGCCACTCTGCACCCACTGGTGGATGAAACCTCCCATTTCCCCAAACCCCTCAGAATTCACCCCATCCAGCTACCAAGCGAAGAGCACACTGGAAAACAGCAGGACTCGAGCCTGCTTCGTACCGGCCGAGGCTTGGAAGCCTCACCAGCACCTGCACTTCCAAAGCTTTTGGGATCCACAGAATGCTCGGGGGAGTTTTAATTTAGGAGCTGGCAGTGTTGCAAGGTTTTTATACCCTGCTACTTTTTAAAGAGATTGGATTTCAAACCAGAAGATGAAGTGAACGTGAAGGCGGCTGGTTTGATTAGGGACTTTCAGCCTCACCCTTCCCAAAGTGACATCGGTGTTTGAGTTCAGCAAACCCTCTTCTCCCCCCAGCCTTCTCGAGCCCCAGGACCGCGGCTGCAAGAAGGATCTGGGACTTTAATAGCAGGAGGTTGGTGGGGGAAGGCGAGGGGATGCTGAGCTGATCACGCTGGGGCTGGGACCAAACCCCAACGCGTTTGCCAGGTGCTTGGCGCAGGATCTGGCCCCGCGGTGGCCGAGAAGCAGTGGGGACGAGGAATGTGACGCCTCGGCCGGCACCTGAGCAGCTGGAAACTCCGCCCAAATTCCTCACCGCGCCGTGGCATCTCGGATTTCCTCGGGGAGAGGCAGCCGCGGCACAGCTCGGTCTCCCCAAGCAAGGAGCCGCACTGAGCAATTAGCCTCTTTCCGCAAACGAGCCTGGCGGTAACGAGGCGGTCACAGCAGGCGAGATGTGCGAGCCTGGAGGAATCCCCTGCGCAAAGCCAGCTCCACAGCTCCATCAATGAGAGCAAGTTTGATGGCAGTGAGCGACAGCAAAGCTCTGCTGCGCTTCCACCTGTTACACTAACCCAGACGAATTATGCAGAAATATGTGAAATTGTAATAGCACTGTTATTCATTAGACACGCTGATAACGAGCTCTGGAGCTTTGGAAACCCCTCACCCATGTGGCTCACGGTGTGGGGTTTTTTTTTTTGCAGATTAGATTCACAAAGAAAGCACAGTTACATTCCCAATGGGAATAATCTGGAAAATTAAAAAAACATCTGTAACATTTCCTGAACGCACAAATAAGCATCTCCAAAGGGACGTCACTTCGACAGCACAAGCACTCACGTGGGGAGCTCAGCGATATTCCTCAACCAGAAGAGCCCAAATCAGATTTGTCACTTCTTGAGCTGAAGAAAGTCATCCATGCACCTGCAGAGCCCCAAAAAAGAGGTTATGGCTGGAGCTAAAGGCGGCAGAGAACAGACCCGCACTTTTACAACTGGTTACCGAGCCATCTCCAATTGCCAAAGGCTGCCTGGGCGTTATTCTGCCGCTGCCTTACCTTTGGGAGGGAGGTGATGCTCACAGCCAGGCTGGGCAGGCAGCGGCGCTCCCGTGGTTGGTTCTCCCTCGGTTCAAACAAAAATCAGGAGGAAAAGCGAGAGGATGTCGCTGTGTCGGGGCTGCCCGCCCGCTCCGCGGCTGCCGCGCTCACAGCTGAAATGCCACCGCAGGGGGACAGCCCAGGGCGCTGGGGCTAATTTTAGCCCCTCGAGGGTTTTATCTTACCACTTCCATTCTTGGAAAGTTCCCCCTGGGTAAATATAGAGAGGGGCAGCGAGGCGGGGGGAGGCCGGGACAGGTGCTGGAGGCTGCTGGACCCATCTGAAGAGACACAAAGCGTTTGCTTCACCGTTTCCTTGCAGGGGAACGGGGCAGTTCGAGTCCCCGGCCAGGGCAGCGCGCTCCCTGCTGCAGCGCCAACCCGCCCTTGTCCTGGTTGCTGCTGACCACCCAAATTCCCTCTTCCCCTGCTCCCAACCGCCTCCCCCACTTCCAGAGCAATACAAATGACCATCTGCAACATCCAGAATTGTTTGTTAAGCACGGGAAGGACAAAAGGCACCGCAGACAGTCCAGATTTCTGACCTGAGCTGCTCCATAGGCTTCCCTGCCCGCTACACCCGCCAGGACAAACTTCTTCGGCTTTATATAATTAAGCAGCACATCGCAAGGCAGAAAACTTCGCAGGGGCAAACAAAACAAGCAGGGAGCAGCGTCTGGGCTGTCTTATCAAAAGCTGTCAGCTGGTAAGTGTAATCGTATTTTATCCAGTTCCCTTTAAAGCTTTTCCAAACTTTTTGGTGGCGGAGCAGGACCAGCCTGACAGTTTGAGGCAGCCTTATCAGCAGTACTAGATAACGAGAGGGGAACCGAATTATCCAGCAGAAAAATCTCCACCGGTGCAAGAAGTAAAATCAGGGGGCTCTGCAAAACGTTTGTGATGTTCTTAATGTCACCGCCACACTCACCATTTGTAGTGACACTGTGGAAAGCACAGAGAGCAGGAAAATGTTCAATATTGGGAGGTTTTAGACTTTTGGCTTCCTCGTGGTTTCACTCTCTCTAAATTCACTCAAAATCAGGTTGTTGCTTTAAAAAAAAAAAAATCCATTTCTTCGAAGTCAACACTCTGAATGGAATTATCCAGTAGGAGAAATGTGGATAAACATCAGAGCAAAAGCGGGGAGTTCAGGGTTGTGTCAAGAAGCTGCAACCCCAACGGGGATGCTGCAGTTGGAAAAGCCAAGCCTGGCTGGAAACCCCTTCTACAAATGCAGAAATAAAAGCAGCAATTAAAAAGACAGTGTATTATAATGGGAAAAAAAAAAAAAGGAGGGATGTAGACAACAAAATGAATACACATGGAATGCAGGAAACTGTAATGGAACTTAGAGATAAAAGGAAAATTCTTGAATGGAAAATTTCATGATAAACTGCATACTCTTCTGTTGTTGCTGCCGCTGTTTTGCTGTTAACCAAGAAAACAAATTGTAGAAACAGGACCAGCTCATTGGTAAGGAACAGAGACTAAACCGAATACTAATGAAGGAAAAAGTACAAAGTGCTCGCTGATAAATCCCCCCCAGCTGGAAGAAAGCAAACTGACAGACTCATCGCGCTCCCTTAACAGCCAGAGAGACGTGTTAAACAGCACCCTGCACAAATATTGAAAGCCGCAGGCTCAGATAAACGCCAAAAGGGAGCCCAGGGAGAGGCGACTGATAAATCTGGTCTATTTCAGACAGGCTTCCCAGCTCCTCGGACCCCATGGAATGCGGAGGGGTTGGGGAAGATTCACCTGCTCCAAGCATGAGCCGCTGCCTGACCCGATGTGCCCCAGGCAAAGCAACTTCTTTATCAGCTGCCCATTAACTGGAGAAGAATTAACAGGCAGGAGGATATTTAATGCCAATCAAGAAGGTTTTTTGGGAAGGTAAATCCTGCTCAACAAAGTTGCTTCCATTAAAGAGATTATAGTTATTAATGCAGCTGGAAGGAGGTAAAGAGCTTTCTGATTTAACGCCACTAAGCATTCTGCTTTGAAAGTTGAGCACTAAACAGTACCAAATGAATCATTTTGCAGGGATTAAGGGTTCACTAACAGTCCTCAGGGTCAGAAACACACGGTTATTGCACAGGGCCACTGCTGCCTCCTGCCTTTGAACTATAAATCACCGCCGAGCCACAGCAAAGCCTTTCCATGGGGAGCGTCACTGTGACCACCAGAACACCTGCTCACAGTTTCCCAGCACTTACACCTGCCCGCTCCGTTGGCACCTCCTCAGCACCCAGCTCGGAGGGGGCTCCCGCAGCAACGCGACTCAGATATTGACAGCGAGAGGGCACAAACCCCTGCGAGCACCCTTTGCCTTCCCTCCCGCACAGCAACGGCTCCCAGGGCCCCTTCTGAGGGACTTCACACTTCAATCGTAGAGGCGTTTTGGTTGGAAGGGACTCTCAAGATCATCGAGTCCAACCATAACCCACCCCTGGCACTGCCCCATGTCCTGAGAACCTCATCTCCGTCTGTCCAACCCTCCAGGGATGGTGACTCCAGCACTGCCCTGGGCAGCCTGTTCCAATGCCCCACAGCCCTTTGGGGAAGAAATTGTTCCCAGATCCAACCTCAACCTCCCCTGGTGCAACTTGAGGCCGTTTCCTCTGCTCCTGGCGCTTGTTCCTGGGGAGCAGAGCCCGACCCCCCTGGCTCCAAGCTCCTTTCAGGCAGTTCAGAGATCAGAAGGTCTCCCCTCAGCTCCTGTTCTCCAGCTGAACCCCCCAGCTCCCTCAGCCGCTCCCATCACACTTGTGCTCCAGACCCTTCCCCAGCTCCGTTCCCTTCTCTCAACTCGCTCCAGCACCTCAAGGCTTTTCTTGGCGTGAGGGGCCCAAAACTGCCCCCAGGATTTGAGGTAATGGGTGCATTAACATCAAAATACGTAGTTGGAACTGAAGGATGAATCCAGCAACTGTTTTCTTCTCCTCCACGAGCTGCGAACCCTCCAGGGATTTCAGCAGCGCTGGAGCCCTGGGAGTTGGACACCATAGCACGGTGGGTCCCAGCTTCACCGCCCAGGAGCCCCTTTCCCTTTCCATGCAAGGATGTGCCAGAGCCAGCAGCTGTAAACCCATGTGAGAAGGGGATAATGAAGGACCTGAAACTCAGAACCAAAAGCCATTATGTGCCTGCCCTTCGTCACATCACTTATTTGCATGACACCGATGGTTCACATAAATGTGCCTGTTGGTCCCGGTGTGCAACAGGGCTGGCAACACTTGGAAGTTATTCCTGGAGGAACTAGAGGGTCTTCTCTGCTTTGATTTTGCAATATTAAAATGTGCTGCTTTTCATTCCAAAGCTTTGAGGGGGAAGTAAAGCCCTAATAATCAGCTCTGAGTCATGCTACCCCCAAAAGCCTCTTTGCCCTGAAATCACAAACCACATATGCAATAAATTAAAGGTTTTTTTGATTATTCAAAATATCAGGCAACAAGAGTAGGCATGAGAGAACTGTCTGCTCTTAAAGGATTCTCCAAAAGCAGGAAGGCAGCAACAACCACCTTTCAGAAATGGAATTTCTGATCTGCGCAAATTGCCAGATTTACCCCAAACGCTTTTCCATGCCACACACGCACCGAATCACTGTGCGACAAAAAATCATTGCTTTCAAAACATTACTTGTCATCCAAAAAACCAAACCAAAACAGGAAAAAGAAAGTATCAAGTTCTAAAACGCTGTATGAAGTGACATATAAATAAGATAAAAAACAAGAATTGGACTAGATTTCCTTAAATGGAGTCTCTGTATCTTTATCTCCTCCCTGGTTTCCCCTTTGACAGGTGAGGTCTGTGAAAGTCTCTGTGGTGCTTAAGTCCCTTTAGGCCCCCAGCAGGGAGGGGACCGCCCTGAGGTGCTGTACCAAACCCGCAACGCTTGCGGAATACTCGAATTTTAGAGACTCCGGTCAGGCTCAGCCCCTGGTCCGTCTGTCTGTCCGGCTCCCGGCGCGTTCGCCTGCGGAGCCATCGGCCAAGCAGCGCCGGCCAGCTCTGCAGATCCAAACGTGCGGGTTTTGCAAGGGGGCTTGTATGTGTGTTTTTATGGATTCCCCTCACACCGGATTCATTGGTTCTCTCCCACAGCTGAGAAGGCTCCAAGATCTGTTCAGCCTGGAGAAGCTGAGAGGGGATCTGATCAATGCTGATCAATATCTCAGGGTGGGTGTCAGAGGATGGACCAGACTGTTCAGTGGTGCCAACGACAGGATGAGGGGCAATGGGCACAGACTGAAACACAGGAGGTTCCGTCTAATTCTGAGGAGAAATTTCTTTCCTTTGAGGTGCCAGAGCCTGGACCAGGCTGCCCAGAGAGGCTGTGGAGTCTCCTTCTCTGCAGACATTCAAATCCACCTGGATGCGACCCTGTGCGATCTGCTCTGGTCACTCTGCTTTAGCAGGGGGTTGATCTAGATGATCTCCAGAGGTGCTTCCAACCCCAACCAGTCTGTGATTCAATGATCTGTTCTTCGTTGAGAGAGAAAGAGGAAAAATATCACTTTTCCCAGCCCCACTGCAGTAGATCCATGGGGCCGTGGTGACTCACAGAAGGGTTATCGCTCTGTAAGACTATGGGGTTTTGTATCCCCTCCATCCCTTCAACTCCCCCTCCAAGTGAAAGAAAATACGAGTTACAGGAGAACACTTGAATTTAGAAGCTGCTGGCATGTGAAATGACAATTGGCACCCCAAGGCCCGAGCGCACCTCCGCTCAGCAGGGAACAGCTGTGGTGAAGGTGCAACCCTGTCCCGCACCATCCCGAGCGCAACCAGAGCAGCTCACATCCTTTCCACTGGAAACACATTTAAAAAATGGTCTTTCTGCTGGTAGTCTGGGTTTGCCTTTTTTCTTTTTTTTTTTTTCTCTTTGAAAACTCATCAACCCCAAAACTTGGAGTCTACCTTTGATATCAGAAGAACCGATCCATTTTACATCTATGTATTTAGCCTTAACACCAACGTATCTCCAGCAAATCATCACTGGCATCTTTAACGGCACCGAGTAAAACCTGAGTACAAAGGTATGTTGCTGCTGAAAAACTCAAGTTTATATAACAACGAATTGCCCGATGCAGAATGAAAACGAATCAACATTTGAAGGTGTCCTGGGCACATGTGAACCTGAACCTCAAAAAAACCACCAGGTTAACTCAACTGCTTTTTCTTTCTGAACTTGACCTTAAACCAGTGGTTTTTCAGTACCTACTTCCAGGTAAGTTTGCTGGTCGGTATTTTTACTCAGCGTAAGGTATTTCCTGAAAGCTGTTACAAACACAAGTCTTTAGCAATACTCCTATGACCACTCTGAACAGAACCTGCCCCCTCAAAGCTAAAGGGAGCTCCAGCGGGGAACTTTGAAATCCTCTTCAGCAAAGGCGCTGTCAAACAGACAATCCATTTTCCCCAAATGTAAGGTACAGCTTTATCAATTCCAGTCAGCGTTAATGCTAATAACCCAATTCAGTGCCAGCCAAGTCTAATTTAGGTAAATGAAGGATTTCACTGGCACCATTAAGAACATTTAAAATTAGCAAGAAGGAAAAAAGGCTTGGAAACATCTGGGGACTGAGTATACCCAAGCGTAGTTTTTGCCTTAATACATAGAAAATAATTATCCATTTTTAATGGATTTATGTGGAGAACATCTATCAGGGCTGGGTACCAGGTACCGCTCTGGTGTCTGTTCCTTGTGCTCGCGGTTTTACCGAGTGAGGAGGGACAGTTCGGCGCTGTCTGTGTTCAGGATTAAAGGCTGAACGCTCTGGTGCTAAACTGACCTGGGAAGAGCGGCTCCTGGTCCCTCCCGCTGACCTTCCGCGTGTTCTTCTGCCACCCGGCCGCTCCGCTCCCCCATCTCCCACAGGGGGCATCGAAAACAGCCGCACACACTGTAAAATTAATTACTAAAATAGCCTCCGTCGCTTTGCCAGGCCCAGACTTAACTCATTTACGTGGATTTACCAATCCAAATGGCATCCTGAAGCATTTTGTGAAACCTTCTAAACATCCAATTAACTCATTTCACCTGATTTCTTCGCAGATCTAGATTTAATTGTAGGATTTGACTGTTACTACACAGTTGTAGGTGATGAAAGTTATCCCAGTCTCGGACATAAACACGAAGCATGTTTTGCACCTGGAACCTCCCTCTTCCCTGAGCATCCTCCCACCTCACAGTGAGTCTGCGCTCAAAAAATCCCACCTTGACTCATTACTGAAGTTATAATTGGAAAGAACTGGATCAAGGAGTGGTTTTTACCATCAGATACCTGCAGATTCTTCGCTCTCTCGGAAGAAACCTTCACCTGGTACCACGCAGTGCCCACAAAGGTCAGCCTCGGATCCCCAGAGACCAAGATTTAATACTGCTTCATTATATTATTACTTTTTTCAAAGATGCTCAGCAGTCCCTCCGGAACCGTGAGCCCACCCAGTTTCTACTCTGTAAAAGAAGGGGAAATGGAATCTCAGTTTAAGACAAGTTCACTACTCAAGAGTCTTTAATTGACGTCACATTTCAAAGTGTGAAGTTCCGCTTTGAGTTTAATCAACCAATAAACAAGACTAGTCGTTGACTTCAAAAAGGCAAGGGATTTATTTTTGTAGGGCATAAAAATAAACTGTAATACAAGTGAAACTTCATGGAACAAATACATTTAGAGAAAAAAGACACAGTGCTCCTCTAAACGTGGTACATTTGTTTTTAAGCAGTGCATTAACTAAGGTGACTGACGTGTGTACAGCCATCGCAGCACATTCAAGAATATGGAATTTCATCATCCACAATTTTATACAACTGTCCTTCAACAGATACACTGACAAAAACAGCGACTGACTTACAGAAACGGCAAAAACATTTACGATTTTCAGCTGAGTTCTATCCATAATTTCAGGTACGTTCCTACAAAGCTCCGTTTGTGGATGACAGGAAAAGCACGTACGTGTGCGCAGTTACGCAGGACTAGATCCAGTGCTACACGTTATTCCAGTAGTACACCGCTACATTAAATACAGACGCGTTTTCACAGATAAATGATATGGGAAGAGATAGAGGTCAACCGTTTCAACCCACCCGCTTTCTGCATTGCCTTTGTAGCTCAGGGATGCCCAAAGGACGCAGCGCTGCACGTTCAAATAACAAATCGCACCGACTGCAAGTGGCACTGACCTGGCCGCTCGTAGTGCTAGAGATGCTTACAAAAACATGGACTTTACCATCACCTGCTCAGAGACATTCCTCATCTAATTCATCAAGTGCTGTGTATTAATTAAAACAAAACTACTACATTCAGAAGAGATTCTTCTCCCCCTCTGCCCCAAGGCACGGGGAGCGCCCGTGTGTGCAGGGGGACAGTAGATAAACCAGGAAAAACTGGGTTTGGTCCGTGCAAAAAATGATCCCAGCAGAAGGCAGAGTGGAGGGGAGAACAGCATCACATCGGGAACCCCCCGGTCACTGCTTTTCTGAAAAAAGAAGGTCAAGGGAGAACTCCAACATCTACGGGCAAAACAATCATTCCCTTTATTTTTTTTTTTTCCTGTAAAGCAAAGAGCACCGACTGGATTTTCTCTACCACAGGCGACAATTGCAAGACAAAACACAATTTAAGAATCCAGCATTGTGGAGTTCACATTAAGACATTTCAGCCGAGAAATAAAGCTACACGGGTCCCTCTTCTACTCCAAAGTAGTGGCTTTAATGCAGAATGTGACAGGCACTTGCCTGTTTTCTCCCTGTTTGTAACAAGACAGACACTATGTACGGGCACGACACCATGGATATCTTGGTAAAGCAAGAGATGCTCCAGAAAAGGAAGAGTTTTACACAAACAGGGCCCATCCACAGCAAACAGGGTCCCTCCTCCCGCCCAGCGAGAGGAATCCACAGGGAAAGCAGCAAGGTGCTCTGTTCACCTCCCAGCTCCAAAGACAGCCCAGCATTCACCACTTCACAACGGAATAAATAAGTTATAGAAACTTATCACCTACACAGCGCTTACATCGGAGGATTCCTACATACCGGCTTGCAGATCTCCTGTGACGCTTTTTGGGAACAGCCACCGAGCCGCTCAGCGCTGGCAGCAGGACAGGACTGAGCTCAGGCCTCCTGCCAGGCTTTGGGAAGCCAGGCCTAGCGGAGCAGAGACCTGGAGACACACTGCAGAGCTTCAAACGGCTTGTCATTTTCGGTCGTGAAACACCCAAGAGTTACTGTCAAAACTAAAAAACTTCTAGCGAATTGGTTTTTAAACAAATAAGCTCACGGAAAGCCAGGAAACCCTGGAATCTTTCCCAGTTCTGTACATTTACAGCACCAGCATGAAGAACTTTTAATACGTTGCAGACTTTGACCAAGTCTGTATGCATTAAATTCAAGAGGTTTAAAAAGACAGATCATGACTTTTTTTTTTTGGCTAGGTTTTGCATTTCAAAGTATAAAGCCATTCCTTGTGTTGTTACTGAAGGCAAAAGCAGCAAGATTACTAAAAGCTTATGAATATTTTCAGTGTATGAAGTAATCTTTTCATGGTTATATGCACCTGTAGCAATATTGTATTCAAAAAGGATTTGAGGAGATGTCAGCATCATGTTTTTGGAATAAGCGAGGACTATTACACTTTTTTCAAGGTAATCTATGGTAATTCAGAAGACAAGGCCATGTGTAAACATTTATAGAAACTTCCTGCAAACCGTTTTCACACTAAAATTAACCAATGGCATGTCTAAATCCTTCAGTAGTCAGTCAAAATTCTCTACAATTCTGCATCTCTAATTTTCACTAGAGATCGCATTAAAAGAACTGATGACATCTAAAATAACTGGTCCTAAAGAGAGATGTCCCTGCTCACGGCAGGGGCTTGGACTAGATGAGCTTTGAAGGTCCCTTCAACCCAAACCATCCTGTGATTCTATATGAAACGGGCTCCAAACTGCCAAGACGCTTCTCCACGCGGAAGCAGCAACGGGAAATAATCTTCGCAGCACCCTGCAGTGAAAACCCACCGCGGATTCTGAGCCCTGGGGGTCCACAGCAGCCACTTTAAGATGTAGGGTGCGACCTCTTCACTTGAGTACGTGGGTATGGCCAACAAAGCCTGGTGGACTACCTGACTTCATGGTAGGAGCTTAGCAGATCTCTTTTTAGGAGCAAAGAGACTCAACAGCAGATACTCATGCGGAGACTGAGAAAAGATGCATTCGGAAAAGCGCATCCTTCAAAATAAAATACATCGCTGCTGCACGATGCGGTATTTTTGATACAAACATCTTCTGCTTAAGCATATCGGGTTCAGTACTTTACGTACTCAGTTCTCAAATCAGATGCACGTTGTAGTTCTCTCGCTCCTACCTCAAAACCGACTATTTTTTAAAAATGACTTCAACGTCACTTCCTTTAAGATTGAAAAACCTGCAACATTAAAAAAAGTTTCCCTTTGCCATTCTAGTCATTGAAGAAACTCTGTTCTCAGTTATTGCCCTTTTGCTTTGGGTCTTTTGATATGCTTCATAAAATACAGCTGTTTTCTCACCCAAAGTGAGATACTCAGTGGAGTTTTTGGTTTCGTGCGGTGGTGTTTGTTGGGTTTTTTTGTGTGTGTGTGTTATTTTTTGTTGGTTTGGTTTTTAAATTTTCTACTTTATCTTGAACACTGAAACTAGCTTAGTCATTTTACCAGAGGTTATAAGCACGCGAACAATGGCTATTGCATTTTACAATGCTATAATGGAATGTTGCCACTATTCTAGACTGGAAGGGCTACCTTAGAAAGTATTTTCAGTTTGTTTCATAACTTTATAAAACAGAAAATCTGATTTTCAGAGCTAACGGCAGCATGTCATTTAAACAACAAGATCCAAAAGCAAGCAGAAAAGCACCTGGAATGAGGCTGCGGGCCCGGACTCTGCGCAATGAAGCACAGCTCGAGGGGCTCGTCCGGAACAAGCGCTGCGGCTCCTGCATAAACGCAACGTACGTCTCCGTTTCAAACCCGCAGCCTCGAGCGAGCGGCTCCAGCTGAGATCGCTGCAGTTCACAGCAGCCGAGCGGCGTTAACAAGCCCTGGGGTCAGTCCGAGCTGGAGCCACAGCCAAGGTGCCCACTTCTTGCTCCAATACATCCCTGATTTTGTCACCAGCTTCACAAAATTAGGACGTTCACCTCCCCACGTCTTGAGAGCACAGACAAAACATCTCTAAGGTTCATGTAGTTTAAACATCCAAGATTACATTTGCTGTAATCACTCGGCATGGGACGTGAAGTAATCATTTTAGGGTACATTTCAATAATAATAATCTGTAATTACTGCCTTCTCAATGAGTGTGAGGAAAGCACATTGATTCCAGCTTAGAGCAAAGAGTTCCTTCTCCTGCTTCAATTTAAGCAAGATCATAAAACAAGAGAGAAAAATTCCATATAGTTTTTCTCCTATGTTTTCTCATTTCTAATCCTCCCTCTGTCAAAAATTCACAGGTTACAGGCTGCCTTTGTGGCTTGCTGCACTCTCACATCAGTAAACGAGGTGCAGGAAATCTTATTCTTTGAAAGGTCGGCTTGGAAAGAAGCTACTAAACTCAGGAGATCGGCCAAGATCCTGGAGAAGCCAGCGGCAGGTAAAAAAACCTTGGTTAAAAATACTGACTACAAAGAAGACCAAATACTACACTCTACACTACCATAATAAAAATAGTACATTGCGTGGCTAGACATGAAAATGGTCTCCATCAAAAGGCACAGGGGGGTCTGTTTTTGTTTAACAAATATGCATAGGAAACAAAAACCGAATCAGTTCTGCCACAAGGTGAGGATCCATGCAGAGATTCATTGACAGCTAAGATATTTTTTCAATCGTTTTAAGATAAATTTAAATTTTGTATCATTTTAAGATGACCTGGCACCACCACCGAGAATAAATGGATTGCATCTCTCCTACTCCAGTGATAAACACTGCACAACTCCATTAACTGGCCAGGATTTCTTTCAGCTTGAAATACCAGCACTGGCAGGCGGTTGTAACCTCAAACGCACGCTGTGCCTCCACTGGAAATTAAGGTTTACGCCGCTCAGAGCGGCCTTCCCGGCAGCTGCGTGTGCATCTTCATCACTGCGAGACAACGCGACCCAAACCAAATGCAGACTGTTCCCCGCAGCGAGCGCAGCTCCCTGCGAACGTACGTACCGGCTCCCGGCTGCGAGCGGTTTGGCGGGTGCACCCTCGCGGGGACGCGGTTTCCCAAACGCTGCATTCAGAGCCCGTCAGCGGTGCAGCCGCTTCCCGACCTCGGCTCCGAGTCCAAACCGTCAGCGGTGGTGTGGAGAGGACAGAGGTTTTCGGAACGAGATGGGTTCTCTCTGTGCTTTTGGTCTCCATCTGACAGAAGCGAGTCCTCTGCCGAGGCGCCGTTGCTGAGCACAGGAGGCAGTTCCTCTTCGTAATCCTGAGGAGTGTTGAGCATCGGGGTTTTGGAAGCAGCACTTCCCACTTTAGACAAGGAGCAAGTTCCAGCGGGCAAAGGACCATCAAGGAAAGGAAGTTTCTACACAAAGACATGAGGAAAAATTAATTAAAGCTATTGTTCCCAGATGGCAGGGATATACAAAACAACTGTCAACATAATAGTCCTGTGTCAGTGCTCCTTTCTCAGCTCTGTAATCCAGCATTGGAGTATCTGGGCATATTCCTTACTTGTCTGATATAAACATCATTGTTTAGTAAACAGCATTGTTAATAAAATTTTTCAGCATTCACATTAATCCAGCAAAGGATGCTGATAGGTCTTCTCCCTGGTATATTTTCAGATTACTCTCCTACCACTGTATGTTTAGGATTGTATTTTTTTTAATATGCACAGAAAGGATATTGCGATTAGAGCCTGAGCACAGAAGAAAAGCCAAACTTCTCCTCTCAGGCAGCTGCACCGGACTGTGGTGGGCTGACCCTGGCTGGCACCAGGTGCCCACCCAAGCTGCTCCACCACTCCCTTCCTCAGCAGTGTGGGGAGAAAATAAGATGGAAAAAAACCCCTTGTAGGTCAAGATAAAAGCAGTTTGATAAAGCACAAGCAAAGGCCGCACGCCAAAGCAAAGGAAAACAAAATATTTATTCTCTCCTTCCCATCAGAAGGCGATGTCCAGCCACTTCCCGGTTGCTCCAGAAAACAAATGTAATGATGAATGTGCCCCGTCCTCCTTTTCCTTTCTCTGAGCTTTTCTAGCCAAGCAGACACCATACAGTACAGCACGTCCCTTTGGTCAGCTGTCCCAGCTCTGTCTCCTCTCAAGCTCTTGCTCCCCTGCGGCTTGATGTAGCCACTTGGAGAGGATAATCCAGCCTACGCAATCCAGTTACGTTTTTGCCATTACATGAAACCCAACTTACGTAGCTCAACTGTTCTAATACCTGGTTGATCATCAGTTTTTCCAATGTGTCTTGTGAGTGAGGAGGCAGGAGAGAAAAATGTGGGGGTGAGCAGAAAACAAGAATACTTTTGTATATTCACGTTATTTTTGTTGGGAGGGAAAATCACATCCATTCTTCTCCTCTCTCCCTTGAGGTTTTTGAAGCCCAGATGTTCTTTTAACACCTGCTTTGTTTAGAGAATTAGAACATCATGAGCCTGCAACAGAACTTGACCAAACACAGGTCTTACCTAGCAGGTGAGAATTTGGGGCAATCAAACCTATTTATTACAGGTTCTCAGGGACATGGTTTAGTGCCAGAGGTAGGTTATAGTTGGACTTCATGATCTTGAGGGTCTCTTCCAGCCAAAACAATTCTATGATTCTGTGATTTTGCCCAGCATGTTGCGGCAATTATTCAGTGCCAATGTTCAATCCCAGTTATGTTCGCCAAAACCATCCTGTGATTTTGAATATCATTAAGATTAAGGACTCACATTTTCCAGTTCAGATGCATTGTCCTCCAGTGTCACCCTCTGGGTCATGCAGCTGAGCAGATGATCCAACACACTCTGCTTTGGGTGCATTCCTTTGTCAAAGCGATTATACATCCCACACCAAAACCTCAAGAACAGAGCAAGAAAAGAAAATTAGGTGGCTAATCATACAATACTGGCCAACAAACTACACGCTGTTTAAGAAAAAAAAAAAGTTCAACAAATTGAGATTAGCGATTGATTTTAAAAAACAGCCACAGTCTGGATTATAAAATTCAATATCAATGAGCAAGTTTTCATAAAGTTCAAAAACACTTCTGAGGAATTACGTACTTCTGCCTTATGATCCACAGGCATCGGCAGCAGGTATCAGCATAAGATGAAAATACTCTTTGTTCTACAGCAGACTCAGCGGAGGTTTGTGCAGTTCACCTTCAGGTGAGCTTGCCCTACTGCCCCACTTTTCACAAAACCCTTTGCCCGCCTGTAACCACACACGGCACATAAAACCACATTTGCATCCCGCTCTCTCTCAGCAGGGAACAGGAGTGAGCCAGAAACAAAGCAAAGCCCTGGGCAAGCAAACAGACACGGCAACGAGAAATCGCTTCTTGTGACCACCAACCGACCGCACAAGCCTGGGGGTGACTGGGTGCTGAAATTCGAGAGGCTTCCTTAATATGTATTAAAAAGGAGGAAAGGAGAAACGTTCTTTAACAGCAGTCTACCCTATCACATGAATTTGAGAGAGTGAGCAGTCAGGGGGTGTGTGGGGGGGTCTATCCACACATCTGAAGTTTTTTTCCTTGCCTTTCCCCACTCTCTTTCTCAACATGAAAGAAAAAATATTATTTTCAATTATAGTACCTGCACCTACTTAGGAATTACCTGTGCACTACTACTCTCAGTTTAGGGATGAGGAATGGAGATAAAACCATGCTAATCAGTGAAAATTCATTTTATTAAACCTGAATTACCAACCTACATTACAATGAAAAACGTCCCACTTCTTCCCCATCTTAAATCAGCAACTTACTGGAAACTGAAAGGCAGCGTGTTTGGTTGAAGCTCTTTGTAAGCTGTAAATCCTCTGTATAAAGGATTTCTCAATTCCTGCTTCTTCTGTAGGAGGAAAGGCCACAGAGAATGGGTCTTCTCAAAGATTCTGCCAATTACAAATAACATCTAATCATTAAAAAAGAATCAAGTTAAGTGGGCTAATAATAACGCTAGCTGTTCTGAGCAGAATTAGATTGAGGGAGCTAAGAATTATTTTTATACAGCATCCAATTTGTTTTGTAAACACAAGGTACATCACTGAGGAATATATAATAATTTAAAATGGACATATAACTATCTATATATAATAATTTAAAATGGACATATAACTGTCTATATATAACTTATTATCTATAACTTATTACTGAGCTCCAAATTAGAATTTAGGGATATAGTAAATCTCTGGGGATTAATCTATAATTTTTTTTTTTCACACTGTAGAACATAAGCATCTATCAAGACAATGTTACACCTAACCAACCTACAATTACATTAAAAACACGCGAACAAACACAACCTGCCCTTCTCCTGACATTTAAAGTGACTTTTAGACTGCTGGCTCTATAAACTCCAACTCACTTCAGATCCTCACGCTCCTTATGACAGGTCCCGAGGAAGTTGCCAAACTGGCAGGAGTAGACGTGGTCGTGGATTTCGAGAAGGAAACGCTCGTTAAACTCAAACGCGCAGGGGAACTGCTGCATGAGCTGCCAGACACACTCCACGAACTGCGTGAAGACGGGGGACACTTCTTTGGGGTCACCGTACAAATGGCCACACCTGGAGAGATGCAAACGCAACAGGGTTAAGTCCTGCGCCACCCAACCAAAAAAAAATGTAATCCCCTCGCCATTAAACAACTGGGAAGTTTTCCTCACTATTAGAGTAAGAAATTACTTTGCAGAGGCAGAAAACAACCCCTTGGGGTTTATCTTGCAGCAACTGTGCCACCCTCAGCATTACGTGTTCTCTAGGGGTACCTGCTAGGAGCGACGAGAATTGTGTGATGTCTGTTTTTCTGAAGTAAAATATCGGGATGGAAGAGCCCACGTAACAGACTTGCAAGCATCACACAAAATATTTGCAAAATAGGAAGCCCTGAGCCTATGCTACGATGTCAGCACAAAAGAAAACAGGAAACGTTCTCTAAAGAAACATCTGTTGCTCAAGTATAAGAGCCTAATGATAGCCCTTAATTGGGTGAAAAAATGTTGACATCAGTGGGTTTTTTTTCTGTCTGCCCAGAACAATAAGAAACAGTGTGGGGGGAAAAGTGTCCTTTACAATATTTTATGGATGTGAGAGTATTTTGTGGTGCAGGCGTAGCCACAATGGGCTGCAACAGCCAGAAAAACCTCTTTTTGCTCCATGTGGGCGTCAAGAATGAAATCCTGGTAGGCAATTACTCAGAAAGAAAAAAGAAAAAACTCAAAGAAAACCCTGAAACAACAATAAAAAAATATTTTTACAGCTTTAAATGACATTCAGAAGAACCCTACTTGTTCTGCACAAATCTAGCCAGGATCTATCGGTTTCCGTTACAACCCATCACAAAAGAAAAATAACCAGAAAAGGCATTTTTGAAAGCAGCCAATACTCTGTTATACTGTAACAGCTGTTGGTGCTTAAGAGAAAAAAATCCTGGGGCAGAATCCTCCTTTTCTAGGATGGGATATAACCTGGGTATCCACAGAAAGGAACTTCCTATCCCCAAACTTCAGTGGAAAAATGAAGCAGGATTTCTTACAACAGAGACCTGAGCTGACGAAATCTCAGGTCCTGGTTCTGCGATTCCAACCACAATACCCTAACAAGTGGTGGGAGGAAGGACTGATTTCCCTCACAACTGTTTGGCACCAGCCACCACTATCAGAATTATTTTGTCCACTGGAATGCAAGTTCATATTCTCAGTCAATGCTGAAATTCATGTCTCGAGTACTTTTTGTACCCGCTGCCAAATTCTTGTATTTGGAACAATCCTTCCTAATAGAAGAATAGAAAGTAGTGGTGGGGTGTTTTGTTTGTTAAAGCAAGAAATGTGGAAGGAGTCCCTAAAGAAGCATAAACAGTGACCACAGAACATTTATTTGGCCCATAATGACCAAACAGCAGTTTCTTTGACTGCTGCTTCTTATATACCAGTATAAGGGTGTGCATATTGCTTTTTTTCCCCAGATATGCTTCACAGAAACAGATTGGGTTTATTTTTAAAACCAGTTTCACATCAAGAAGAAAGCTTCAATCAAGTTACTATCACTGAACAGACTGGTCCCTTCCCTCCTCATATTCTTTCAGACCATCCCAGTTTCTCATTTTTATATGATAAATATAATCAAGTAGTAATTGAAGGTAATATCCACATTAGATGCAGGCTATCAATTACAGGAATGACAGCATTTTAAATCTGCCTAGAGAATGCAGGTCAAATTGGGTTTGAGCACTATATTTGACTCAGGTTTATGTTCTGAACTTGGTAAAAGTCTTGAAAAATATTAGCTGAGATTTTCTTCCAGGAGATGACTGCAGACGAATTAACATGCCACGCCGGAACATTAGCACTCCTCATGTAATACGAATGTGACTTTACAAGTAGGAAAAAAAACCAGAATTCAAACAATTTGTCCAAGACCGTATGATATTGTAAAGTAAGAAGAAAAAGCACTGATGAAATAACAACCCCAGCAGATACTGGCTTTGTGTCACCAACTCCAGTATTTTCCAAGTCTTCCCTCCTCTGCCCTGTATTTTCATTTAATTTTTTCTCTACACCCAAGATAACGTGTGCTCTTACCTGTGTGCAAACTTGTGGCCCATTGCAATCCACTCCTTTTCGATTAGAACCTTCAGTTTCAAAACAGAGGTTAAAAAAGAGCATTACTTTGGTTAGAAAAGGCAAAACGAATCATTTAACATTAAACTTTAAAAATCTTACAACCAGTGCTTCCTACTGACCCTACTGTTACTATTTTGAGGGAGTTTCTGTGTTGTTAAAATCATAAAATATAAACACACAGAGCTAAAAGAATTAAGAGTTTAATATTACACTATATACGATTTAATTTGGAAAAGAATTATTGTGATATTCAGCAAAATAAATGAGCAACTGCAATTTAACAAATGTTTAACACACAAATAGGAATGTAAGTAGTACAGCTGTGTATTGAGGAGCTCAGGATGAAACCAGAAACACCACATGGCTATTTCTCTTTTAAATAGAATGTCTTTGCCATATATAAGAAAATAACAAGAAAGCAGTATTTTCCTTAAAAACATGTCTCCTAAGGAAACAAATGACTGATGCAGAATCCATTATTACTTGCCTTGCTGGATCATATTGAAAGACCAACTCCTGATACCAGAGACTTAAAGAATAAAAGGAAGGCAGAAACTCCTTTGAAAAGTTATATTGCTTTTCAAAAAAAAGTTATTCATTTGAAAAGTAATATTGCTTTTCAAATTTTTCCATTCTTTACACTCCCGTTGTGTTCATGTAGGGACGACCAGTCATAGGATTTGTGTGTATCCACCATTTGCTCAGAGGACAGACAAGTATTTGTCTGGTTTAGTGACTGCTCCTGTTCCTAATCAAAATCATGCTCCTTAGTTCACACAGGATTGTCCAGAGCACAAGCAAAGCCCAGGCACATTTCACACTCTGATGTAATTTTAACCGTTGGAAGATTGCAGTATAATCCAGATGCAAAGACAATAAAAACGGCACAAATTCAAGGAAACAGTCCTGGCAGCGCAACACACTGGAGGAGGCAAAATTTGCATTGTTCTGATTTCAGGGTTTCTTTTAAGGAACTCTTCCGAGGAAGAGCAGCAACCTGTATTTCAGGTATTTAACAAAAGGAGATGAATGGAAAGATAACATCACAGATCGCACTATAGTTCTGCAGTGACAGCTTCAAATAAGAACAAGTCTGCAGTAGAAGCAAACGGCCAAATTCATGTGCAATAGCTTTAAAAAAAAGTCTTTAATGATGCACAGAATTTTACGTGATGCACACAGGTTACACGTTGCTCTGTGCATAAGAGTGAGTCCACCCAATTTTAAAGTGCAGCAGATAGGAGACTATTCAGTATACCAGTCTTAAACAACAAGCTTCTCCCCCAGTTTTTTGTGGATTGCTGCCAGGGCTGCATCCTTTGCTCCCTCAATTCTTGCTGAAGTGTCTCATTAGTGGCTTTCGTGGACATTCAAGGAAACAAAGATTTGAGAATTGGAAACCAAACGCTGCCGTTTCGTGCCCATGCTGTTCAGAGCAATTAAAGCTTGTTTATAGAATCAAAGCTGGTTTTATATAGGTCACCTACTGTTCGCTCCCGGAAATGGCCTAAAACATTTAATTAGGGCCTGTTTACATTTCAAACCCAGGAAGCGCTTTTTGTTTTTGAAGTTCCATCACTTGTGTTCTTACCATGAAGCCTTTAAAAGTCCTATAAAATGGATCTAAGAGGAGGCTGGCCAGGGAGCAGACCTGCGCCGTGCGATCCCACCCATCCGAGCAGTGCACCAACACGCTGGCGTTTTCATCTTTCACGGCCTGTAGAGAGAGCAGACACAAGAGCTGAGCAGCTTTCTGGGTTGGTTACTGTAATTAAAAAGCTATCCCTCCGTCTGCATTTACCCGCCTGGCCTAAAACCCAGGGGCAAAATTTGTCATTTCTCATCTGGACATGGAAACGCACCATTTCTGGGCACACAGCCATCAACCCATCGGAAACCCCAACAAATAAAATGCTGTAGCATGACTTGTCAGCACCACAGACCGTCGAGAAACAAAGCCCCTCTCATCTCAGAACATTCTGTCTCCTGAACGGCCAAGAATTCTCAGTCCTCTCCTCTGAGGAAAAACTTGATGGATGAGTAAAGCATAATAATTGGACACATGGGGACCAAGAACTTCTCAAAAAATAATTAGAAGAGCTCATGCCAGCCTCCTCCCACACGGATCACCTTCTTCCCTTTGTACTGGTGGCAGAAGAGAAACACAAAAGAGCTGCTTGCTTGCTACGCAGGAAAGTCTTAAGAGAGAAAAGACAACATTTACAGAAGGTCACCACTCCTTCACCATCACTGAGGAGCCATGGGCCTCAGCAGCTTTTCTCCACTTACCTGACCTGCAAAGCCACAATCTCTACAGAAACGAGGACAGCACTGAATAACCAACACTGGCAATCCCCACATCGCACAGAACGAGGAGAAAATAAAACTGATCCGAACAATCCCTCATTTAAAGCAGAGCAGTTTAATAACTAACAAGTACAAGGTTATGAGTTGTTTGCACTACTAAATATATTACAGCATTAATCAAGGTGAAGTTCTTTGTTTCAAGTGAGTCCTACTAAAGCCCGGATGACTGCTTGTGAACACAGTGAACAGGACAATGTCTCAACCCCTGCGGCATTTCTTTAATCACAGGCAGCACCTACCCTGTTTTCTCCAAAATAAGACAGAGCCTTATACACATTTTTGCTCCAAAGGATGCTTACTTTTTTACACGTATAGCTGCCTGGACACTATCTAAATTGACTTTATGAACTGTAACTAGGGTTTATTTTTGGAGTAGTGCTTATATTTCGAGCATCCCCAAAAATCCTGAAAAATCATGCTAGGGCTTATTTTTGGGGTAGGTTTTATTTTCGAGGAAACAGGGTAGGAGAGAGCCAGCAGGGTGACCCACTCGATGTTTTCCAGCTGCAGGCTGGGTTTGGAAAGCTGAGGCCAACCAGAAGAGTTTTCCCACTCTCTTTCCAGAGACAACTTCACAGCCTTGGAACAGTCCCTAACAGACAAGTACAGATTTTTAAAATTCGGCTGCAGGTTGGAATACAGTTTTACCTTGGCAAGAAAGACACCGGCATCCATCACAGCCTTAATGTGCCGTAGCCAGCCCGAGTTCTCCAGCCCAGTGAGGAAATCACTCATTGAGGGGGACTTCGTTTCACACACTAAAAACACAAACAAAGCAATTAGCTGACACTCCATTGACACCACCTCTTTCTTTTTCCCACCTCCTCATCTCTTCACAGCAACAGAGCTGGGTAGATCCTAAAAGCTATTTTTTATCAGCAGCAATATCCTGTCTATAGGACACAGAAACTACTGGTTGCATGCTTAAATACACAAACCTGAACTTTTTAGCTGCAAGAGAACTTAAGAATCTGAAAATATCTTCTCTCTCTTTTTTTAAAACAGCAACTACTTTTTTCAGCTGAGCTTTGCCAACAAAGAAGTGTTTAGTGATCTGTTACTTGAGTATAAATCCCCATTGCACACACATCCAATGACCACTAACATGCAGTCACCATCACAAAGATTTGAAGCAAGGAAGGTTCTAATTTAGAGAGAGAAATAACAGGCCTGACCTTGAAGGCAACTCAGATGCTATATTGAAACCCAGAAAATACTTAATAGTAATACAGTTCAATAAGTCTATAAGCACCATCAACAGAGATTTTATCACTTTTAAAGAAGAATATAGAAGCAAACCAATATTTATTCTGCCTCCTCTTCCACCACAAAATAAATCTGCCAGGAACAGGCAATTAAAGGTTTATTTGTGATCAGGCCAATCTCTTCGTGCTGCAAACAGCCTCATTTTTCTGCAAGGTCACCACAGATCCTGCAGCGTTACCTGGCCAGGCACTCGGCAGCATCAATTTTTCAACTTTTATGAAGCAAAATGACCATTACGCTGGTTACTAAAATATTAAACTCCTATTTTGAACGACAGCACTTGTATTACATTTTAGAAAACTAAGCACAGGGACCAAGCAGAATGATTTGCAGCATCTACTCCGAGCGTGCTGGTTTGAGCCAAGCTACACCACCGCCTTTAATGGAACTTCTCCAGAGTCATTTAGCGAAAATATGGGCTGGGTTCACCTCGTGATCTCCAAGGGCTCAGCTAAGTCTTTCTTCTGCCTTGCTTTGCATTTTTCCCTAAGATCACAATCTCACAGAGTAACTTAATTACACGAGCTACTCTGCATTTTAACATATTCTGATTTATTAAAGCATTAATTTAATACATATTCATGTGTTAAAAACAAGTTTGGTTAAAGAAATCAGAAACATGGGAAAACCAAGAAATACGTACGTATGAGATTAAAGTCTTCGGGAGATCACGCCCAAGTTTTATTTTGAACCAGAAATATTGTTAGCACTGAAATACTCCAAACTAAACATAGGAAACCCCAGAAAACTATTTCCTCAACAGCCTATGCTAGTTTCATTTCAATAGCTCACAAAGTAACCAGGAGACTATCTTCATGGTAAAACGTAATATTTCTCTAGCTCTTTTCATTTAATTTGGCACATTTAAGAAACTCACATTTTATGTGACTAACACAACTAAGGAATGTTGTTAGCATTAGTTACTATTTTTGAGCCACTATAAAACTAAGCACAATAATAAAAATAAAATGTCTGGCAGGAAAGCATTTTAACAACGTCAATACCTTCAGCCACCCCAATACAGCAAACAAAGTATGATATTGACTTTGCTTATCTATTTCCATCTCAACACCCAAGCCCACACGCATTTGTGCCCAGAACATTTAGATATTCAGCAAAAAGTTCTGTCCAACAGTAGGTGATGAACAGTGGTCCCATGCACGGACCGTACTCACCTTCTAGAAGTTTCTGCAAGCTGCTCCGCATCACGTGGATGTTTTCTATGCCGATAAATTTAAAGCGAATGTTATCATAATTGTCTTCATTCTCATAACCCTTCCCAGCAGCTCGGTTGGCCATGGCATTTAACTGTCGAATTCAAGGGAGCGGGAACAGGACAGAAAAGGAAGAGAAAATTACAACAAACAATACGTAGAAATAAATCAGTCTGTTTTGCAAGCCCTGTTTTTAAAATCTCCCAGAAAATATACTGAACAAAGTTGTTACTCAGATGTACTTCCCCACCTCCCAAACATTACTTCCAACTGTTTCACTAAAATTACGCCAGTGTCTCCAGTCCACTAGTCAAATGTAGAGACTCACTAAGCCCCTGGGTGGAATTTCTTAGGGTAGGCAGAATCAGAACTGTGCCTAATTTCAGAATATTGCTGTCATCAAAACAGGTAAAGAGACATTGAGTCTGTCTTAACTGTGAAGCTACATAAAACCAGTCAGACAGAAGCATATGAAAGTAAAACTAGGAAAGCCATTTTTACGAGTAACATACATACATGGTGGTATAGAAATAGAAAGAGAATTCCAAAGCTTTTCACAGACATACATGCACAGATGAAATAAAGCCACCTGAGGGAAACATAGAAATATTAAAGTTGAGCAGAAAGAATACAGCACCCAACTGGAACTGCAGAAAAGAAGTAGAAAAGAAGTCAGTTGCTCTAACAGTTACCCAAACCAGTTCAAGAGCTACCAGGAAATCTTTAGCAGCAACCCAAAACCAGAGCATCTCAACCCCCAGGGATTAATTTGGGAAGAGGAGTGATTTGCCTCCTTCGAGAGGAAACAAGGAAGAGCTGGATACGTTATATACATCTTTAGAACAATTAAATAACCCTAGTGCTTCAGTTCTACCATTGTGTTAGAAGGAGAAAGGTGATGAGTTATAAATTCTCCCTTTTCCACCAAATACTTCAGGACAAAATCACCATCAATGATGCATTTCAGTGGAACATCTACAACACTGGAAGCTGTCTGTACCAGAAGAACAGGCAGTGATTGCTATAAACATTCACATAATTACAGAATAGGTTATCTCTAGGGAATGTCATGCTACAAAATGCCAAAATACATTTTGGAACAACAGATGAAACATTCCCTTTTTTCCCCAGAAAGGCTTTTACCTTCTTGCCCTTGCCATAGTTTAACTAAATCTGTAGTTTCTATACAATAACTGGAATATCTGAACAGTGAAGCAGGTTCTCAGACAGCTCAATTTTAAAATAATCAGAGCATTTGTAAATCTTTGTATTTAGATAATTGTGTACTACAAAAATCCTTGCATTCTAATTTGCTTATACCAACACTCCCAATCAATATCCTTACAAGACAATAACTTGAATAGGTTTCTAAATTCAGTTCCTCAAGATGACAGTCATTAGAGACTTCATTTTGTGAGTGTTTCTTCAATATCCTCTTACATAAACACCTCAGCAACAAAGTTCTAGCCCCAAATACTGGCTACAGGCCAGAAGAGCCAAACTGGATTCAACTCCAAGCTGTGCATCATGAGAACATCGGTGTTATTTTTACAAAGGCAAAGAAATGGAGGAATTGCTTTTCTCAACTGTTATCAGACTCCACGCAGTCCCACTTCTTCCCAGGCCCGCTGATAAAAGCACTTCAGCCTGGTGGAACTGAATCCTAAGGCTTCTTTCCAACTCAGCACATTATGGACCTCGCTCTCCAGGGGAAAACGCTTCACTGGCTCAGATACCAAACCAGGAGCCCGACACCAAATTCAGGGCTGACACAATTTGACCTAACGCAGCAAAAGAAAGCATCAGCAGAGTTGTGAAAGGATGAACTGGAAACAGCGTTCCAAACTCGAAGGCGAACTTTAAAAGTAGCCAAACACCCCAGGCAGATACCTTTGGCCTTGTGTCTACAACATACATGAAGGGGCTCCCGGGGTTGGCTTCTCTGATGGCCTGCAGCATCTGTTCATCCTCCAGGCAGCGCGCGCTGAACCCGGCGAGCGGCTGGCTGCACCGGCATATGGCAGCCTGCAACACAAACAGCGCGGGGGCTGCTGCAGGTCCTCTGCTGCACAGCCCTCCACAACACAAACTGGTCGGTTTTAACCATCCTTTGTTTCACAGAATCCCAGAACGTCAGGGGTTGGAAGGGACCTCGAAAGCTCATCCAGTGCAATCCCCCCGGAGCAGGAACACCCAGATGAGGTTACACAGAAGGTGTCCAGGCAGGTTTGAATGGCTGCACAGAAGGAGACTCCACAACCTCCCTGGGCAGCCTGGGCCAGGCTCTG
>VWYH01009199.1:29115-41535 GCA_013399365.1 Pampusana beccarii
CTCTCTGCAGCAGTTCCCTGTCCTTCTGGAACTGAGGGGCCAGAACTGGACACAATATTCCAGATGTGGTCAACTGAAAAGCCGCTACTTAAACAGATGTACAGAAATACTACTGGATTATTTCTCCCAAGCAGAAGTTTGGGAATTTTGAGAAAGTAGTGAGGCTAAGGAGCCTCAATGCAAACTTCATTGCTGTGTTCTCAAACCCACTCTGCCTGATGATCAGTATCCCAAATGTTAGCATTTCTTGTTTTCTACTTAGTTTCTACTGTCTGAAGCATCATTTTGTACAACTTTGCTTATCAGTTGTTACCGTTCCACGCTCAAAACTGCACTGAGTATGCTTCAGAGAAATTTCAATAGTTGCCAGCACAACTACATAGAGTTGCCCAGGTCAAAGGACACTTCCTCAGGAAAACAACAATTTGATGTGACAGCATTTTGCTGACATCTGCATCAAAACACTGCTGAGACAGCAAAGCTAAAAATTTACATTCTGGTCTTCAGTGGAGAAAAACAAAACCAAACTCAAACTGAAACCTTCACTTATTCTGAGCTAGTGGGGATGAACTTCAGGGTGGTTCCCTTCATCACTACTAAGAAAATCCAGCTGAGTTAACATCTACCTTGTTAAAACATTATTCAACATACCTAAGCAGTAGAATTTAAAAATCCCCACGTAAGAAGGCATTGCTGAAAGCTGATAAATTTCCAGACAGGAAGCTTGGAAAGCTTGTGCTTTTTGCACGGCTGTGGATACATCCCAAGCGTTTGTCTTTAACCAGCTTATTCTGCGATTCAGAACAAACTAATATTAAAGCTCTTAAGAGAAGCACAGTTCTCAAATACCAAATTAACATGCTCTAATAATTATCTAATTCTTTCACTAAAAGGGGACTGGACAAGAAGGGGAACCCTTACACCCCACAAAGACAGCAGACAACGAAGAACTAACGTTGTTTTCTTTGTATAAGTAAGAAAGCACTGGAATCCGCCCTCTGCTTCTGAACCTTGAACTTCCGATCACCACGGCCTTATTAGCAGCTCTAGGCACCACTATTTCTGGAGGATACGTGTTGCAAACCTAAGTGATAGGAAAGAAAAGAAATCCAGGTATCACTAGCAATTCAAAATTAATGACAAATCCATCTTTACCTTACGATCTAGCATTTATAACCAACGGGAACAGATTGATTGCCACAGTGTATCTAACATAGGCAACATCTGAAGTTGCAAGTCATTAACATGCGTTTCAAAAAACAACACAGGAACAGGAGCAAAATAAAACAATGTGAAGGAAACAATAAATTTTGCAATTGAACCTAAAAAAAAGAACCAGACTGCACAGTACATGATACATATTAAAAGTTCTTTAAATCCATACATTTTATGAAAGCTTCTGATTTATCACAAAAAAAGAAATTAAGAACAACTGTATTTAAAAAGTTCCCTCTAAATCCTATTCAACTTGAAATGAGCTTCCAGCAATCAGGCAGCATCCTCACAGATCAGCTTTAACCTTTCTCCTCACAATACAGTCTTTTCAGCCCGTAATTCTCAGATAAGCTATTCTGGCTTTATTTGAGGCTTGAAAATTTAAAACATAAGCTGGAAACCCAGAGGAAATTATAAAGCGCTGGCACTTCAGAGTTACACATTCACAAGCGAAGCTTCAAAGTGATTAATGATTTTAGATACCCAGACTCAGATACCCGAATCAGCTAATGGAAAAAACACCTCTGGCGTCATATCTCAATTCAGGTATCCAATGATACAGTCATTTAAAATTACCAGTTGCTTACGATGGCGCAAGATTTTATTTCTTCAACCCAAAGCGTAACAGTAAATGAGTGGGGAAGGGAGTGGAGAGCAGGGGGAAGGGATTCAATACTTAATATATATCTTCCTCAGTTATTTGCTTTGTCTTTTAGACAAAAACATCTGACTGTACACAACATCCAAAGGAATAAAATAGGAAATAATAAGAAGCAGGAGTCTGAGTAAGTTTCCAGAAAAATGCTTTCATTTAGTGTTGTGTAGATCCAACCTGGCCTTACAGGGAGAAAGAGAAGAAAATTCCAGCAGCATCCAGTTAGGACCGAAATGACTGAGCACCCTATTTAGCAGAAGATTCAACCAAGCAAGGAAAAAAAAATTGTCCATTTTCTGTTCCTGTTTCTTCCTTCCTTACCTAGTCCCTTTCCACTCTGCCTCATTCCCCACCAAGCCAAACTGCTGCCACTTTTTTCTCTTCTGCACATCTGTCACCAGCCTGGTGGGACAGGGTCTGGAAATACCAAAAGCAGCTAAAGGTACTTCAGGCTTTTCAGAACAGATGGTTTGACACCCCTCTAGAAAAATGAGTATCTGGTACTTTGCCAGGGGGATCAAAGCAAACCAAGGTGACTCTGCAGCTCTGTTCTGTTCTTCCATAACATCGTTATCCGCAAGTTCACATCAAGATGATGCTGCTTCGATTAAAACCAACTGAGCTCATTCCACCCCAGAGGCATCACTTATGCAGCAGTGGAAAGACTGCTGTATGTCATTAATAACAGATACGGCACCTAAATGGCTACTTTGGGCAAGAATTACCTCGTAGTCTTTATTAGCATCCGTTATTTCCCAATAGTCGTTTGGAATTCCCATACGTTGGTAATCTACTTTTAAATCAATCAGCTTCCATCCAATCTCCCGGTTCTCTTTAGACATTTTAGGATTATAAGAGAAAGCATAAAGTTCTTCAGGCTTCGCTGGGAAGAAGAAAAAAATAATTAACTAGTTAGAAAGAGATACAAAGACATAGGGAGAGGTCGGCACTTCTTCCTAAAGCCCAACTTTTGGATAATCCCACTGTGCAAGGCAATGCGCTGCAGGCCGACCACTACTGATAAAAGGACTGAAAAAAATTACCTAGTCAAGAAAGATCAGGAGACTTGGAAATTATTTACTATAGAAGCCAAAGGGCCATGCCACTGCACTGCACAGTTGGCTATATTTTAATAATAGCTGTTTTCCTTACGCTTCTGCCTCCTCAAAGATCAGAAGCATGAAGTTTGCTTTTATCACTTTGCGTACTTCACTAATCCAAGCAAACTACTGAAGACTGATTCTTGCTCCTTCAAAAAAAACCCCAAACACCTGAGTACCACACAGAAGAATATGGATATTTAAAATTGCTCAACCTCACATTTACAGGTTTTTGTTCGGGGTAGTACCGAGTGCCGACAATTCACACTCAAATCCTCGGGAATTTCCACTTTTCAGTTCCCATATGCTGGGAGATAGGCTAAAACATTTTGTTAGAATTAATTGAAACTTCAAAGTAGTAGTTTCTCCTGAACAAATTATTTCTGAATTCACTGAATTCTACTGAATTCACTGCAACAGGCATGTTAGATGAGATTTACATAAGAATTAATCGATAAATGAAATATACATTAAAATATGTATTTTCTGTGAAGAGTTCATAAAACAGCTCTTGCGCACCTTTAAGTTCATCGTTTAACAGTGAGTTCTGAGCCGCATGGAAAACTTGATGGATGTCTTGAATATTACTGTCAGCCCAGCAAAAGCTTCAGGCTGTGTCTGACAAACGGTAATTTCTTCCTCCCTCCATCTCTACCATCCCAGTTTCCTTCCCTCTCTTCATAAAATGCAAATCAAACCAGTATCTCATTCAGCTGATTCCCAAGGCAGCAGAGACAGAGTGAAACCTGTCAGAGTCTGATAAAGCAGCCAGGTTACCGGAGATGTAACCCATAGCTGTCAGTCATGCGTCTGCAAATCATAAATAATTATATGCTCTGCCAATAAAAAACCACGAAGGAAGGATACGTACAGAAATTTTAAAGCAACAAAAGGGAACTGTTAAAATCCATAAATAGAACAAGGAGCCACAGCATATTACACCAATAACCACAAGACAAAAGAAACTGATACAATCCCCTGCAGTGCCAGCTCTCACACTTCAACATGCTACGTAAGTCACTAATTTTCAAAACGGAAAGAACAGCGACAGCTTCTAAACATAACACCAAAAACCTGCCACATACAGCATTAAAGTTAGAACTTTGGAACTAAGAAAACTCCAAGGCTCAGAGGACAAGGGAGATGCTGGGAATAGTCACAAGCCTTAACTCCAATAAAAAAAACCCTCAAACTTGGCAAAAGCCATTTCTACCACAGTATTCCTATTCAAGTCCTGTGCGATGGCCAGCATGACGCATAACATCGAACTCCAACTACTGGTTCAATGAAGGAGCACTTCAAAAACCAGAAGCTGCCACAGGCAGAGGCCAGGTAGGACACTTGGCGGAATGCTGTTCTGCAAGAACAAGGAGCCTGAAGGTCCATCCGTGACGGACTAAAAACCTGAAGCCAAAACAGACCACAGGCTTTTGAGGATGTTTTGCTTGGGAGTGACTCCAGGTCAGGGCAGCCAGGGCGAAGCACAGCGTTTCACAGCTGAAAGGAGACAAAGACTATAGAGCAGCCTAAACGTGCTATTAGGAAACGAATTAAAGATGCCAATGTTTAAAGCTTTATTCATGGGAGTCCAGAATTCTGTGAACATCTGGATCAACTGGAAAGGGCAGAACACCACACGGCCAAGGGGTAAGTCACAGAAATGCTTGACGATGGCCCAGAAAGGGATGTGACACCCAGCACGAGCACTACAAGAAAAAATCCTGAGATGCCACATACAGCCTGAGTCAGGAAAACGAACTTTGCATGGGTTTCTCAGAAGTTCCTTCTGGGAGCCCAGCTCATTCCCACTGCCACAAAGATCCACAGGGTCCACAGGGCAGCACTCTGCTTACTGATTGCATCTGGTGGGGGAAACCGATTCTGATTTCACATCCTTCCCCTCATGTACCGACACCGCGAAACCCACCGTCGGGCAGGCAGACGAGCCTTCCAGCTTAAAGCATTTCAGCAATTTCCAAACCAGACTCCCATCCTACATACCTGGTTGTGAAAGTTTCAGCAGTGAGGTATACACTTCATGGCAGTCACGTTCCTGCCCGATAACAAAGTGCGCCACACGGAAGTTCTTGCAGTGAATAAGGAGAGGATACCCAGCCGTGGTCAGAGGCAATTTTTCTACAGTCGCAATATGGTGGTGCAGAATCTGACAAACAGGAAACGAACAACGTTTTTCAGAAGCCACTGATAAGGTTGCGAGCAGTACAAGCAGATATTAAGTTCTAGCAAAACTATTGGCTATTTATGCTTAGTGCATCTAACTAGCAGCAGAAAATGAGTTTACCTGTGATATTCATCAAACAAACATAATAAACGTCCAAACTGTGTACCCAAAGGCTAGATAACTAAGCACAAGATCTAAAAAATACAGACATATAATATAAATTACTTTTAGAGACTGATGTGCAGCTCAGTTTACCAGGTTCACTTTGCTTTCCCTCCACTCCACCATATACAACATGTTGTCATCTCTATTTTATTTCAGAGTTAACAAAAAATGCTGCTAATTTCAGTGCTAAGTTTGCACTTGTAAAAGCTGTAAATTCAAGTTTGATGGCTTAGTATGTCGAGTCTGAGATAGGAAACTAGACAAGCTTTTTGTATTCCTGGAACTAACACTAACTCAGTGAGTGACCTCCATCAAATTACACTACCATTGTGTTCATTTCCTTCCAAAACAGCTGTTTCTGTTAAGCATTTGCTATCAAAATGCTGTAAAAGACCACTACAACTTCAGAATTCACACCTGTTCATTTTGGATACAAGCTATAAAGTCATTTTTACACTCGTGTTTAAACAGACTCCCCATATCACAACATACCCATGTTTCTTTTCTGACTTCAGCAGAAGCATCTACATAGATGAGGTGGGTGGCTGTCAGGTATAACGTCCCGTTTGCTGCCTTCCTACTTGTATAGCGATCTAGTAATTTCACATTTTCAACCTGCAACATAAAAATAGTATGAGAAAAGGAATTTAACTTTGACCCAGGAAACATCTAAGCACCTGTTGAACAGTAGTCATGTAACTGCTAATACACAACACAGGAAGACAGACAGAAAAATACAAGAATTAAAGTCTCCCCCACAAAACTAACTCAGCTTTACACCATAAATTCAAATTATTTCCTCAGTAATTAAAGCCAAAAAGGTTAAGCAAACAGCCACGGTTTAGCACCAATGTGAATAACAGGATTACTGGATTTGGAGCCAAGATGATCACAGGTCATTACTGTGCAAGGCTGCAGAAATAACAAGACAAAGGACTGTGAAAGAAAAGACTGTCCACGTTCAGGACAATCAAACTGTTGCTGGGAAAGAAACAGCCCTCTCCAGTGCGACTTCCACCTGTTTAGTCACTAGAAAAAGTATTAGTAGCTACTTCTTGTAACATATTTCCCAGGCATGTAAGTGCTTTTCATAAACCACACTAGGCTAAATAATAAAGTTCTAAAAAACATCAGTGCAGACATAATAAAATATTCAAGTATTTTACACTATTTGTTTTATTTTCTCCTGGCCTATTTGCTTCTTAATAACCATAGATGGAATTTTTCTTTCATCACAAAGCAAAAATAATGGAAAAAAACTTTTGAAGGGCAATGTAAACAGACAATTTAACAGTATACGATACATTAATTCTGGGTAGTGGATACATAAGACTTCCTTAGGGGGTCATTGATCTGAGATAAATCATGAAACATATCAGCAAAAAAAGAGCAGAGGTCTCAGCTGTATGTCCTCCTAGTATGTCATGTTTTTCAGCATATATTATTATCATATGTAACATTGCCCTTTTTCAGGTCCCTAGAGACAAGCAAGTCTAGCAAAGCACCTTAGGCACATGGGTAACAAGCATCCCCAAACTGATATCCTAGGGAATAAAACAAAATAAAACACAGCACCCTTCGTGGTATTAAAATAAACAAATGAACAAATGCCTGGATGGGCAGTTGTCTGGAGTAAATACACATTTTTTTAGGTGTCATGAGCACAGCATTACCAGAGCTCCTGTTTCACTGTGCTCAACTGAAAAAAACCCCACATTTTAATTCACTTATTCAGAACGAGGGGGTCTGCGCACTTTGATATAAACGAGGTTCACACGAATCCCACCCAAAACCACCTTTCGATCGGTATCTTTACTAAAAATTTCCTTTCCAACAACAACCCCGCAGGAAACACCTGAACAACCACCACAAGCAGCTTTAAGCTTCCCAGGCTCATCCGTGACCCGCCTGAGAAACACAAGGGACGTTCAGCGATACCTCTGCCTTGAAGGAAAGCGAAGGTATCTGGTTTATTTGGATTCATCACGACCTTAAAATAATAATAATATTTTTTTAAAAAAAAAGTAGTTGGAAAGGCTGCCAGCCCAGCCCCGCCGCCCCTCAGCGGCTTCACCTCAGCGTCCCGGCCTGAGAACCCCCCAGCGCCGCGGGGACCCCGACGGGAGGGCGGCGAAGCTCTGGGGCGGCGCAGCCCCTTACCTTGGGGGTGGTGATGTGCTCCATGGCGGTGCCGCCCGCCGGCCCGGCCTCACCTCAGCCCGCCCGGCCGGCCCGGCCTCCGCGCCGCCATTTGCACGGAGAGCGGCCCGGCCCCGCCGCAAACCTCGCGAGAGTTCCGCGGAGCGGCGCCGCTGCCGCCATCTTGGGTGCGGGCAGGGTCTGGGTGCCTCCAAACCCCTGGGCTGGTTTTGGGGTGCTGAGCAGCTCCACAGAGCCCCCTCTGCTGTCCCCGGGCCCCCTGCTCCGCTCTCACCCCTCTTTCCCTCCCGGCAAGGGCACACGCGAAGCTCTTTGGGGATATTTTAGGAAAAAAACCCACATTTTTTTCCTCAACACCTAAGGCCGTCAGCTCCGCCATCAGCATTGGGTGGCAGGCTGATGACATTCCCCACTCAAGATGAGAAGCTGCTAAATTAACGTATACTGCGATTAAGTTAAAGACATACCCATCATTAACCAACTGACATGATCAGCGCTTCCTGACCACCTGCAAAACAAGGGGATATTTTTCAAGCTTTAGATGCTTCTGCGTGACAAGAGGGAGGCAGAAAATTGCGTAATACATTGTTTAGCAGAGTGCCAATTTATATTTAACTAATAATTAATAGAATATTGTAAGTAAGAAATGAAACAATTATAACTAACATCATCAATTATTTCTTGGTATAGATGTATGTCAAAATTTTCAAAAATTGTAATGCACATGTGATAGTTATGTGAATATAAGCAATGCAAGAGCATCCAGTCTTTGCAGCACTTATGGAGGATGATCCGCAGGGTTCCCCAGCACTGATAAGATAGAGAATGTCGCTTAACGGTGTAATTGACTCTCCTGTTAAGTTTATTTCTCCGTTTTAATGAAAGACACGTTCGACCATGTTGGTACAGGCACTTCACAGGACTAACAATACCTGTTTTGACAGTTTTTCCACATATTTTAATTTCAAAGCCTCGTGGTGTCTCATGCGGATACCCGAGGTTGATCCCGAAGAACGGCTGTAATTACTATTCACCTGCTGCTGCCTCTGCAATGAATATTCACACTGTCTCGCAAACCCAAGGGCAGCAGCTTCCCCACCCGTCCGTTGCAATCTAAACTCCCGGTTTGCTGAGAAATTTACTTCAGGAGGACGACCTTGTATCAAGGCTGAGAATTTACATTTTTAAATTGTTACATAGCGGGCGATATCAGGGCAATGTGCCCGTGCAAGTGTTCATTACAGATCCCAGCAAGAAACGTACTCACACTCCATCAGGTGTTGATTAAAATCCTGTTTACGACCGATACACAAGGAGGAAAAAGGGGATGGCAGAGATGCTCCTGCGTTCCTCCAGCTGGTGGCAAACCCAAGCTGTACGGGATCGGACAGACCCCGAGCAGAGATCCCATCCTTACAGTGGTTAAAAGATGCTCTTAGAAGCAAGAAACTCTCTTAATTTCTACCGCTTATATGAAACCGCACTGCATTGCTTCAAGATGAGACACAATTACATCTGGTGTAATTGCCAGGTGCCCAGCAGCACCTGCACGCAGGCTTCTCTACTGCAATTACCCTGTTTCCCCAGAAATAAGACAGAGTCTTATATTAATTTTTGTTCCAAAACTCATTACTTTTTTACGTGGATAGCTGCCTGGACACTATTTAAATTGACTTTTTAAATGCATGGTAACTAGGGCTTATTTTTGAAGTAGGGCTTACATTTCGAGCATCCTGAAAAATCATGCTAGGGCTTATTTTCAGGGTAGGTCTTATTTTCAGGGAAGCAGGGTATTGCGGCAGCATTTGTTAGGGCTTTGCATTTGTGCTGTGCATCCATCCAAAGTCATTTTTTTTCCAACAGCAGCAGAAGGGTGTTGATAATTGACAACATTAATAATAAACCGGGTGGGGAACATTGAAGGGAACTTTATGGTGCTACATAATATACGTGTATAACAGCAACAGTTCTTTCTCATCAAAGGAAAGTTCACACACAGAAGGCAAGAAACAAAAAATGAGGGAAGAAATAGCACGCTGAGATGAGGACTAGAAGATACGGAGTAAAAGATACGTTTTTTAGCCAGATGCTACCACCCCGAACTAATAATTATGCCACAGAGATCAGTTTTGAGCAGGAACTCCAAGGAATAAAGGGTGCCGGCTTCTTCCAGGGAGCTTTCTCAAGTAACAGATGGAGCTGTGGGCAAAACCGAGCAAAACTGAGCTGCTGAGGCTGGCAAATGCTCACAGTGGAGGAACGTACTGATTCAGCTTAATTTGTGAGAAATTTGAAAGTATAGGCAATTCTAACCCACCTCGGTCATCGGTATGCTGTAAATGGGGGAGATGCTGCCCAACACAGAACTTGCTCCCTCTTACCTGAAGCAGGAGCAGATTCACTGTTTGTTTTTGGACCCTTCAGGCCCGTGTCCACATCTTCTACCAGAAATCTGCGTTTACTGAACCCGAGGAGATGAAGCAAAGAAAGGAATCAAAAGAAGGCAGCTGGCAGAGAATTAGGCCACCGGGTTGAGCTTAGCAAATGAATTTTGAGGGTATTTGGGGAGCAGAGTGAAATCATAAAAAAGGATTTTATAACCACCCAGATCAATGATGAGTAGGATTTAAAAAGAGGCTGTTTCAGCTGTCCTCCCGCTTCTTTTGTGCTGCGTTGCTCTGCTTGCTTGTTTTCAAAGATGACACTTAGAAAAGTCAATTTGATCAGACTCTTTGCAAAGACAAGGTTGAGCTGCCTTTCATAGAATTAATCAGAGCTGTAACCTGCTGGAATGCTTTTAAAAAAATCAAACTCCGCTGCATTAGCTCCATCAGAGCATTCTCTCCATAATAAGGGATAATATGACTGCTGGGGTAAACTGGAGGCAGAAGAGTGAAGGAAACAGCTGGATTTTTACAGCAAGAGGTGGAGTCAGCAGTAACTCCTGCTTCCCACAGAGCTGTTTTGCTCAAGTGGAACAAGGAGGACGTGGCACTGCAATCCAGCGTGTCCCTTGGAGGGCTGCAGCATCTCAGCTGAGGAAAACGCGTCCTCAAAGGCCTCTCCTTTACAATATAAGCCATAAAGACATCCATACGTCTCACAGCAGCGCTGTTCACTGCAGAGGCATGTCAGATGCGTATGGATCCAGGCAGAGCCCCACCAAATATTAGCCCATTGCTTCTGGCGCTGGTGTAGGCACATCCCAAGAGATCAGTCCCACATCCACCAGAAGAGTGGTTTCAGTGAAGATTTTTCTTGGACGGAGGCTTTAGAACAACGTTCACTGGGTCACGAGGGGCACTCGCTGTGTTAAAACCCCGTTTGATGGGTGAAGAAAACTGACACAGAGCAGCGAGTGTCTTGTACAAGGTCACTGTCACGGAGGCACCCCAAAGTCAGTTTTAGGCAGACAGCAAGTTCCAAAACAGACTTTGTTCTAGGCGGAAAAGTGCAGCCAATAAACCAACTAGAAACAGGGTTTAGACAATTAGTTAACACTCCGATGACATAAAATACAGGTTTGGATATCAGTTGAGGAGGTTATTGGGGTACAGCAAAATAAGAATGATGAGGATCCACAGCGTGCATGCACACACTCACAAGAAACAAACCAGAGCCCTCTGACTCCAGGGTACCCACAAGAAAGAATCACCCTCCTGGGTTAGGCAAGGACTCACGCTTGCATGGGTTGGGCAAGGATTCATTCAAGGATACATCCAGTAAATAACCACTCACCAAACGAGGAGGTGAGACGCTCTCAATCCCTCTGCTAATGATCCTGTCAATTGACTGAGGGTTCCTCATCTCCCGTTGTGAGGAAAGGCTGAGGGAGCTGGGGCTCTGGAGCTTGGAGGAGACTGAGGGGTGACCTCATTCATGGGGATCAATATGGAAAGGGGCAGTGTCAGGAGGATGGAGCCAGGCTCTTCTCTGTGACGACCAGTGACAGGACAAGGGGCAATGGGTGCAAACTGGAACACAGGAGGTTCCGCTTAAATCTGAGAAGAAACTTCTTCCNTCTGGGGGGTCCCACCCCTCCTGCCCCCCCGGCTGGTGGAGGTGAAGTCACTCTGCCCCAGGGCAGGGGAGGATGTGACTGTCAGCACCTTGGTACCACCCCAGGTGTGGATGTGGGGAGGCACAGTGGGGCACAGAAGGTGCTAAAGAGCCATCAACTGCCCCAGTGAAGGCTCCAGACCTCAGGGGATGTGCAACTGCCACAGTCACCAAGACAGTGTCTCAGCTTTGACTGAACTTCTAAGCACAGCTCACAGCATCTTCAGACTACAGATTTTTTTCTGACATTTTAAGTCACATTTATTACAGAAATCCCCCTGTACTATGGGAACCTGTAACTCTTTAAATCTTGCTCTGAGTTCCTTACATTGACATTGCTTCTGCCATTCACATGGTGCTACCATCAGACTTGCTTTCAGCGGTGTTACCCCCAGACATGGAATTTGCCGGGTTGCTGATACAAGAGTGGCTTTCTAAAATAATTTTGTAATCTGGAGACCAGTCTGAAACTCATCAGTTTGCAGCGAAAGGTAAGCTGAGTTGTTGGGATGATGTGTCTGATAAGGGAACGGACACTGATAAACGATTAGTTAACCTGTTTTTCTCAGTATTAACCTTGTTGTTTTGTATTCTCTGTAATCTATTTGCCTCAGTATTAACCTTGTTGCTTTGTACTCTGTACTCTCTGTATTCTTGCAAACGTTTGCATATCCGGAGAATATGTGAGGAACTGATAAAGAGGATGAGAAACGTAAAGAACCTTGAATAAAGGCCTCAAAACAGCTACAAGATGCTGAAGAAGCAAATACCTTACCATATAAGGGAGAGGAGAGATAAGGAGCAGAGACTAAGGGGTACTGCGCAGGCTCAGGAGATGGGGTCAAATAGCGGACAGGCGAGGAGACCCCTCGAAGACCACCAAG
>VWYH01009200.1:0-12718 GCA_013399365.1 Pampusana beccarii
TCTTATCTCAACCCACAAGGTTTCTTACTTTTCCCCTTCCAGTTCTCTCCCCCATCCTGCTGGGGAGGAAGGGGGGGGGAGGGGGAAGTGAGTGAGCAGCTGTGTGGTGCTTAGTTGCTGGCTGGGGTTAAACCATGACAGCAAGCAATTTTCAAGCACCAGGCTAACAGCATGATCTTTTTTTCTTAGCATACCACAGACACTGTCCTTCAATATGTTCTAGATGCCACAACGATTATACGATATGTCAAGATTGGCAGGTAAAGTTAAATGTCATAACTCTCAGGCCTACCTTTCAAAAGGAGTTCATACTCTTGATGAATGGCTCCTAATCATCTTTCAGCTGCTGGATGAATATGACTTGGCAGATAGGGACCTATCACATTTCCAAGAACTACACCTGTCGATAAGAAAGTAGTGCATAAATAAGAACATGCTTGAATGAGCACAGATGGATTCAGTTGTGACTGTGCCAGAGCGAGCTCAAATTATACTCCCTATGCTTTAGAAAAAATAAAAGTGGAGGCCTAAAACAGCCTGGGAAGAGGCTGGAATGAAATATGTGGAGAGAAATTAGGAGATTACTAGAACATTAGTCACTATGTACATTTAGTTCAAAGGGACTAGGATGACTGCACACACAGGGCAAGAGGGAATATAAGAAAAGCCTGGTAGGGTAGAAATGACAGTGAGAAGACTGGATGTCATGTATCAAAAACTTCTACATCTCATTCACCATGACCAACAGATAGTCTGAGGCAAAAATTTCAAAATAACCAAGCAAGATCCAAAGCAGAACAATAAAATTTGCAGGACAGTGCAGTCTGCACCAATCAGCAGCCTGCCAGGCTTACCCACAGGTTGGCTCTCCACATTGGGGCAATGACTCAAGGATAGCATCATTCAGACAGAATGGGTGGTGCTGCTCTGCCAAAATGTAAGGACACCTCCTTTGCCAGGCCAGCCTATAAGAGAATCAGCTTCTTTTCCAGGCATCCTACAAGTGCTTTGTGGGCATTAGGCAGAGTACACCGAGAGTACTAAATGAACTTGCTCACTTTTATGTCCAAACAGTCAAGCTATTCTAAGGCAGAGACCAGGAAAGAAAAGATAATTACAGGCCACATCAATCTTCTGCTTACCAAGAGACCTCCAAGCAGGATAGAGAAAAGATACAAGAGAGTTGCCTAACAGTTTCTCCAGACCAGCAACCATCTGAATGCAGCTACGAGGTCACCAGCCAAAAGAATTCCTGTAAGACTTTTCCCCTCTGCTTTCTTTTATTTTTGAGGAAGGAAGAAAGGAGTGGATTAATGCTGAAACAATCTAAAGATTGCTCTCAAGTATTAAATAGATGGCAAATTTTTTTCTTGTCTACTCTGTCTCCTTTAGTTTCCTCTTGCTCTCTGTCCTATTACTCTCTTCTCCTTCAGGCTTTCCTCTAACCTTTCACTATCTTCTGCCTCTCCCATTACAAATGTGCTCAGTATTTCTCATCTTAAAAAACCCTCTGCCACCTCAGCCCAGAACTATCATGCCTCTTTCCACAATTTTCATCTCAGACTCATCAAAGTGCTTTCACTACCTGGAGGTCTCATTCTCCAGTTTGGGTTCCAGACTCTGAAGTACAGATCTTTTACACCTCAAAGTTTCTCAAAATCTGTTTTTGAACAAAACTCAGAATTCAGATTCCAGCATCAATCTCCTTCACTTACACTTCTGACTGCACTCCTGAAATCTTGGCCTGTCTTGTTTTCTGTGACTGCTTCCATAGAGCTTCTCATTTCTCCATTCACAGTGCTCTCTCCTTCCTCCTTTCAGAAATCTCATCCAGAAACACCAACTTCACTGATATGTAAAATCCATTTCTCTTGTCACACTGAAAAATACAGTTTGGGAGAAGTTGAAAATAACTTTAAATTCAAATTGAATTCCACAGAATAGAGATGCAAAAATGTCCACAAAAAGCTTTCCCCCTCTCCCCCTGAACTTAGAACTCACTCCAATGTTATACAAAAAAGGTAATGTTCTGTTTAAAGGCAATTTTTATATTTAAAATGTGACCTAAATCTAATTTTAAAAGGTTAAAGGACACCTGAAAATGAAATATAACATTTAAAGGACCAAGAAAATTTAAATTAATCCCCCCTCTTTTGCATGTTTCAAGCAATTCAGAATTAATTTTTTTAAAGAAAATTCTCACTAGACTGATAAATAAATTATCTTAACAGCTCTTGAAGATACACAAAGCAGAAAATCTTCAAGTGAGAGTTCATAAGCCACTGATCTCGTTTTAGCAAAAGATTTTATACAGCTGAAGCAAACGTACTCTTTTTTTAATTACCATGCCAACACAAAAGAACACCAAGGCAAATTTGGCTGGCATCATATTAGAAGCACTATCAATTTGAAATGTCTCTATCTGAAATAATTTTTTCTTGAAAGTTACTTTGTTAATTTTATTTTATGCCAAAATAAAAGTAGGTCAGGGCAATCAGAAGGGTTTTCACCACCACTGCTTATACTTTGATTAAGCACAAACAGCTAATGCTTTTAAATTATATTAGCCTTCTCCACACTAAGAAAAAAATTACAGTGGCTTTTGATTAATCAAAATATATCAGTTACTGTATTGTTTACTGAACTGAGTTATAGCTTCTTTGGAAACTATTTCCAAATATGCATTTAGGAATATAAAATTGCAGTTGTCTTGTTTTCATAATAATTTGTATTTACTCTAAGAATGACCACCACAGTTTTCTCTCTAATAGAGATGAACACATTTCCATGCCACGTACTTAGGCAGATGTAAATTTCTGTAGAGTATCATTTTAATCTGGTGGCTTTTTTGGTTTTTTTTTTTTTTGGTTTTGTTTTGTTTTGTTTTTTTTTTTTAAGAAAATAAGAGGGGGTATGGTACAGAGTCAGTGAAGTGTGGTAGGCAGAAACAAGAGAGTAGGAACCCAAGAGCATTTCACATATTTGCAACAGATGTAGACACTGGCATCTCAGAAATCCTGACTCTCATACATACACATCACGGCCATGATATGATATGCTCAAATAGTACAAATGTAACAGGAAAGATCAGGGCAGAGTTAAACATTAGGAATGTCTTATAACTGACAAGAGACACTAACCCAAATACCATGCACTTCAGTTGCAGGAATAGCAATTTTGACATTACTCCTATAAGCTTCCCTCATTTTTAGATAGGGAAAACAATGTAGTAGAGCTACGTGTTGAGCCAGCAACACAGTCATTTACCAACTAAATCCTTCCCTTTTCTTAGCTCAGAACACATTAATCAAGAACTAATTATCTTCTAGCGCCATTTTTAAACACCCCAGGAAGAAAAAAGCTCTGAGAGACAGTGTGAACCCTCCAAAGCATAGCAAGCGCAGAATATTTACAACAGGAAAAGGGCTTCCAGTGAAGAGCCTGCACCTTAGTCCCATGGATAACAACAAATGAAACTTTTGAAGATGTAAAATGAAGGTATTAAGACTTCATTTTTAAATTAACACTTATTTCCCTCTACATGCAAAACCCGCTGCTTGAAGTGTTTAGAGTGTGACATTTTCCCCTCCTGATTCTTGTGTTTATACAGGTAGCTCTGGGTTCCTGTTCTGCCCACCAACGATGGTACTTACACAAGGATAGAGAATACATTAGTTGAGGTATGACAGAGTTGGATTCTACTTTTTAAAGGTAAAAAAGGAGAAATGTCCTTTCTACAGTAGAGAAAAGAAGAGCACATATAACATGCTCTTCTTGCTTCCAGTGCTGACTAGCTAATTTTATGCTAAAAAATGACAGAAGCAGCACACTATGACTACATTTACACTAGGAAAATGAAAAGGACCAGGCAATGGGCTCAATTATTGGCATCTGTCATCCTTACTCTTCTATTGTCAGCGCAGTCCCAGTAAGAGCCCTGGACACTTCACACTCTCCCAAATGCGGTCCATGCCCTAGCAGGAGGCAACAGAGGTCCATGACTGTTCTCAACTGAGGGTGCGAAGGCAGCCATCCCGGGACAGAGGGGCAAGCTATGCCTCTCCACTTGGTCCCCAGCCCAGACACAGCACCTGGGCTGTTTTAGCCTAGATGTCACTCCTGAGACTTGGGAAATTTGTATAATTAGTGTTAGAAGAAGGTAAAAGGAGGGAAAAAAAGAATACTTAAGTGAGGAAAAGATAGAACTGAAACATGTCTCACATGGTAGACATCCTCTGGTCAAATTATCTTTCATGTTGAGTGCAATAAAGGCCCAATGGTATCAAAAGGAATCGCATACAGAGGGAATGATGTCTTGATTCTTAAAAAAATTTACTTATTCTTTAGGCTTTAAGGATTTGTATTGTGTAGAAATACTTGCCATGCATCCATAAGTAAAGTGTAACTTCCCTTAAGAAGATAACAGGAAGACAAATGAGGAACTCAAGGTTTTAGTGACCAATAAATCCTTCAAGAGGAACCAAAAAGACTGATAAGAGAGGACCATCCTGCCCCAGAAAGAATTAACAAGCGGGATGATTGCCAAGAAGTGTGAAGTCAGCAGAAATTTGCAGTAACTAGGGGAAAGGTAAAGATGGTACGGGGAGATCACAACCTCCAACTCAAAAAATGCCCCCTACTCAGAAAAGCCCACTACTCACTGAGCATGCATAGAAGAATAAAAGCGGACCGTACCTTTAAACCAAAGTGAGCAAAGTTTAGACCAATGAACTTTGAGTAGGCAAAAATATATATAAGATGTTAGGAGTGGCTAAAAGTTGAAATGTATAAATATGTTATGCAGCTTGCTTCAGGTGTGCTAGCTTTGTGGTTTTACCACCTAGCACCTGACAGTACATAATCTTATAATAAAATGATATTTCGACTCTGTGTGTATATTGAGCTGCTTACACACTGGGTAGAGAACCCTGCTTTTGGGACAACAGGAATGACAGCCCATTTGTATTAGTCTGCCTCTTCTGCTGGCTTAAATTTAAAAATGAAAGGCCAAGAACCCCCCCATCCCAAATCCTTTTATCAACCTAAGTCCTCGCACCTTGTTTACCCTTTCAGCCTGGTTTCAGCCAGTCTTTAAGTGTATGGGTATTTGAAATTATTTTAAGTAACAGTGAGCTGCACTTTTGCAAGCTTCAGTTTTGCACAACTGCTCTTATTAGTAACCTGTGAACTGTGTAACTTAGCTATCTAATGTTACAGACTTGCACAGAAAGTCTTTTGAGAAATCAACCAGCTAAAGAAATTGTCCACAACAGCCTTTACATTTGCCAGGCATATTTTTCACAATCTCTGTTTAAAGAGAGAAATAATCATTTATTATTTGCAACATATATACATTTCCTAGTAGTTCCTATTCATTCCCCATGGTTTCTGAATTGCATACGTGTTACATAAGCACAGTTCCTAATGTGGATAACTGCCAGGGACCCCTTATGCAGCAGTTATAGAGGTAGACTCAGTTCTTGGCTATGAATGTGTATAGTAAGAAGCACTACGATCCCAAAGATACTGCATTATTCACACACATTCCTTCTTCACACTCTTATTCCCCCAGAGCACTGAGAGTAATGGTCTGTAAAGCAGCATCACAGTCTATTAGACAGATAGCTGCATCTTGTTCTCCTTTAGATCACTGGACAGAAAATGAAGGATTTGCAATGAAAAGCTGAAAGGTCTATTTCCCACAATCTTCTCATATGATTTACAACAATCATGATAAAGTCAGCAACTGCAGACTGGAATGCTTCACTACTATTGTTTTAATAGCACAATGAAATTACCCATTTTGGGCTTTTACAATTAATTTGTTACATGCACATGTTATCACTAAATAATAATGTTACCAGATGGAGAAATTCAGCAGGGAATAGCAACAGGAATAATATTCTGAATATAATTCCTAATCTGAGCACCAGTGAGAAGTCCTTTATCATAATACATATTTAGTGCAGAATTTTAGAAAATTTTATGGCAATCCATTCTTTCCCATTCCAGTTCTAGAACAGAAATGAAGGAATGTCTTTAAAAATAAACATTCCTGAACACTAAAATAATTGCACAGATGTTTAAGTAATCCTCAAGGCCTTTTGTGGTGGTTACAACACACCCCCTCTCCTGGGTCACTCTGCTACCTGACTACCAGGGCAGTCAGGCATGATTTGGGGAAACAATTCCCGTTGTGCAAGTACAGCGAGATTGAGCACTGAGGCTCCCCTCTGTGTTCTATAGCCCTGCTGAGAACAATTTCCCATTGTGTAAGTGCAGTGAAGTTGGGGAAAACTGAGGCACNAGTGGTTACAGTAGAAAAATACTCACTAAAGTCAATGATCTCACAACCCTATAAATAGCGATCCTAAAGTGAGGCCCTTTGAGCTCTCCTGGATCGTGCTGTGACTCAGAATCTCCCTCTGAGGTGGGATGCCCCTCAGAGACATCTCATGCTGAACTGATGCCGTGAAGCCATGGCTGAAGACAGATTTCTTGAGTTTCAACAAATCACCCATTGAGGAATGCCAATGCATTGAGTAATTTGCTTAACTCGAGAGGGAAATTTTATTGGTACACCTCCACATATATTCCACATGCACATGCACAAAGCTATGGGTTAGTATGTGAATATATTCAAATATCCATGGATTAATGCATGCGAGTATGTGCGTTTATAGATTTGTATATAAGCTTTTAATCATATGCCTCTGTGTGTCTATATATGTGATTAAACTTTTTCTTTTGTAAGTACAGTGTGACTCTTGACATCATCAAATCTGTAATCAAGTCACTGTTTTAATTATAACAAATCCCACTGAATTGTTTTAAATCATTTTGTTAATCAGCTGTTGACTAAGCATTATTAGAAATCATATGTTAAACTTGTGATCTACCTTAATAAACCCTAAATTGCTGCTAGATCAAAGCTAACATTCTATTCTGCGACACCCTTAAAACTTTAATTAATACTCTAAGCTACAAAGACACCTACTGACAAAGTTAATACCAGCCAGCTACCTGCTTCTTTCCCAAGTTAGGATTGTGAATTATGGCAAGATCCCTTTGTAAACATGTGCGATGAATCAGCCAGAACTGTAAAAGCTCATTCTTTTCCTACACTTATCTTACATTTGCTTTTGTGGAGAGATTTGTCAGCAACATTAATAAGTTAATTCCACATGACTGACATGCAGCCATGAAGTATATAGAACATAATGATAAACATCACTCCTGTGCACTGTGGTATTATGCACAGCAAGAGGGATGCAGAAGAAAGATTTTGTTATATTTCACCTTGAGGAAAAAAAGTGAATCACACCAAGTGGGCAGCCCAGCAGTATTTACTCTGTAAAATAACTAACTAAAAAAAAAAAAAAAAAAAAAAAAAAAAAGAAAAAGGGAAAGCAGGGTCTTCTGGTACTTTTACTAAGAAATTTGGATGTTAAATGAACCACAGATCTAAGAATTTCAAATGGGCAGTGAACAAAGTTGATGGCTCAGAGAAATTGGATCCTTTCTTATCTATGCAAGGGGGACCCTAAAATGGCATCACACCACCACATCAGATGTGTTTACATACTGTCCTGCACAGCTGTGGATGAAAAATTAGCTGAATGTTATATGTAGATCCTCCCTCACTGCTCAAATCTTACTTTCACATTAAGGTTTGTTTTACCGCAGTTCTGACCCTGGAGAGACACTAACTCCTCAGAGGTATATTTGCTACTTGTTTACTCTGGGATTGAGATTTCATCCAGCAATCCTTGCAGCTTGCTCTTGTTAATCCCAAAATACATCTACCTAAAAAGTTAAGGGGACAGCCCAGATTCCAAATCCTTATGCAACTGCAGTTGCAGAAATGTGTCTTGTAGTAAAATGAAGATTTTGCAAAAACTATCATTATTCGCTACCACTTAAATCCAGATGCAACTGTAATTCTTGAACATTTGCCTTCTAATTAAATAGACTACAAGCACTCAAGAGCAGTTATCTCACTGCCATGAGAAGTTACCAACACCCAGATGAGCAGTACCAGCCTCTTCAACTGCCTCCCCAGTGAAAATGGCTGCATAAACACAGGGGTTTGTTTTACTATGAAAATCAAATAGGCTACTCGAAAACACTGCTAACAGTGCCTGCCTGCACTGAACCAGACAGGGGACTACCACACTGTTTCCAGTAAGAAGCAGTCTTTACCAGAGTTGCTTTGCAAACATGGTCAAGGGAAAACTTAACAAGGAGTTTTGTGTGCCCTTGTACCACTTCTTCTGCTCTCCAGACTGTGAGAGAGCTCAAGACCTCCAGGTGGGTCAGCTCTGGTCAGGCCTGTGGTTCCAGCATCATTTCCAGGCATGAACACAAGGGTAGCACAAAGACAAGTGGTTTTGGTGGCATATGCAGTCAGTGAATGTCCTTGTTTTGGCTGGGATAGTTAATTTTCTTCCTAGAGTAGAAATGCTGAAGCTCAAACAGGAGGTGTAGGTGACTGTATAAAATACACCAGAAAGAGCAGCAGTTTGTTAGCAGTGTCACCTGTCACCTGCCTTGTGCCTGTGTATGACACCTACAAAAACAGAGGGAACTGAATAGAAACAGAAAAGCAGCTCATTTAAAGAGCACTGCTGTCTTTCAAAGCATAAACAGATACTGAATTTGGCCTTAACTGTACTATTATAGAAGCCTGAACTGTTGGGACTAAGCTAGAGGACAAATGTGTTGTGACCAGATCCCTACTCAGTTGAATTTATAATTAAGACATACAACATTATACAAACCTAGCTGGCTTTTAATCTGATTCTTACTGTAATACCATTGATATGGCATATAGCAACCATAGTAGTGATTACATATAGTATTATATAGCAATTAACATGATATAATTCAAATAATTGGCTATTCTCACCCAAAATCAAATCCCCTTGAGGTATACATCAGACTTCCCCATCCTCCTGCATTATCCGCCAAATGGTAACTCTATCCCAGCTGAAACCAGGACTTTGCTATGACAGTTTTCCAGTCTTCAAGTAAAGAATAAAGAATTCAAGTGAATTTCCCTTATTTTCTCTAAAGTTTAAATATATAAATACTTAAATAGTTTGCATGAATTTCAAGTTTAAATAAACAAAGTCAATATGGGAAAAGAAGAACAATATTTCCACTGTTCAGAAAAAGACCTAATGATGAATGTAATCTTTGGCTTTTCTTAACAAAAGATGACCCTACCCCTTGCACTTCTGCTTCAGGAAAGAAATGTCAAGATGGTCACTTGGCATGGGTGCATATGACTTTTCTTTCCCTTATTGTAAATTAGTTTAACTGCTTAAAAAATATACTAAAACCATAGAAGTACAAATTCTAACTTAGGAAGCTATCAGAATGGGCATGTAATAAAATATATTTAAAACAGTTTGATAATTTACAGAATAAAACTTCTACATTAAAAAAATAAACAATACAGACTAACAGTTTAGCATGGTTATTTACAAAGTTTATCTGAGTATCAGGGGTGGTGAACAGCTTATCAGAAATACACAAAATCCAAAATTTTCCGACCCTAAAATGCTCCTTTGCCTGCAGCAATGTAGCATGCTAACTATTCACCAGACCAGACATCAGCTCATCTATGGACTGAATCTGCCTTGGCCTATTGTGTCACACTGAAACATCACTCCCCTCATCTGCACCTCATTCTTCTCCTGTGTCTAGTCTGTCCTGTCTGGACTTAGTGTGCTGAGCTTGCTATCCCTGACTCCGCATGTGTGGTGCTTAACACACTGCAGCTGTAACACAAACATCAAAATCATAATTAAATAAAATCAAATTAATCATAATTAAAAAAAAAATCAGTCAGTATGGCCATTAAAAACATCCCTAGTTATGTAGCACTATTAATATGAACTCTTCTGCACAGGCATAGCAGCTTCTAGGACTTGGCAGCAAAGGCAAAGACAGAAAATTATGCATTGGAAGCAAAATAGATAACATGAATGAATGCAAATTTTATGTTTCTGCATTCATAGGTGTTTAAGCAATCGTATCACTGTACTGAACTTTCAGCAAGATTGAAATAACTTATTATCCTATTGTTAAATTAACCACTGTCTCATTACCTAGAAAGTGGCATTTGTTTTTCTGGTTATGAAAAAAGTAGAAGGGTGAAGCTACAAGCCACAGTGGCTTAAGATAAAGCAAAGGACTGAATTTCCATTAGTTTAAGAGAAACAAGATCAGGCCATAAAGTGTGCGAACTGAGTTGTTGTTTTTCTTGTTCTTCTATATCAGTAATATTTATTTTATTCTGAGAAGATCAGGGAGCCATGATCTCCTTAGACAGTGCTAGATAAAAATAGGAGTATATAATATGAGAGTGTCTCACAATTGTTATGCATTATACAACTTAGATGCATCTCTGAAGAGCCTGACAAATAATAAAAAAACACTTTTAGGGTTCTGGAAACAAAGATTTCATGTCCAAATAACTATCAGTGGTTTTCTAGAGCAACACTTGCAGTTCTTGGGCTTGCTATTTCTAGCCCAATCTTGAAGAACCTCCTGCTGTTTATTCTTTATTGAGATTATGTATTTCATATTTCAGGTATTTCAAAAGCATATGAAAAGTGTTCCAGAGAGATGCAAATTATTATCCTTTGGTTTAATATCATCCACAATTATTTTCAGGTATATTCTGTTCCCTCAAAAAATCCTGGCATTTCAGTACTATATTAATGTAAACCACTTTATTTTATTTAGATAGTCCTTTTCACTTAGGCCATCCTGCTTTGAAAAAGAATTACTTGCCAGTTGCCAGCTTTAGTAAGGAAATACTACTTACAGCAAATCACACCTTAATTTACAATTCAACAGAGTTAAACGAAGACAAAAACCTTTCTATTTAAACAGATAATTGTTCTTTAAGTATGGGTCTTCAGTATGAATACATTCAAAGCTTTCATATCTTATATTTACCTTCTGTGTAACTTGAACTTGCTTACTGAAAGGCAGAGATCTATCACCATCTACAGAAACTGGGCTTGTGGTAACCAAATATCTCCAACAAGAACTGCATGATGTCTTTATTATTGCTCCTTCCTCCAAATCACTTAGGGGCAAAATTCAGTAGTCACACCACTTGCATCAGTGCACAGTGATCTCTCCACTCTCTGGACTGCACTGGGGGACAGGTGCTGGCAGACCTGGATAGCATGCAAGGAGATAGCACTTGCATCAGGTGCCAGAGTAGGATGGTATGCATTTATAAGCTTCTGGATCCAATTATGATCTATAATTCTAGATGTAAATACTGCCCAGTGGCACAGTGCTGGCAATAAAAAATGGAACTGATGCAAGCACTAGGTATTCCAATTTGAACATTACTGCACCGAGTGCCAAAACTACAGCACAGCACCAAACTGTGCACAACAGTCAGAGCATCCTGTTGTTAAATAAATGGTTTTGTGAAAGCAGACCTTGCTAAGACTGAATTGTAACATTTAGAGATTAATTATGTTACTGAGAGAGATTTCCTAGTGGTTTGATGCGGGAGCAAAATAATGGACTTCACGACAGACCAATATGATCAAAGATGAAGACCCTTTATTGCATCAGCCAAGGATTTATATACACATCTATTTCTGTCTACATAGCACACTGTAAATTGATAGGATAGACAGTCTGTCAATCAGATGTTCACACATATAACTACTTTGCTAATTGGTTCTTACTCCTAAATCACACTTCTCTATATATAGTAACTGTTTGCATTCTTTCAGATAACTGCTTCTTGCTAGTCTCTGCTATTATGCTTCCTCAAGCAACTTTGCTGTTTACATCATGTCCTTAGAGCAGGGCCAGATCAGCAAGGCCTGGTGGATAGTCCATGAGGCTGTTATAAAATCCTTGTTTGGTCAAGTATATTGCTACAGTTTGATACTACCAGAAACCAAGTATACAATAGAATAAGCACAAGAAAAGAAAAATAAAAACCTTGGGTAATGTCTCTATTGGAAAGCCATTAAAAAGAACAGTTTTGTGTGATCATGAAACTGGTGTATAACATCTTACTGATGTACAGTTTAGTAGAAATTTACTGTGTAGACGGCAATGTATTGTGTAACTCTATAACGGTTAAGAATGTATACAATGGGGTCAGCATAACTAACAGAGATAACAGGAGCCTGCATCCTTGGCGGATGAGATAACAGGAGCCTCCAGCATGCAAGGAGAAGATAATCCAACAAGGGCTGCAGTTTGGGCTTCAGCCAACTCAGCATACCAGACCAAAGATTGCGAGCCTTCATCCAAAAGACCTCGGCCTGCAACCACCAGATGACAGCGTGCATGTGCCAAGAGGAGGAGCCCTATGATAATGAGTTCTGAGAAATTATTATAATAACCACTCCTATTCCTGGAACTAATCCAACCCCTATTCTGAATATGTATGATGTGTTAACATAAAATAGCTACCTTTTGAAGCGAAAGGTGTGCAAGCTTTGGAAGCTATTCCCTTGCACCCTGGCACCAGAATAAACATACCTGCTTTATAACTCATCTTGAGTTGTAGAGTTTATTCTGCACATCATTACTTACAAAACTGCAGGTAATAATTAAAGTTTCTAGGTTACTACAAAAAGGGAATTTCTTGGATCATAATCACATTCTTTAGAAATCCTACATAAATGGAAATACTTTTTAAAAGCACACTGAGCTATGCCTC
>VWYH01009227.1:0-116281 GCA_013399365.1 Pampusana beccarii
GGGGGGCGGGGGCGGCGGCGCGGCCGGGCAGAGCTTTGAATAGGGAAGTTTCGCAGGGGGTTACATTCGCAGTCAGCGCCGTGTTTGCAAATATTGGGTCCGCTCCTGCGCAAGTGTCCTCCGCCGGCCGCGGGAGGGGAGAGCCGCCGCCGCGGCCGCCTCGGGAGACGTCCTGCCTTGCTGTGCAATTAAACTTTGCATGAAACTTTGGGTCTTTTTTCCTCCCTAAGCTCCTAAAGGAATTGATATATATTTGTATATATACAATTTTTTTTTTCTTCTCTGGAGGAAGGGGGGGGGCTTGGAAACTGTGAGCAGAGGTTTGACACCCCCCCGCACACACCCCGCAACCCCTGCACATAAAGGAGGCATCTGTATTTTTGGTAACCAGCACTGACTTTGTTGTTGCAACTTGAGACATGGATGTTCTCCCAATGTGCAGCATCTTCCAGGAACTCCAGATTGTGCACGACACGGGTTACTTCTCAGCCTTGCCGTCCCTGGAGGAATATTGGCAACAGGTAAACGAGGATGTCAATGTTGTTGTTGTTGTTGTCGGGGTGTTTTTCTTTCTTCTTTTTTTTNAAATATAAAAAAAAAAAAAAAAAAAAAAAAAAAAAAAAAAAAAAAAAAAAAAAAAAAAAAAAAAAGGGCAAAAAAAAAGCCCAAGTGTCAGCAGCGGCTTTGGGGAGCATTAAGCACAAATGTGTAGAGATGTTTTGAAGCAGGTGTTTCGCTTTTCAACAAGACGGCTTTTCTGGGGGGCGAAGAGTCCCGAGGTGAATGTGAGGAGCTGCGCATCTCCGTCTCTCCTGATTTACCGCCCGGCCCTGCGTGCGGGGGGCTGTCAGCCCGGCGGCCTCCGCGCACCGCGGACCCGGCGCTCCACTCCCGCCCGCTCCACACCGAGTCCTGGCAAAAGTTTTGCGCTTGTACCAGGTCCAAGCTCCACAGCTGGGTCTTGTCATCCGAGCTCCCTGCCTTGGCCAAGGGCTGCTTTCCGCCCCTTGCTGTGTTGCCTTTTTGTTTTGTTTTTTTGTTTTCTTTTTATTTTTTTTTCCTGACGATGATGGGAAAAAAAACAACAGGACTGTTGTATGTACGCATATGTACACGTATCTGTGTGTATATATGCATATATGTATATAATGTAGCTGTTTCCCAGAGCAGCGAGCTTTGCAGAGTCCGTGAGTTGCCAGTCATATGACAGCGATCCCCTTGTGCTAATTGCCTTGGTCGGGAAGGAGGAAGAACAGAGGCTCCTTCCCTTTAATGGACATATTTCGTTGCCTTTTCTTTTTTCCTTTTTTTTTTTTTTTTTTTTTTTTTTTTTTTTTTTTTTTTCTTTTTTTTTTTTTTTTTTTTTTTTTTCTTTTTTTTTTTTTTTGTTTTTCCTGCCCTCCTCCTTAATTTGATCCAAACGCCGGGTTGGCAGGAGCTGCGGTCACCGCTGACATTTTGGCGTTACCCTGGGGGGGTCCGCTGGCTCCGCTCCCCAGCCGGGAGCTGCTCAGCCCGGTGACCAGATCAAATACCTGCTGGCTTTTCAAGAAGGACTGAGGAGCCTTTCCGAGGAGGTTGAAATGCAAAGTGTTACAACCTTCACATGCTTACTAATTGTATGCAATGCCTTTTTTTTTCCTTCCCCTCCCCCCCTTCCCTTTTCAAAGAGACAGCTTCATAGTACGTGATTGAAATGGAGCTAAGTAGTTTCCTTCAGGCATTTGGGTTTTTGGCGAAGAGCCAGCCCTCGTTCCCAGTAGCCTTCAGAGGCATTTAAACTCGGAGAGAGCTTCACTCCCGTCCCCATTACTAATCTACCTAATGAGGAATTTAAATTAGCCGGGAATATGAAAGTTTAACAAGATCTTAAAAAAATGCTTTTTTACCTGTTTTAATGGAAAGTCAACACACTATTGTGTTGTCCCTGTCGAAAGCTTTTCTGTTTTTACTGTGCATTGCAAACCAGTTACCTAATTAAGGACAAATACACAAATATTGGGTGCAGCAGTGGGTTTATTTTGGAGGTTGGTTTTTTGTTTGTTTTGTTTTGTTTTTCTCCTGGTTTTGCCCCTGCTCCTAGCCTCGCCAGAACATGTGACCCAGTTTACTGGAGCGGTGCTGGGGGAGAAAGGAGCTGCTCCCATGGCAGCTCCGCTCTTGGACAGATGGGAAGGGGCTGTCAGGGGAATGTGTGGCATTTGGGATCAGGTTTTGCTACCGGGCTTGGAAGAGATGATCTTGCTAAAATAAGTAGAGTTTGGTATGGAAACCTGGTGCGTCTATATTCTGTGTAAAGCTTTCATATGGATCGTTTCCTATAGTGGAAAGAATAATCCCAAAACATCAGCTTGTTGCCATAACAGTTCATACTGGGGTTTTTTTGTTCTCTGAAAATGGCTTGAAAGTCAGCAGGGTGAATTGAAATTGAAAACCGCAGCTTCATCCATTTAGGGTGGTTTTGTTTTTTGTTTTGTTTCGTTTCATGGACTGGAGGGGAATGTGGCTGCGGGGGGGGGGATGGGGGGGAGTTGTCCATGTACTGTTGCATGTATATTTGAACAGAGTACTTTCTTGGCAGATGGTCAGGGTTTTAAAAGGAAGTCTCCTTTGGCATTGCGTGAAAGAAAGAGATGACTCATACAGTTGCACTCTTGGCCAGTAGATAAAGTTCTTGTTCATTGTGGGACTCCCAGCAGGACCTTAGAGTAATTTCCCATTTTGCCTCCTGCAGAATAGGACATTTCTATTCTGGAACTTTTTTCTTCCCTCTCCTCTGTTGTTGAAGTTCCCCGTGTTCCTCTAAACAGTCACGGGAGCAGTTGCAGTTCTATGGCATGCATGCCAGTACGCTTGGAAATTACATTCTTTGAAAGTCGAGTGTGCTGCGTTCTCATGCACAGGAAATGGGAGGATGTCTGCTGCTCCATTGATGTCCCCAGAAGACGGTCGCGCAGCCCCGCAGCCATGCTGAAATGTGGCTTTGTTTTCTGACACAGTGTTTAGGTTTTAACTGCGTGTCAGAGCACATTGTGTTCAGTTGGGTCCTTTCAGCCTCGTGTTTGTGTGAGAGAGATACAAAACAACTTGAAATTAGACGAGGTGCGAGACCAAGGTGTAATTATTTGTTGTGGTTCTCTATGGTCCTTTTCAACATCAGCCTACTGAAGACACAGATTTTATGATGAGAGTGATGGTAATTTGACTGACTCATTAGAATGCTATTTTGGAAACCAAAGCTGACTTGCACCTTCAGCTGTGCGTTTGAACTCCTGCCCAGGTCTCAAAAACTGATTTCATCGTAACAGTCACCTAGTTATGGCTGGAGGAGCCTTTAATTTGTTTTGAACCTAGAAACCTCGAATCAAACATACTACAATCCTGCTTGCTTTTTGAGTGTAAAATACAATTGGTTTTATTTTTAAGCAGCCTTGTAACTTTTCTTTTTTCATTTCCTTCTCTTTCACCTAGACATGTTTGGAGCTGGAACGGTATCTTCAAAGTGAGCCCTGTTATGTTTCTGCATCTGAAATCAAATTTGATAGCCAAGAGGATCTCTGGACCAAAATTATTCTGGCACGTGAGAAAAAGGAGGAATCTGAACTGAAGAACACGTGTGTCCCAAAAGAGGACAATCTTACTAGTCAGAACTTAGAGACCAACAGTTTAAATTCTGATGTGAGCAGCGAATCTTCAGACAGCTCTGAGGAGCTCTCGCCCACAACAAAGTTTACCTCTGACCCTATAAGCGATGTTTTAGCCAGTTCAGGAAACTTGAGCTCATCTGTCACCTCCACTCCCCCTTCGTCTCCTGAGCTGAGCAAGGAGCCTTCTTCCCAGCTATGGAATTGTACGCCGGGTGAGTTGCATTCACCAGGGAAAATTCGTACCGGTACCGCTGGAAAGACTGCAGAAAAAGGTACACCCGCCAATGGTGACACCTCGCCAGATGGCAGAAGGCGTGTTCACAGGTGTCATTTTAACGGTTGCAGGAAAGTTTACACCAAAAGTTCACATCTGAAAGCACATCAGCGCACTCATACAGGTTAGTAACCGTACGCTTATTAATAAAGAGTTGGCAAGTGCTGTAGGGAATACCCCTGACAGTGGTGGTGTCACAGCGTTACACAATCACTGGGTGGGAGCCCAGGTTTGGAGAGATGATGTAATAGTATTAGAGGTTTACCAGCATGGGCAACATCACTTCCTTCCTCATTCTCTTTGTAAGCGAGCTGAAGCCAAGAGAGTTGGTGATAGATTAGTCCGCTGTCATAGCAAATAGGAGCCGCTCATCTAAATAGGCAATGGTAGAGAAGCTGTGGTGGTGTGCAGTCTTCAGGAGCAAAGGTCTAGCCAAAGTAGATGCTGCACCTGTGTTGGCATTTATTTCTAAAGAAAAAGCAAGCTGAGACTTTCTTGCAAAAAAAAAATAACATCATATCCAAAGATCAGTCAGATCGCTAACTGCTGTAAGAGCTTGTTTTTGGGTTTCAGTCTACATCAGGTCTATATAATCAAGGCCTTGATTGAATAAAGTATAGCTATAGTTGTAAATCATTTAATAGTTTTGGGTGTCATTGTTATCCGCAAAAATCTTGGAAAGCCACAGTGTGGTGTAGTCCTTCTAACATATCTGCCTAATTGGACTTACAAATGTATGATTTACTGCATAATTTCATCTCAAAGTACTGAGCAACAGCATTTTATCGTTATGAAGCCTGAACTAAAAATAACAGCCCTGTGTGTTACTGGGAAGGAAAGTGAGGAAGATAGACACTTCAGGGCTTTTATAAATATTTTATGGTTGAAGTAGCATGCTGATTTGCTTGTTTGAGCATTATTATTTGACATCGCCTTACGACAGCAGTTAGATATGTAGAGCTGCTCCTTGGCTCAAGAGACATTGTTCAATGTGAGGAATTGGCCTGGCTTTCTTGGTGTACCAATCTAAAGACCTATATAGAGCTGAGGTGGGGTTTTTTTGTTGTTTTTGTTGTTTGGTTTCTGATTTTTTTTTGTTTTTAATGGTGCTTGTTGGTGTGGTGTGTGGGGTTTTTTTGTTTGTGTTTGTTGTTGTTGGGTTTTTTGGGTGTTTTATTTTGAGGTCTCTTTCAGGGTTTGGGGGTTTTTTGTTTGTTTGTTTTTTGTTGTTGTTGTTTTGTTGTTGTTGTTTTGTTGTTGTTGTTTTGTTGTTGTTGTTTTGTTGTTGTTGTTTTGTTTTGTTTTTTGTTTTGTTTTTTTCGACCCCCCTCTCCCCAAGACATGGAAAGAGAATTCAAGGAAAAGATCTTATTTTGACTCATGAGTTCAGCATTTTGTGGCTTTTACGGGAAGTCTGAGCAAGCTCGGATGCTCCCATTGTCATGCAAAAGTCAGATAAAACAAGATTATTTCAAGAGGAAAGACCAACTTCCACTGAAACCGTGGTGGTTGAGCAGACATAAATAGCTATTGGCCTCAGAAGTATTGCAGAACTGTTGTCCTGGTGCTGTCTGGCTGAGAACGTTCCTGTGTATGGAAGTGGTATTTCTTGAATGCTGAAATAGCAGTGTTCAAAGCAGCGTGCAGGTTTTTCCAGGAATATGTGGCTCAGCAGAAAGGAGGTTGCATGTTACACAAAGGAGTGAGTGACAGAGGACTTTGATGCAATACAGTAGCCTAATTACATTTTGGAGCCTGGTTGTGCTGTCTTTAATCACCTTTGTGAGGTGAATGATACCTGTTTGGGAGTGAGCCTGCCATTACAGATGAGCAGGAATGGTAGAAGGTTGGATTTCTTTGTTTCCTGTGATCCTGTTTAATCGCTTTTTTAAAAAATAAGAATGTGATTATTTGATGTGCTGTTGCAGCAAAATAGTTAAGGAGTCACGTGGATGAATTTTGCAAGCCTTTGCCTCCGTGTTCTGAGGCATTCAGATAGGTTAAATAAAATTGGCTGTCTTTGGGGGGGTGGAGAAGGTTTACATAGAAAATGAATGGGATAGCACCTATCTTTCTTTGAATGAAGTCGTGACTAACGTGTAATCTGCTTTCTTTGTAGGGGAAAAGCCTTACAGATGTTCATGGGAAGGGTGTGAGTGGCGTTTTGCAAGAAGTGATGAATTAACCAGACACTTCAGAAAGCACACTGGTGCCAAACCTTTTAAATGTAGTCACTGTGACAGGTATGTGACTGAAATGCACCTTTTGAAATAGTTATTTTTAATGCTTGTTGGAAAGTGAGCCTAAGCTGCTTTTCACTTGTGGAGGAATCATTTGGGAACACAACTGTGTCTGGTATTTTTAAGGGATTATTGTATATTTAGACTGAAAAAAAAACCCTTCTGTTTTACTAATCATTGGGATGTGGTTTGTAGCCTGATGCTGCAGATGAGTGTTGAGAAGGCCCTAGCGTTACCACCCACCTCCACAACTCCTGGGTGCCCACAGCCACCTTGAGCGCTCCCGTGTATCCAGGGAACGCCAAATCCCTCCTCCAGCAGCCGTGTTTTGGAGAAGCAGAGCAAGGGGGGTGCCTCAGCCGTGCGTGTCGCGTCGTGCGCGCCAGCAACCGTGGGCTAATGCGCAACCTGACTCTTGCCTTGCAGGTGTTTTTCCAGGTCTGACCACCTGGCCCTTCACATGAAGAGACACCTCTGAATGGGTCAAGAGGTGAATCCTGCGGGCTAAGAGGCGTCAAGGTTGAAGAGCCTTGAGCGGAGGGATGCGTGTTCCAGCCAAAGCATGCCATTTTGCACCCTACCCAGTTGCCTCCAGGACCTCACTTCCTTGAAGGTCTTTTGAGGGCTAATAAGTCATGTAAGAAACGGCATAGCAACCGCGGTGCGTGATGTTTGGGGTTTCCTGGACTCATACACTGGTATCTAACCTTCTGAGTGGCTCCTAAGCCTTTGCCGTGAGCATGTGCACTGAGAATGTTAATGATTGGGCGACTGTATGCGATGAGGATCTCTTGATGACTGTATGCTGAGGCACATTTTTTTTCTTGTGGTTGTTTTATAACTGTAAGAGAAAAAAAATAGTCTGAATGTCTTGTATGTGAGGAATATCTCGTGAGATGGGACGACCACCAATCATTTCCAAGGGGTGGGGGGAGGGGTGTCTGCACCTTTTTAGAGGGAAAACGGAGCGGGGAAAAAGGGGACTAAAAAGAGTCAGGATGCCAGAATGGAGATGGGGGACCTCCCCGTTCCTGTGTGAGAGGAGCTTTAGGTGTCTGGTGCAGCTATTAAACGTGCAATGTGTCAAGTAGCTTGTTTTACTTGCTACAGAGCTCATTTGTAATCCATTGTATAAGCTGTGTATTTACAAATGTAACACAACTATAACTTTTCATTATAATACAAAGGTTATTGCATGGTTCTGGGGAACTATATGCTTTTCCATTCTTTAATCAGGACTGCAGTTTTGATTCCAGTTAAGAGCAGCTAAAATACAATTGGTCTAATGTTACATAATGTATGGAACATGAATAATTTTTTCTGTTGGGTGGATAAAACCACTATTGGTTAGAAACTGATTTTTCTCATGCAGCTAATTTTTCTCTTATTTATGCCTTGAGGACTAACTTCTGGTTTTCTAGCTGTTAATGCACTGTTGACCTTAATAATGGTGCCTTATGCAAGTGACCTTCTCTTGTAGGGGGTCTTATACAGGGGTATGGGTGATGCATGCTTTATTAAGGCTCTCTTTTCACCTGGCATTGTACTGTATCAAATGTATAATATGAGGGGAAAAAAAGGTTACTTCCAGGGTCCTCTTTCACAAAGACAAATAGAGAGAAAAGTCGTTCATGTCAGTACAGTATTTGTTTAACTTAGACAATTTGACTGTGTTACAGTATAATGCATATGCCAATTGAATACCTGACCAGTTCTGCCACCTTGAGACTTTTTTTATATTGACCTTGCACAACAACTGTGTATATACACACCCCAACTGTACTTAATATGTCAAGTTTTCATACATATTAAAGATACAGAAGTATTAAAAGATGTATTTGCTTAAAAGGCACAAATTTCACATCTATATATCTAGCTATCTGTTGGTCATACAGAAAGAAACTATATTACTTTTTTTTTTAAAAGTGGGCAGAAAAATAATTGTGTATGTATATTTGTGTGTACAGTCTGTGTATGTGTGTATATATATAGATAATATATAAATATTTTTTTTAAAAGGAAAAAAAGTAGGACACATAGCTAGAAAATGCCACAGCCCAACAAAATATTCCCTCTCCCCCTTCAATACAGTCATTAAGGAGACAAAGAAATGAAAGATACAGTTAATTAAAATCTAGCATTTTTAGAGGCTTTACCTTTAGCTTAATGGTACGCTAAAGGCTTTGTTGGCATTCAGTCCTTCTCGGACTGCTGACTGTGTTTTGTAGTTATTAGGTTGTCTGGAATAGCGTATCTGTGGCCATTTAAGAATGATATGAACCGAATATTGGCATGCTAAAAGAATATTAGCTGTGTGCAGATAAAGTACACTCTGGTTTTGGCCTTCCAGCTTACTGGAGGACCTGTGAGTGAGCTAGTCGTTGTGGTGGTTGAGCTCTAATTTTACATAGTCCAGCTAAAATAAAGACTGTTTTTTCCTAGAGTAGAAATAGTCTGTCCAAAAGCAGTATTTCTTTTTTTTTTTTTTAAACCAGCTCACTACAGTCAATGCAATGAAACACGTGACCCGTTTCTTTTTCTATTTATTATTGGTCTTGCTTACTATGCTAATATTTTGGTATATCTTCCTGGAAATGTGTGTAGATAAGTGGTTTAAAAAAAAGTATATGCAAGTGATCTGGTTCTAAGAAACACACGGGCTTAAATCATTCTCATTTCATTTTTGGTTTAAATTACCTGAAAATGCACTTTTTTTTTGCTTCCCCAAAACAAACAAAATTTCTCAGAAAATGGATTTCTATTTAGGGTTGGGTTTTGTTGTGTTTTTAACTCCTTGTTTGCATTGTCCTTGGCTTAGCCATAGTTCTTAAAAAAAAAAACAAAAACAAAAAACAAAAAAAACCACAAAACAAACAAAAAGTAAACAAAAGCAAAAACAAAAATAACAACCCCAAACAAAAAAAATTAAACTTGCACTGGCTTGTCTCAATTGTGAAATACCATCAGACTTGTGTGGATGGGGTGGGGCTGTGTGCCATATGTCAAATGCCTGTAATTTTCTTAATAAGCAAGTACATTTTGTTCAGGTGATAACTGAGCCTCAATCAAGCTGAAAAATAAAAAAAAAATAAAACATTTTTGCTTGAAATTTAAGAAGAAAAAGTTTCTATTAGTGAAATTTCTTTTTTTGTTTTTGAAGCACCCTGTTATCTAAAGAATCTCTTTGTAAGATTTTTGTAAAAATTTTGTTTTACAAGATTTTATTTGAAATTGTTTTTTGCAAGATTGTTATATTTCTGTATGAATGTATTTTTTATTGGAATAACATAAAAAGAAATTCTTATCAGCATCATGTGTCTGGTTTCATCTTTCTCCTCTCTGACATCCTACACATGAAACAATGTCAAATACTATGCCAATGCTTTGCCTTGAGTCACCTGGTCACAGGTACAAACACCTTTGGGTCAGGTTGCTTTGTGGAAGACAAGCCCTGATGAGAAAATAATTTTGGCAGTAGAAACTAAATGTCCTTCCATATCTGAAAAGCTGTTGTTGACTCATCTTTTGTCTCAGTGGAATAAATAGTTAATGCAATTGTTACCGCAAGACTGCACCTTTATTCCAAATCGTTTGTTCTGAAGAGGTGAGTGCACGTAGGACAGGTTCTGCATGTGGGAAAGGAGATGCACCAGGCATTTAATGTGAAGGAAAAAAACAGAAAGGTGATGGCTGGGCTGGAGGCAGCTGTCCTGAACTTCTACTGCAGAGTGGTGGCCTTTGAGCTGCCCAGTGCATGGGGAAGCAAGTCCAAAAGCTTGAAGGTGCAGTTCTGGGAAGGAATGCAGGGGAGGAGCCATGTGAGACCTGCCTGGCTCTGATGCACAGACCTGAGTCTGCTGTGGGGCTGGTCTGACCCATATCCTGGTGGTGACCTTCAACCAGCCAAACGCAAGCCTCTGTGAAATGCATTTTTTTCAGAGCAATGGCTCTTCAAAGCATGCCTGGCATGTACGCTGGCTTGGGACACATGCAGAGCTTGTTTAATGTTGCCCTGTGGCTTCTGCTTCACTCATGCTGGTGTTAAAAATCCCTCAAGCATTGAGCAAAACCCTTGGCAGAAATAGCAAAGTTGTATGCTGAGAAACTTTCAACATGTGAATTCAGTTGACAGTAATTGAACATTTCATGTTTTAAATGAGAAATGGTCTAAAAAATTATGCAGGGAAGGACCGAATCAATAAATACAGGTTAAGGCAGAAGTAGCGTGGAGGAGAGACCCTGGCCACCTACCTGAGCTAGCCCTGAGTAGATAATGTGCCTCCATATAGGCAAGGAAGAAATTGCAACTTAAGCAAATTTGTGTTCTGCAACTGGAGAGATACATTGCATTTTACCACTGGTATAGTATGAAACACAGATGTCTTCTCAGAAGCTTTGTTACAGTTGCAATAGAAATAGAAGAGGCTACCGAGGTTTAGGGTTTGTGGTATTTTGCCTCCTCATCTGTATACAACGTAGAAATGGAAATATTTTTAGAGAACTGAGCTTGACCTTGGAGGCTCTCCACCCAAAATGTTCAATGGGTGTGTTATACAGAACAAGGATTGGCAAATTTTTGTCTGTTTATTGCGTGTGTGTCATCTAGGGCTGTGTCTTACCGTACCTTCTCAAAAAAAAAAAAAAAAGGCCTGATAACTCCATTATTAGGGACGTTATTGAGATTCCACCCATTTTTTTCTCAGAAGGATTGTACTGAGAAAACAATGGTGTTCAGGAAGAAAAAAAAAAAAAGGGCCAGTGACAGAGCTGTTGGGCAACAAGGAAACTACAAAGCAGAAAGCAGTAGCTGTTTCGGGGTCAGTGCATTTCAACATGCACATCTACTGCAGGCTTGCTTAATTCCAGGTTTTGAAATGCAGAGCAGATGGGAAGGAGTGTGAATTTGAGGGTGAAGAAGTCAGGTGGCTTAGGTATGGGCCTGGATTAGTGGCCTCAGCAAGTTTCAGCAACTTCAACTGAGGCTAACAAGGTGAAAATGAGGACAGAGCCTGTGAGCCAACTTCAGCTTCTTGCTGCAAAGGTTAGATGTGGCATGTTTGTGCATTTAGGCGCATACATGTGTATGCAAAGGTCAAGATGAAACAGTTTAAAATCCCAAAGCAGAACCTGTTTGTGTGTTGTTTTTTGTTTGTTGGTGTTTTGGTTTGGTTTGGATTGGTTGGTTGGTTTGGTTTGCTTTCTTTTCCCTCTTGGGTGTGAAAAATCCTGGCATACAAGTGATGAGGGCAAGTAAGCATAGCACAGTTCACCAACTTTTTGAAGAATTGTATAAGTACAGCATGACTTCGAAGTTCACAATAGACGTGTGATTACTGTATTCTGAAATTGGATGTTCGTATTGTTTAGAAGTTACTGTCTCTCTCCCCTCTACACCGTGTAATGATTTGTCGCACACTGAATCTAGGATTCTTGTGCCTGTTGTTAGAGCATATTGAAGACAAGCTGTGCTGTATTCTTTCCTCTTCAGGAGTTGTTCATGGTACCTCTGCCCTTGAGTCCGTCTTTTACCTCTTCCATTCTGAACTACATGAGCATTCGCTCTTTATTTTCTTTAATTGCATGGAAAGCTCTGAGGAATAAGAACAACCTCTGCAAATTGCACGAGTAGTAGCAGCAAAATTACAAACAATGAGAAGAAAAGCCACTATGGTGATTGTTTCAAAAAGTATCATCTGAGTGTTATTCGTACAGCACCAAAGGAGCAGGTGATCTCGCGTATCCACACAACAGGGAGAGACAACCTTTACCAAGAGGAAAGCTCCATGGTCCGTCTGTTGGAGGTTTCCTTAGCCTTGTCTGGAGGCAGGAGTTAAGGTGGACTGAAACAGTAAGGGGAGCTCTAACTGCACAAGAGTGGGTTGGGGGACAAGTAAAGAAGGTTTCCCCTCTGCCTTTCAAAGCCTAAAAGGACCTGTATTTGCTCCTTGTTCCTCCATATTTCAAAAATTCCTTGTAGACAAAATGGCTCAGATAGGAAGTCTCTGCAATACTTCTTTCTGAAGCTTTTCCAGGTTCGCTTCCTCAGTCTTTATTTCTGGTGACAAGAGGTTACCGAGCAGCTTGTACCCCCACAGAAGTCTGCCTGCTTTTACTTCATCCCGCGGGATTGTGTAGCCAAAAGGCATTAACAGGTACTTCTGAAATAATGACCCTGACATGGCAAGAAACTCTGTTGAGATTATACACTCCAAGGCAATAGTATCTTTATTTTTTTCCCTTTAGCTCTTCTACCTCTACACTGGCTGTTTCATCCCTTATTTATGGTCCCTAGATATATGGCATTTATTTTTGATCAAACCTGTAGCAATAGTGTCTCATAACCATTTCAGCTCTTACATATAAGGGAGAATGAGCAGACAGAGTATTGCTTTTGCACATAGGTCTACAGAGGTTTAATCAGTCTAGGATTCATTTGAGCTACCCTGGGAAATAAGGGTTTGCAGGTTCATGCATTAATATTGTGAGGCCTTGGTCAAAAGCTCATTTAAGTCAAGGAGAAATTCCTCACTGAATTCAACTTGCTCCAGACACAGTCATTTTTCCGTAGAGCTGAACCTGAGGAGGAAGTACATTTCAAATCCATTCAGAACCAAATTTTCATTCAATGGCATTTATGACTGTATTTTGTCAATTTCCCACTGAACATTTGATAGCTGGAGTTTACAAGTGCATGCATTGCAAATCTGATTTTTTTTTAATATAAATGTGATTTTCTTCTGAAATTTATTTTTGATTTCAGACTGATGATAAACCTTGTAATTTGTTCTGCAGTTTCAGTTACACAACAGCTGCATAATAACATTGTAAGTTATAGCAGTGAACTGTAATGTTTTCAATCTGAATGCTTCACAAATTATTAGCTGAGAAATTATTAACTGAAGAAATTAACTGGATTTGTAGGATACCACAGCAGCAAATGTGGCCTATGGCTTTAAAAAAAGTGCTGCGTCAGATACAAGCCAGCACATTTTGTTGAAATAAACTATTCTGAATTTGCGATTGAGGCTACAGTTCGGTCATGTTCTTGAAATATAGGTTTATAATTTGTCACAGGAAAAATAACTCCATAAAGCAAAACTGCTAAGGTGTTTTAAGATGATCTATTATGCGGAGGTGTCTGGTACAGCCATTTTGGATTGGTGTCATGATAGGAAACAGATGGTCTATGTGTTTATGTTTAACATTTAAGGAGGTATAGAAAGCAATTGGGAGGTGATGTATTTTGTTAATGGGCAAGTAAAGCCTCATACGTACAGTTAAAATAGAATGTAGAAAACAAGCAACATTTTTTCAGCACAAATGAGGCAATGCAACAACACACTTAAGTAGATTTATTTTACTTGTTTCCCTTTAAATAATTTTAATGAGAAATTCTCTAAATGTTTTTGAGTGGAGATAGAAAGTAATCTGGTAACCACATGTCTTGATGTAAGCCAAGCTGTTCTTTAACAGCACTTTCTTTCAATACAATATAAATTTAGCTGGAATTAGCATTGCTGAATATTAGTCCCTCAGTGCCTCACTTGCTAAACCTCCATGTTCTTTTTATTGCCTCTGTGCATTTCAGAAGCAGAGTGTGTGGTCAGTTCTGGACAAAGGCAAATTATCTGATGGGGCTGGGGAAAGCAATGTATATGCTGAATTCTGTAACATAACAAACACCTCAGTAATAATTCAGGAAGGCAGCAGATCTGCACTGGATACAGTAATATATTTTTCCTGTAATGTGCTACCTTTTGGATTTGATACTGAATATGTCAAAAATCTAGTTATGCATGCAAAGCTGTATTTTTCTGAATTTTATGTGCTTCACCTTACTGTATGTTATTTCATTTATAAGATTTATCTTTGAACATGCAGTGATAGTAAAAAGACTGTTGTTCATTTCCAAGCTTCGCTAGGCAACTTACTCAGTCTTCTGGGTTTTCCTTTATTTGTTTTTGCTAACTATGAAGAGGACATTGAGGGCAACAGGATTTAAATAGATCTTCACTGTAATTAATGATTCATGAGCAGTAGAAGTATTCACAGCAGTAGTCAGATATGCAGAAGAGGCTGGGATCCTACCGTGGCGAACCTGCAGAAAGAGAGGCTCTTCCATCCAGGTTCTGCCTAGCTAGACCATGGCACATTTGGAATTACTCACATCCAAAGAGAGAGAAAGTAGTTACAGAATTTGTGATCATCTCAGCGATTTTTCTTTTCCTGGGCAGACAGATAATGCTGTTGATATTTTACCATAATTCCATTCAGTCCCATCTGCCTGTCACAGATGGACTCATTCAGGACACCAGGATGAGAAATCATCATGCAGAACATGGGTTTCAATGCATTTCAGCAAGCGTTGTTAGGTGGGACCTTGTAATGCCCATCCCTGTCTCACATGATTTGGATGTTTCTTATCATTTCATGATTTTGTTTTCTATTCATAACAACCTTTTTCTGGCAAAAAAAAATGGTATATTCTACGTGAAATGCTTTGGACCTACTGAGATTTCTTCTTAATTTGAAAAAATTAAGAATTAATCTTTAATCCCACAGATAGAAAAGAGTAAATAAGAGATGTAATAATGTTATAGTATTAATGGGATTTGAGCCTCAGTAGGAAATATATGCATTATTCATAAGGACTGGTGGTCTTTAGTGTCCCAACAGTCCCTTGTGAGGCTTTGGAGGCATTAGGCTGGTCACTGGAGAGAGGGTTGCTCTAATGCTCAATAAGCTAAACTAAAAATATCGCTAGAATTATAAAGCAAAACCTAATCAAATCCTAAATATAAATATGATGATACAAATCCATCCCTTAGTTATCTCCAGAAACCACCCTGCCTCAAAGCCTTGTCAGTGACTTGTCCCTTATTATCTTTAATCAAGCAGAAGAGAGACATTGAATGCCACAGTGGATCCGTATAACAAGGCACTGCAGGTGAAATCTATAGTGCTGTGCGTTCCTCTATATGTGTCCTGCTGTCCGGCCCCCGCTCCACTACCAAAGGAAAAGGCAGCAAAGAGACAAAGGGATGCAGTGTTTACACAATGCCTGTGAAGTCCTCTGTAGCTTCTTCTAATTTCCATCCCAAAGTCCAGACCACAGATGTTTCATAGGGCAAAACCAGCCAGGATGCCTGTAGGTGAAAATTATGTGGTAACACACAACAAAGAAGCTGACTAAAGGATATTTCTGCAATAAGGTTTCCAGCACTTACACAGATGGCATCTACCCAGACTCTGGTCTCTATGTTCTGTGACAGGACATTATTTCTCTTAACTATAATGGCCACCAAAACAAACAAAAAAAAAGTGTATTCTTTCATTTATCCAAGGAGATCAGGCTCTACAGTTCGAATATCTGTCTGAGAGGCTAAAACTGCTAATCACCAAACAAATGGAGCTATGCAATTCCATATTGAAAAATATCTTTTTCATTAGACAGTAAGTATCTTGGAATAATGATGAGATCATAAAAGACTAATGTATTTGGCCAAGAGAGTGAAGAAGATTCATAGAAGAATAAAGAACTGTGGGATGTAGCTCCTTTTGGCACAAAGGGTAGCACCTTAGGTCTGCTCAGGCGAATGTTTGTATGTGCAGATAGTTTAATGCAAAGCAGATTTAAACCTCGATTCTGAAATAAGCTTCGTGCAAATAGCTTTCTGACCCTGACCTCCTGTCTCCTGAGACACCAAAAACCTACAGGACTTCTTTTGAGCACCACAGAGGACAAGGACCAGCCTGATAAGGGATGCAGAGCCCCAAAAGGAGATGTCCTCATACCTCCTGGGGCTGTGCTGCCAAGGTCTGGGGTGCACCAGGACCCTGAAGGTGATAAACCTAAGTGGGGAAATTCGGTCGAGTTTCAGGAAGGATGTAGCTCTGTTTGGTGAGGGACCTTCCGCTCTGTGCCTGCCTGGGTATCCCTTACCAAACAAAGAAGAGGCAGTACCCCCCTGGTTCCCCATACACTTTACTGTGTCCTTGCAATCATGTACGTATGAGCTTACAGTTTAAGGATGAAATTAAGTTCTCAATAAGAAGGCATTAAGAAAGAAAAAATAATTACAGACTATAAGGAGCCGAAGAACCTTCATATTTTTTGTTACAATTTGTATACCTATGCACACACATGTGCATAAATGGAAACAGATTTCCTTGTCTAGGATTTTTATTTTCTATATGCTCTTACGTTCCAATAAAACAGTGTCCTTCAAGAGTCATCTGTGGGACTGATAATAACGTATTGGCCTTAAACTAGTGTGTAAGATGAAACGAGCTGAAAACACTGAACAAAATCAAACAATCTGTGCTAGTGAAACAGATTTAAAAAAAAAAAAAAAAGCAACAGAACATTAAAGACAAAAAATAAGCCAACTTTCAGAGTTCTTTTGAATTTAACACTTTGTGGGAATATGAGTAACCTAAGCATGTCAACACTGAAGTTGTTGATGGTTGTATTCAATGAATCATAGATTCAAGTGTCCGTAAGTTTGGAATCAAATTTAAAAAAAAAAAATTATAAGGTGGAAGATTGTTTTTTTTTTTTTATAATTAAAATATTTGTTTTTTTTTCTTGCTTGTTTGTTTTTTTTTCATTATTATTTCAATTCTGTGTTTTGGATCCAGCAGGGTGCTTTCAGAACACATGTTCATGATATTCTTTACAATGAAAGTTAGAAACTTCCATTTTAAAAATGAAAGTTAAGAAACTACAAAATAAAAAGGGCAATACATACTCAAGGTCATTCTATAAAATGGTGTGAATTCATCATGCTGAGGCAAGTTCACGCAAATAAAGCCTTTTGCTAGAGTAAATCGGTAGAGTTTCCTTGATTTCATGGGCCAGAATGTGTGATCCATGTCTTTCAGGCTGAAAATGTCTGGAAAAAAGCTATTAAAGCAAAAACACCCTAAAAATCTGAGAACGTGGTCCTTCTTCACCTAAAGTCTGAAAAAGGAGCTGAGTTCTTAGAAGTGCCTAAGGAATATCATTAAGTATTCCTCTGTGAGAAGTCCAAAAAAGCATTGCTCTGAACTGACTTTTTTTTTCCTCTATGCTGCTCCACCTAACATTTTTATCTCATTATTCTTAGCAGTGGTAAGTAACTGTGACAGGAAGACAGAGTGGAAAATTAAGGCTTGTTAAGACTATTATACACCAAAAGGATCATGTCATAAATGAGATTTTAGTCTGCCCAGTTTGGGATATAATTAAGTAATCATGTTCAAGGTGGATGGGTTTGAGACAATAAAAGGCCACTGGAGGTTGTTCGGTTTCAAAGGGGCAAATCTTTTTATGCCGAGAAGTTTCGTGGATGCAATTTCGGCAGCGATGAGGGATGCGGGCTCCCTCCCAGCTGTTGAACATGGGGGCTTCTGTCTCCGGGAAGGGAGGGCAGTTCTGGTGATGCTGCCTTCCTTCAGGATAATCTTCTTCCCAAGCAAATGTTATTTTCCTGTGTCTTGTTTTCTGTGAGCGTATCACCAGAGTGCATTTGCCTCTGCCTTCGGTCTACAGGAACCCCTCAAGAATAAGAACAATAAACTCAGCACCCTGCGAAAGAGTTGCATGTGCTGAAAATTTCAGGATCACTTAATTCAGTTTCGAGGAAAGTGTTTTTAAAACCAGTCATCAAGGCTGTGAATAATGAGCATATTCCAATACTATGGACACAACAAGGAGGCGACAACAAAACCGCAGCAGGAAAACAGTGGGGCTTTTTCTTGCCTTTGAGAGAATACAATGAGTCTAATGTTGCTGCTTTTGCATTTTTTCCTATGTTATCAGCGTGGAAAGCTGGCCAGGACTTAGCTGAATCACTGCTCAGAACTCAGTCCAAAATGTGAATGAGTCAAACAGTGTATGGGATACAGAATGACATGTGTGTTTAGTGTCAGAAGGGTTTGTCAAGAAATTCTTGAGGGCATAATGGATGACTACTTTTTTGCCTGCAAGTAGCCACAATCATTATATGAATCATTTAGGGAAATGATATTGAAAGCTATCATATTATAAAGCTGCAGACTTTTCCAGTGAAAGCAGCAGCTTAGCAGAGCTTCAAAACTGTGTTAACAAAGATGGTACCTTGCTGGGATATCTATTATTACACACACACAAAGAGACTGAGGCAGCATGCGGGAGGGAGTGTTGGAGGAAGAGAGATCACAAAAAGTGAAAAAGAATATTTTTAAACATGATAGTCTTCACTTCTAAAGTCAAGACTTAAATGCAGAGTATATATATAGTTTTTCTCTAGTTATCTTTCCTCCTCACTTATCCTTTCTTAATTCCTCAGAAAAGAAGAATAAGAAAAATCTGTCCTCAGTGTTTTGCTGTGCTATCTTTCACCTTTTCCAGTCTGCCACTTTTTCAAATGGAAATGATATCTGCTTATGATTTCAGGCTGTGCAACTAATAAAATATTAGCCAAGACTTAAGTCCTTACTTTGGCAAAATATTTTTTTTTTCAATAAAATCTTAGGGTGGGGGCCAACACCCAGCAGCCACAACAAATTATATTAAGAAACTCAACTAGTCCTACTATCTATTAATACATGGGGAAGTCCTTCCTTATCTTCCCTTCGCCTTGTAGGAGTCTTGTGGAAATGGGGGTCCTGTGGGATATAAAGGTCGAAGCGCACTGTGGAAGGTGGCTCCCTCCTCATCCTCGGCGCAGGGAAGATTGTGCTAGTGGTGTCCCTAAAACCAGCATTTGTCAGTGGTCATGCCCCTGCATGGGAGGAGCAGTGGCCAGGAGGACAGGCTTTGGGCAAGGGGGGCAGCTGCAGGGGATGGGCTAAGCAGCTGTCCCTGTGACCACGGCAGGGGGGTGACTCACAGGACCCCACTGTCCCACTCCCCCATCGCTGCCGCTGCAGCTTCACCTGCGTTTGCTTTCACAGCTGCGGTGTGTGGACATTTCCCCCTTTGGCAGATGCATACATGCTTTTCCAGATTAGCATTACTGGAACATAGTAGATCATCATCTGCATCACTATTGCATCAGTGCTTCCTGGTGATTTTGTCAGTCCCGACTTCTTTGCTGTGGATTCATAATGACAGGCCATAGTTTAAGAAAGAATTGCACAAAAGGTGTATGTTTGTTGTTAAGGCCTGAAAACAAAGAAAGTCAAACAGTCATGCCTGCTAAGGAATGAGGGAATTAAAGTAGCCTACCTTGTGCCCCACTGTGCTGAATCTGGTCTAGCTTTCTAGAAATGCTGGTTTAGCAAAAGCAGGTGGCAAGGAATCTAACTGGAACAGCAGGAGCAACTAGATTTCAAAGTTCATTCTTGTCACAAACCTTTTTCTTCAACTTACAAGGTCTGAAATAACTTCTAAATACATTAAAGAATCCTTTTTCCTCCTACTCTTTTTGCAGTGCGGGGAACCATGATGCTCCTTAAAGCAGATATTTTCAGGAAAGAGCTTTGTGTGAAAATGTTGTATTAACTTAAAATCAGAAGCAGTGTGTTTCCACAAATAAATCCATCACAAATTTAAGTTTTGGTTAATAAAGGATTTCTTAAGTATTCTGGCTAAGGGTTCTTTTTGTTTGTTTATTTGCTTGTGAAATGCAGAGAAAATGAAAATCCATGTTTTTAGAATGCATTCAATAGCAATAACTCACACTTAGCTATTAATGGAAGCAAATGACTGGAGCGACCCAGGTTTCCTTTTTGCATTGTTATGAGAATTAACTGCACACAGAAACCTATACTTCCTGCAAGGAAAAATATTGTCTTAGTCATAAGCGGTAGCCCTTTAGGCTAAAGCAAGGGCAGACGTATTTTCTAAACTAAATCTAGAACTTCAGTATCAAATATAACTATTAGAATACATATGTGAATAATATGTCAGATGAGCACACAATCCAGTGTATAAGGACATCAGGTCCTTAAAAATATAATGAGTTCTTTCTCCTTGTGCCAGTTTAAATGTGGGATATCTTCACCAAAGCCCGCAGAGTCAGAACTGTGTAAAACTGAGACAATAGTAGGATGTGATCCCACCTGTCTGTGTAACATCTGCCATCTTCATCAACTCAAAGACTGAACTTGGGCCACGCATATAATAGACAGACTTATATTGCTTTCTGGGGAAGTGACAGCTGGCAAAGAGTTCTACTTGAAAAATATCTGGGAGCTTACTGGTGATCTAGATGTCAGCCTGCCCAGATCCTCTGCAACGTGCTGCCCCTACATTAGTCTCAGAGTGTATCTCACACACAGAAGGACTAAGCTGCCTGTAAATACAAATTTGGGCTTTCTTTGAGGAGGAAGAGGTGCACTTCCCACAGCCGAGAGCTCAGACCACCAGCCTTGGAGGGCCCAGCTTACCCCCTTGCCAGGCACCCACCTGGGGAGGAGTCGGGGCAGAACCAGCAGCAGAACATTTGCAGCTGCTTTTGGGCAGCCACCAGTGAGGATGCCAACCGCAGATGACTGGTTTGGGTTTCAGTATGAAGGCCCTAAGTTTGCCTGTACATGATAGAGGCAACGTATTTTCATGAGCCAGGGTTTGGATGCCACTCTGAGGTCAGTCACCTAAATCTCCAACACACGGCTTCGTAGATGTTCAGGTCCTTCCTTATTCTCACCCCTAACACATTTTTCTCAAAATCTCGGTCTTGGATAGTCAATGTCATAAGGCCTATCTGTCTGCCTGAACATATATATACATGTATATATACATATACATTGCATGTTAAGTTACATAGCTCATTGTCATTGACTTTTACAATAAAAGTACGTTTAAAATAAATAGGAAGATTAATATTGACTTAAACAAAAAATAAATAAAAATTCCTGCTTGAGAATTCAGGTTGTTGAAGATATTTAATGAGTCACCTTAGTTGTTTCACAATATTTTATTTTTACTGGTGGGTCAAATGAGTCAGCTGACAGTAGGCATGGTTTAAGACAATGGATAATTAGTGTACAGGTGAGCAAAAATATATACTGCATACCTTTCTGTCTCCACATGTTATTATTTCTTAACCTGATGCCAGACTCATTTGATAAAAGTGACTAAGCCTTTGCTGAGTTGGCCCTGCCATTGACAAACTCACCCTTAGGAAATTATGTTACTTGCAACATATTGTCAATATTTAAGGTTGAAATTTAGGCAAGAAGAGTAAAAGAACACACTTCTAAACTCTTCCGTAAGTATGGTAAAAGTGCGTCTTCTTATTTCTCTTGAGAAAAATGTGAAAACACAAGGTAAGGAAGGTCAGTAAAATCTCTCCAAAATAGGTGAAGAATCTTGTTCAACTGCTACTGATTTTTCTTCCTTTCAGCAAGAGTTCTTATTCTCCCAAGATGCAATGGCTAAAAAGCAGAATATTTTTAAAAATAATCTCAGATACATCTTTGCCTTGTTTAAATCAACACATCTCCAAATATGACAGTTCTGCTACCTGCTGACACTCTAATTCTCGTTAAAAAAAAATAAATATCAAAGCACACTTTATTAATTTTATGGGTCAATTTAATCAACATACTTAATTTGCACAATATTTATAAGGCAGTTGGCCCTGCTTAGTTCGTAGTATTTTCAGACAACATTTTCTGATTGTATGATACTGGACCATCACTTCCAGACTGGAGTTCTATTTTCAGCTAATGTGAACCAGGGCAGCTCAGCAGATGCACCTATTTGTACTACGTTTGAATCTCAGTCTGTGATCTTTTTAGAGCTATTGTTAAGGTGAAACAGGCTGAAGGAGGAAAATGACAAAGTCTAGAAGGAATTGGAACACTTTTCAGGTGGTCTTCTCCCTAGTGGAATCAGAGTTCATGGGCAGAACAAGACACCTGAAAATGGGGTTCAAAGAAGCCAGTGCTTTGTGCGAAGTATTAAACAGTAGGAAGTGATAAAGAAATGCTCGGACTTCTGCTATACCATCAAAGTTTGTTAAATGAATATGGGGTTAGAGGAAAACACCTTCTTCCATTTCAGAATTGCAGCTACAAATGACTCTTGGAATTAGTTTCATCTGTCAGCTACATCTTTTCTTGCAAACAGCAGAAGTGATACCCTCTTGGCATGTGTGAGATCCATGTTCATACATCTTTGAAACCCACTCTGAGGCAAGAAGCTGCACCAATGGTTTCCACAGTTCACAAAAGCAATCACTTTCCTTGGAGTATTCTGAAATGGTGCTGAAATTCAGTATCCGACTGGAATTTCTCTGTTCTACATAAATTAAGAAAACACTAATTGAAAGAGAGACTGGAATTTGATCTAATTTGGCTGCAGAGTTATTTTCTCAATGCTTGTTTAACCCCTAAATCTCTATTACTGAAATCAGAAAAAAATATAAGATTTGAATATAAGATATGAGATTTGAATTTAAGTCTCCACTTTTTTAAGGGAATCCTTTAGCCACCAATAACTCTAGCAAGCTTTATATATACCTACATACATGTCCATTACTCTGGGATAATGTATATTTCTTATTTCGTCACTGTGAGAATAAAAATACAAAACCTACTTGTAGCAGTAAAAAGTCAATAGGTTCTGCCTATACAGTCATTATGCTTTTGTTTGGCTTTGTTTCCTTCTGCGGGGGTTGATTGCTGACTTTTTACAGTTTCGATCTCTAGGAATCCCCTCCTCCCCTCAATACTTAAAGGAGAGAAACAAAAGAAATATTTCTGGTGCCACGTGTTGTGTGTTCACAAGAACAAACATTCAAGATCACTCCCCCTCCTCCTGCAGCCTGAAGGACTCTGATAAAACCAGTGTAATTATTTTCTTTTTTTTTTTTTTTTTTTTTAATATGTGTGTGTGCGTGTGACTCATGGTGCTCTTAAGATCTAACATGCTATCTGGGTAGGCATCAACATTTTACAAGAATCTTTTTTTACACCTCCAAATTCATAGCTCTCCATCAAAGATTTTAGCTCAAAAGCAGTTAATAAAGCTGAATGACCTCTTGCTCTAGAATTTTTTAGTCTCTTTCAGACTAAAATTAGATTTCCTCCTTTAGGTAGAGAAACAGGCTAATGTGTGACCCTTGAACTGTCAATCATCTGGAAGTAAAGCATGGAACTGATGTATTTCAGAGTAGCAGAATGAAATGCTCCACAATAATAATAATGTGGCTATACATATTTATAAGCTCATCATTATTAGTCTTTAGTATGATCGTTCTTACATGATGTTCAATCGTAATTTTGGCCCATGAATATATACTTTGACTTAGTTCCATAAAATACGCTAATCTCAAATAAATCATGCTTTAAATGAGTTAACCACTAATTAACTGGCAGGTTTCAAATAGTAGTTGTCTATGGGGAATCATAATTGAATGCTCTAGTCATGTTTGACAGGTGTCTGTATTATGTCCAGTGCTATTTAACATTTGAATTGATGGTCTGGGAGTAAACATAAAGCTGTTGCTGAAAAAATATATGAATGGGACAACATTGGAAAGAATAATAAATAATAAGAACAGGTTGATGAAGGGAGCAATTCCCTTTCAAAAATATGCATTTTAATATACCAAATGAAACAACTTATTTCAAGGAATAAAGATGGCAGGCCATATATTTATAATAAAGGACTACGCTCTCAAAGTCAATATCTCTGCAAAAGATACAGGCATATAGTTTGCTTGCTATAAGCTCTGGAATAATGTGCTAAAAACCAAACAGACAAGCAAAAATAAAATAAATAAAAAAGAGGAGATTTATGTGATCCTTGGCTAATAAACAGGAATGAGAGGGATGAGGGACACGATTTTTCCTTGATACGCAGCAAAACTGATCCTGTACAGTTCTGGCAACCACATGTTAAAATAGCAACTGAAAAATTAGAGAGGATGCAGAGATAGATGCCTTACTCTGAGCAACACAAAGGAGATGGTCTGTTTAGTTGAATGAAAAGCACACTAAAAGGAAACTTGATTACAGCACCTAAAAAACCCTCATCATTTCTCTCATACCTTGCTGGTGGATAACACAGAAGTCAAAAATCACCATTTGTTTTCCAGAGCTCATTTTCCTCAAGCCTTTTATATTCACAGGTTAAAAGGCAATTGCAACCATGCCTGTGTTGCAGCATATGCCTCCAAGTCACACCATCATGGGGCATGGGTAAATGCTGAAAACTGAAGTGCCTTTTAATTTAGAGGTAAGAGAAATGAGACCAGTGGTTAGAAGGGGTAATCAGACAAATTCAAATGGGAAGTAAGACACACCATTTTCAGAAAGAGGATGATTAGCTGTTAAAATGGCTTGCCAAGGAAAGCAGGGAAACTTTGATGTCTGCAGATAAAGACTGGATCCTTTTCTGAAAGAGATGATTTTGACAAACAAAATTTTGACACTAATACTGGAACAAGTGTGCGAAATTTAAGGGCCAACACTGTGCTTCAAAAGGCTGGAGGGGAGATCTTTGGCTTTAGATTCCACTTCTGAGAGACTCTCTGACTTTGGAAGGAGAATGCAATTTCTCATTATTACAAAGGAAAACAAATCACAGTGTGAATGGTTATTCAATACGACTGTCTGACAAAAAATCAGGGAATCTCCACCCATGGAGACTTTCCAAACCCAGTCGGAAAATGCCCTGAGCAACCTGATCTAATTTCAAAGTTATCACTCCTTTCAGTAGTCGGTTGGACGAGATGATTTCCAGAGGTCCAGCCCAACATAAACTTTTCTATAGTTTACAGTTTTCCTGATGCTTAAGATGTTGATAACTTTTGATGACACTTGCATTTATAAAGAATTCGAGAGTATTCAGATAGACACTGTCTTCTAATAGTGTCTGGTTTTATCTGTCTGTACAGTGGATAGGCAGGCCAACTTTTTCCTGAATGTGAACAAAGACAAAATCACATGTTGTGAAGAATTTTGATAGTCATGTTAAAGAGCTCATACATATTTTGGTTTATTGCATTGTTAAATGTGTTGCTTGTAAATTCATTCTGTTTGAAAACATTGGAGAGAAGCCAAATGAAATAATTGGTTATCCAATCTAGGTGTTGCTCTGCTCAGATTCATTGTATAAATGTAGGTTTTGCTCGCAGTCCTCAGTGTGCTCATGTTCAAGCACTGGTTTCAGAACACGGCACCACCCGCTGTAAGGCCTGTGGAAAGTATGTTCTTAATTAGGCCAAGGTGGCTCATTAGACATCATTTCAAAACCTACTATAAGTTTGAAAACTCTGAAATTACTGTCATGCTGTGGACATGGGTGAAATCATATGCTAGAGAGGAGCATTAGCAGCTCCCCCTTCCAGCTGATGTTCTTGCGGGTGCCTTGGAGGAAACCCCTAGCAACGCTCCCCTTGATTAACAGCTTCCAACCAGAAAACTCCAACATTTCACCCCCCAGGTCATCTGCTATGCCATTAGCTGTTTTAGTACCCTCATATATAAACAAAGGAAATCTTAGATTATCTTTTTTCTTCATGGGTTATTATAAGGAAAACATTGCATTGCTTTTATTCTCAAATTAGTGAGCAAAACAAAAGGGGACCAAAGGGGAGTCAAATAGTTTATCACCCAGTCAAAGCAATGATGACCTTGTGCAGGGAGGTGCTGTGATTTAGTACCTCTGTCTCTGGATTTTAATCTGATGCAAAGTGACATAATTATTTTGATCTCAATACCAATTTACATTATCTGAGAATATTATAATTTATTTTGAATTTCACTAAATTCCGTATCTGGTCTAGTGTTGCTGATGTAAAAAAAATTAAAATACTCCAGATCAATCTAGTATCTCAAAGAAACAATTAAACATTTATAACTGCAGCAAGAAAGGTGCACAAAAGCTCTTTTATTATATCCTGCTTTCAAGAGTTAACTGAAATTACTGAAACGTTTTAAATTTTATCAATTGTGACATACTTTATGCTACTGGTGTAGTATATTCAACAAGTGCATTAGGAGAGTGCTTAGCACTTTGTAATTACACTCATATTTCATTTTAAGATAATTTAATGCTATTCTTTCAAAAGACATCACATTTGGAGCTGTAGTCTTGAAACAATAGGATGTGATATTAAAAAAATCAGATCTAAAATGCTCTTCTACTTCTCTAATGGAATATAACTAAAATACAGTTTGCAACTTTCATTCAAAAAACCTCTGTAGTCAAAGAGATGCTATTGATCTAAGTCACTATTAATTTTGTGAAATGCCATTCTCCTTTTTTTACCCTCTTTGCTCCCCCACAATGAAAAATCGAGTTTGCAGTCTCAGTTGTCTCATTAAAAAAATACATATACTAACGCTCCTGCTACATGGATTTTAAAGTGACTAAACCATTATTATGACACATGGTTTTTGTACCTGCGAGGAACCTTCTGTCTCAGCACTCATAATGTGGACATGTGGCAACTCTTTTTCTAAAAAAAAAATAATTTCCTCTGTGAATATTTGTTTTCTGTATTTAGCTGCGCTTTGTGCACGACTTGAGAAATGACTAGACAGGGCAGGTTTATCCACGTCAACTTCAGTGAGAATGCCACATGTAAAGAGGTTGTAAAATCAAGATTTCAGCAAAAAAGCAGAAACCCTTGGCCTTAATAGGATGGAAGTTTTGAATACAGAGGGATTGGGGCCAATTAACACAAGAACTAGTCATGGAGAGCCATGGGAATTGTACAATGGAGGAACTGCTGGCCTGGATTCTAAATAACAAAGGGAGAAGCCCTGATCTCACCAAAGTGAGGGCTGTTCTCTATGCAAGCCTCGGGCCAATAATGCAGAAGGTGCGTAGTAGTCACCATCTCAATCCAAGGCTGCTTTCAAGCCTTGCTGCCTTGCTTCGGGGTGTGCGCAGACAGCTTGTGCTCAGCACAGCTGCAATTTGGTTGCAAAGCATAATTCCCCGACACTGCAAAACATAAACAAAGAAGCAAAGCATAAACCTTTCACCGCTTCAGCATTTTAGAATATATGCAAGGGAACATTACAATTAGGCTACAGGTTCTTTGCCGTTTGGGAGACGCGGTGGATTTTTTAGTAATCTGCGTAATTTGTGAGGAAAATCTAAGTAATGTGGCTCTTGTAGCATAGGATGAGCCTCCCTCTAGCTGGGGAGAGAGGCGTACCTGAGCTGGGAAGCTTGCCATTGAACACTGCCTCCACATTCAGGCTGTGTCTGTTCATTGTGCCCTGTGAAAGATATCTGAGTTAGCTTTTTGGACACTATTGTGCTACCAAGAAGTATTTGAGATCTAGAAACAAAGCAAAGAAGCTCGGGCTAAGCATCATGGAGACATGATTGTGCAGCTACTGATTCAGTGCTATCTGTGGGCATCTGGACAGAACACAGAGATCCTTCTGGAAACAGTCACTGCTGAAATCCCACCAGATATGATAAAACATGGACCACTGAGATGGGGCATGAAAAGAGACACATGTAATCCAGCAGGTTTCACAGCTGGATTAGCAAATTACGTTTAAAGGATACAATTTGAGAAATTAGGAATACAACTGGCCTGGGATTTGTATATGTACAAAGTACACAGGTCTGACCCTGAGTTCTACAGTTTGGAGCAGTGTGGTGAGCACCTGATGGACTGTCTTAGAAAAATATTTCATTTTAATTAAACTGAATACTGTAAACCTCAAAGGATTGATGCATATTCAACATAGCTCAGCCAGTTCACCTAAACTAAGATTACAACCCTCAGGTTATAGTAGGTTCTAAGAAGTTTGTGTCACATTTAATATATCGCCATTCATGGAAAGTTTGTTGGGTGTTGGTTTTTTTTTTTTTTTAATCAAGTTTCTCAGTAGGTGTGCTCTGTGACTCATTTTTACATTCTCATGCAATGCAACAAAGAGTTACCTTAACCTTTGTGGTTCTCATGGGCTGGGAAAATTCACAGGTGAGTATGTCATGTTGCTTGGCACGAACAATAACTAGACAGTTCCTTTATTTAGAGTAATTAACCCTACCTGCAAGTAGTGGTATTTTCCACAGTCTGTACCATTAAGTTTTGAAAATTGATGCTAGTTCCCCAGTCGCATTCTTGGTTAAGCTGGGTGTGTAACTTCCCACAAGGTCATTTAAGGGAAGGAAATACCTCATGTTTCCCAACATCATCAGTTCAGGCATGACCCGATTTTGCAATCTTACTCATATTAGGCAATTCCCTTGCATGTCACAGGATTACTTGCAATAGCTAAGGCTGCTTGCTTTGAAGGACACTGACCTCGAATCTAAATCATCTGTTCCCTAATATCCTTCACTGTAGGAGAGGAAACAATCTTTCACACAGAATTAGAAGAGGAAGATGGTCTCGGAACACCACACGCAAATAACCTCCAACCACTTATTTAATCTAGTAAGAGGTCATCTCCCAAGAAAAATTTGCATTCACAATGTATCATTACCATTATAATATATCTAGTAAAAATATTTACTGCAGTGGAAGTGTAGAACATTGGGTTAATGATCACTGTAAATGTTCTTTGCTGAATGCCAAGCCAGCCCAAAATAAAGCACTCACTGTGCATTAAACAACAGCATCTAATGGTGGTAACCAAGGGGTCAGATAACATTATTGCTTCAAGTTCTTATTCTGTGAATGCATTTTTGGCGTTGAATCCCTCTCTACAGTATAAATTACCAGCTTAAAGAGTACTTTTAAAAGCAAACCTTTGAACAGGAGTGGGAAGAGCATTTATGCAGCTCCAGGGTCCCCATAGACATAGTGCTGGTGGAAACTGTCAGGGGAATGTATTAACAGCCCCCAGAAATGCACTATGATTGCCATGCTCCTTGCTTCAGTTTTAAATATCCCCCTCTCAGGCCATAAATACATAGGTCAAGTCCACCTTGGCCACAGAGATTAAATATGTTCTCTGCAGCATTAACTTTGAGAGGGTTTCCATTTTTCACGTTTTTTTTTTCTGAGGTTGAAATGAAACCTTGCTTTTTATTTTGTGAATTCTTTTAATAGAAATCTTTTTCCAGGCATCCTTGGAGAGGGTTATTGTATGTTACTGCTACTCCCTGGGTCAAATTTTCTCTTGTTGTAGTGATATAAATGGAGCTTTGCCAGCTTACAGCAATAGAGGATATATTCCCATGAGTTTTACATCGTGAAGTTTTATTGCTGATGTTGATTCCTAGGGTTACCACATACCTGAAGGACTCTGGGCAGAAAACCAAGAACTTCATATGATATTAGTTCTGTTCACTGCACATGAAACTTCACTGATTTCAGATATCCTCAGGTTTATATTGTCTATAAAATGAATATCACCAGCAGAGTATCTCATATTACAAACACAAAGGAGAAAGCTTTGCCTTAATATTCGTTTGCAGGGAAATAAGAGTAGGCTCTCTCTGTAACATGTGATGAATCTAGCAACAAGACCGCATGCAGCAAAGCCAGATCTCTCTAATCCTCTTTCTCCTCTAGTGTTTTCCTCCACAGACTTGTAGGTCAAGTATTGTTCCGATATTGACTGTACTAAAATATTTGTTGTTTATCATAAAGCTTATTACAACAAAATGTATAAACAAAACCCAATTTTGATTAGCCTTGCTGAAAATGTTTTAGATTTGATAACAAATACAAGGGTGTTTTTGTCTGGGATTATGAATGAAATAAATTGTATTAAATTGCTAAATTAAATCTTCTATTAAAGTACAAGAAAAATCATGTTGTTTCAGCTAATGAAGTAACAAGAACAGTTAACCTTGTAATGAATTAATGAGTTGTGTTGGAAAGGTTTGTAGATAATAAGGAAGTTGTAACAGCAAGTGTCCTTGAAAGACATCCGTGAAGCTATGTTTTGTAGGGCATTTGGCAAGTTAATATTTGAAAGAATTGCATGTAATGACATTGTAGAATATGCATGATCTAATTGTTTAGTTACCCAATAAGATCTGTTAAGTGTTGTGTAAGGTGGGGATGCAGCCCAGGGGTATGGCTTCCAAATGTGTGTGTGAGCGAGATACTTTGTGGAGAAGGAATCCAACATTTTTAGGGATTTGGAGGAGGAGGATTCATGACCCTGGAAAGTCAACTCTGATAACTCTCCTTCATTTGCTCCTACTAAACCAGAGCAACTTTCTAATAACAAGCTGTTAAGATTTGCTTCTTAGAGTACTTGAGCATATGCTTGGTATTAGAATGACAAATTTACAGCTTGTTGGTTTTAACAGGAAAGAAAACCGTATTTCCTACGTTAACATTAATGCAGCTGTTCAGAAGAATAAACCTAATTAAAGATCTATTATTTCTATTGCCTATCTTTGTGTTATGTTAAGGTAAGAAATCATTATCTAATTTGAGCTAATTTTATATCAGACCAGAGTCCTTAAAATCCCTAAAACCTCTACTGCATCACACATATCCTAGTTCCAAGGAAATTAGATTATCCTCTTCTCATAAGGGGAGTAATCTGCTTTTTACTTCCCTATCCCACCCACTTACATTTGCTATATCGTCTCAGTGGACCCTTTGCATGGGAAAGGGTCTATAGCCCTCAGCTCTGTCTATCCTCTCCTTTGGAATAAATCAACACTAATTCTCAGATTCCTGGCAGCTGAAGAAATAAAGGATCAAGCTGAACCCTCCTATGGAGTGATGCTGCGACACAGGTAACTTCTGCACGGAGAGTCCTCAGATCATAGGGAAACCATCAGGCCTTTTTTTAAAATACCAGACAGTTTCTGGGAATTTCAGTCAAGCAGCAGGATGCTACAGCCTTATACACTGCATAGTTTAGAGGAAGTGGAGGGGAAATAAGTCATTTCCCCTGTTTGGATCTAAGCAAACTACTTTTTTTTTTTCTTCAGTCAATGTCCACACACTAGGGTCTTGAGCAGCATTGTAACACCAAAGGATATCGCATCAGATGTGGAATTTCCAGCTTGGCTGTCGCTGCCTGCTTCTCCCCTTTTTTTTTTTTTTTTTAATTTTTTATTGCTATTTTTTACTGATTTTGAAGTTTTAGAGGGCTGACATGCAATCACAAAGCTAGGTTCTATTTTATTTCTTGGTCGGTTTCCATGCATGGTTTGGGTTTTTGCCCTTTGTTTGCATTGTGTGTGGATGCCGGATGCTGACATTCAGAGTGACTGTATTGTCTGCTCTATGGTGACTGATGCGATGATTCATGGAATTTCAGTTGTTGCAGTGGGAACTTGAGAAGAAAGGTGTCATTGCTCTTCTTTTCTTTTTTTCACCTCCTTGAGTGTTTTGCTTTAAGGAAGCAAAGCAGGTACACTTTTGTTTGAGATGTTTCTACTACTTTCTTGAGATTAAGAGCATAATGGCCACATACTTGTCTTCCTTTCCTCAATCTTTTACAAGGAATTTCTCAAAGTGTTCATAGAAGAATCTGAAGATATTTTTGGTAAAAGGGATCCTAGGAGAAGATCTGGTTATAAAAATGATTGTTGAGGAGATTAGAGCCTTTTTCTCTGTCCTATTTGAGGCCATTGAATTTTTTCACAGTGAGTAATGTGTTATAGAAACTTTTGAACCAGGTAACTGGTTACATATTTATTCTTAGGCAGAGTGAGTATATACAGGGTGCAGAATGCTATAATTACAGAAATATGCAAGCAATATTCAAATTTTTAATAGTACTTATATCAGAACACTCTTCACTATTTCTGGGAGAGAAACTGAGGCACAGACACTTGATCGTCCTGTCTGTTGAAGGTCATGCAGCAAATTTCTTTCAGAGACAGAGAGAGAATGCAGATTTAGCAAGTTGTCCTCCAGGATCTCCCTTAACTCAAGTGTAAATGAAAACAAGGCAGTATGCTGTGGAGAATAAGACCCAAAAAGTAGAGAGAATTGGATACCTATATTAAAATATATCTTTCTTTCCTTCCTTCCTTCCTTCCTTCCTTCCTTCCTTCCTTCCTTCCATCCATCCATCCTACAGTACATGTGATGCACATATGAATTCTTCCTTGCTTTTTTCTTGCAGAACTGATTATACCCTGTGGTTACTTCAGTACTAAGGTTCAGCTGGCCTGACATATGACTTTCTTGCTTGTTTTCTTTGCTATCATATTCCTCTCACAAGTTACAATTCATTGTGGGTGAGATTGGGAACACAGCAAAGGAGCTGTTTTTCAGCTGTGGCAACCCAAGGGGAGGATGGCTTCCACATTTTTTGTCTATGGGGTCAGACTATTCTCCCTTAAGTACCAAACATTTGAAGATTGAACATGAAAGTCTGAAACACTCATTGAAGGCTTTCTTCATAGCTATTGGAGAGAAATTACTTTCTGTAGGGGGCATTTACTTGCCCTCCCTTGGGCGCCTACTTTTGTCCACTGTCTGTAAAGGGAACTGAAAGTTATGCTGGACACAAGCATGGGAAATAATTAGCTAAGTCACAGTAGGTCAATCCACTTCTGTTTTTTTCATTCCCCCCGCTAAGATTACACCCCTGCCCAAAGCATGATTTGTTTCTCTTGAGCTGTTCAGTGGGTAGGGAAAAGGGAGAGGGCCATTACAGTGACAGACTTACAGCAGCATTTAGCAGTGCTAAAGGTGATGACAGGAGTCTGCAACTTTGCTTTTCAGTCTCTGCACAGTCGACAGGTTGCTTTCTGCTTTCTTTTTGCAGTCTTTTGCTTCTCAGCACATCCTACCGCTTTATTCATAAGGGAAATGTGACTGGAAATGCCAGCTCAAAAATATCATGCACAAAAATCTGCTGCCTCTTTGTGTCTATGCTGGCTGCCTGTGACATCTCACTCATTGCCCTTGTATCTCACTGCTGTTTTTTTTCTTGCAGTTATACTAACTGAATTTACATGCTGCAGTGTTTCCAGGACCACTGCTGTCCTTCACTTGCCCCAGTGGCACTACTTAGAGCAGGAGGAAATGGAAATGTTACTGCTGTCATAGCTGCCCTTGCTGCCTGGTCTTTAGAAAGGGAACTGCATTAGGCATTAATTATTCTTATTTCCTCTTCTTATTTTATCCTCCCTTGTCTCTCCCTCTGACCTTTTTAAATGTTAGGGAACTGTGATTTCAGTCCATCCCTCACCTCCACCTGTCCCTGGCTGGAAAGAAGACGTATTAATAGAAAAATCACAGATGCTTTGTGTAGCAAGAGACCAAGGGTATATGGTGTCACAGACTCTGTCCCTTCATTGCCACCTGAGGAGCACAAGGATCCTGGGAAGCTTTCAAACAGGAAACGTCCACAATGCCCTGACAGTGCAATATATAGACCCCTGCACTCCCTTATACTCTGTAAGTGCTACACACCTTGAAATTTAGAGCACAGAATTACTATTTTTTATTTAATACTTAATCCTAGAGGTCAAGACTATGTATTACTTCGTAAGTCTTTTATAAACAGGTACAACTGGGCAAAGCACTGTACCATGGCTCAGAAATATCAGTTTCTAGCACTGCTGCTGGTTTAGTGATGACCCCTACAGCTACCTGTATCGAAGTGTTAGAAAGACCTGGCATTAGACACAGGCATGGAGGCATCAACAGCTTCTTAAACACGTCTGAATGTCTTCTTCCTGTCACGTTAGCAGGGAAACTGAATGGCAAACAGGTGCTCAGGTCTGCGGGTCACCAGGCTGAGACTAAGCATGGGTAGGCAGTAAGAAGGTTTCTTACCTATTCACATGTGTGAAACTGTAAAGCCAGCCTTCTGATAAGAACCAAGGGAGCAAAAGTACACATTAGTAACAATATGGAGTTTAAGCAGCTTATAAAAGGCAGTGTGTAATACACCAAAGCTGAAAGCAGCCTGGATTTGATGACCTGCAGGGAGATTCCTTTCAGTTTTAAGACTCAGTGAATGATAAAATCCTTGCATAAATTTACAAGGAGCTTTTTATAGTGAAGGGGAGAAAGGAGCGTAAAAGTGCAGATGGTGAAATGTCATCAGGGATAAGTTACCACTGACATTGTTTGTAGAAGAGAAAAGCTAGTAGCAACTCAAAGAGTGTGTAAGACAGGACAAGTGGAAGGGTTTCTGATCCATTGAAATCACTCTCTGTTTCATGGTCAGTGCTTTAACATCTCCACCTCCTTCCCCTTCCGAGTGGTTTACATGCAGGACTTGCATGGCAGACAGCGAGTGTGATGTAACCACTTATCACTCACCTCTTGACTGTTGTTTCCCCAGTTTCTCTTTTGAAGACTGGCTTTTCCATTTCTGCCAGAGAAAAAGCAAAGTCTAGGCAAGGACAAGGTAAATAGTAATGAACCGTGAGAGAGGTGTGTTTAGTGACTCGAGCATAGCGACTCGCTCTGAATTAGTCATGCCCTTTCAGGAAGAAGAATTCAGTCTCCTTGGACAGCTCAATGAAGATGTCTGCTCACTTCATATTGAAAACAGGAAAGTGCAATGGTTGACTGGTTGAGAAAAGAAAAAGAGGATAATAAGGAAAATATGTCTTTATACAAAGCAGTGACACCATTTTTTTGAATACCACATACAGGTTTGGCCTACTTATCTCAGAAAACAAACAACACAAAGAGAATACACAGCAAAAGGCCAAAATATATTATCAGGGGCATGGGGAGAGAGGAAAAAAGACAGACGCTTTGTGTTCATCCAGTGTTCAGAAACAGCCCAACGCAGAATTCTTCAAGCAATTGAAATGAGCAACAGAAACTACTCCATAGAGATGTTTGCCCTCCATTGTTCAGGGTTGCCAAAAAATCAATTAAAAATGGTCTCTAAAGCACTATCCAGGCACTGTCTAATAGGTGGTGAAAACGCACTAACTGCATCACAGTATGTCCACGCACAGATTTCCATAACCTGTCCTTGCTGTTTGGAGCAAGGGGCTCTTTGCAGCATCACCAATACCTCTAGTCTCACAGAAAAGCCACCCTAGGAGGAAAAGCAGGACAGAGGCAGAGCTGAACACAGAGGACTGAGGACACCTCTGCTGAGTTGTAGATCACAGTACAGCCCAAGGTCGAGTCCTTCACTGTGACGCATCTTCATGGCAGGACTACAGGGACGGTGGCAGCTGCTGGGGTGCAAATGCGTACCCTCTGCACTGAGATGCTGGTAGGCCATGGGTGGTGTTTAAATTGTTTTAGCCACAAAGCTCTTACAAATTACCAGGACTAAGGAGTCCTCAGGGTTGTAGTACCTCACTGAGGTACTACAAAAATCGTTTCCCTGATGAAGAATAGTAAGGATCAAAACCAAATATCCCCTACCTGAATAATAATAGATTATTATTATTATTATTGTTAAATTATGAATAAAAATCTTATCAAGCTCTTAGTAAAGGTATCAGTGTGCTTGTAGCTAGTGGATTGGGAAAAGGGAGGGAGCACATCTTGTAGCTGCCTCTGCTCTCTGAGCTTGGGAGTGTCCTTCGTGCCAGGTGGCAACACTTCAGTAGAGAGTGAATGAAGGTGGGAGCATATTTATTTCCTTAAATTCTGGCATCCATCCCTGCATCCTTCCCTCAGCCAAGGGAGTAGTCATGGAAACAGCCAAGGACAGCCTGGCTCCAACAGCAAATGTTTGGTCCCTTCCATGGGGCAAGGAAAGACATGGAGAAGGGAAAAGCACTGTCCAGGGCAACACGGTCATCTTTGAATACATTTAGCAAGTGTCATCAAGTCTTTAATTTCACACAAAACTGAAAGGGACAGGAGAATCCTAGGTTTAGTGCCTCCTCCAAAGGAGACCTGAGGCAATTTTGCTGTTTTTTCTTTATGTGAGAAGGTGTTCAAAAGAGCTGTTGCAATCTATCATGTCAATAACTCATAGACAAAAGGTGCCTAATAATATGCATTGACACAACAGCCTATAATGGCTGTGTGGGAACCATTACATTTATTATTATACCAATGACCCATAGACTATGGAAACATTTATTTCTTTCCACAGAAATCTTTACTATTCTTTTAAGTGCCATGAAAAGGAGATGAAATGAGAAGAGAGAAGCCATATTCAGCGTGTTAAGAAATAAAAGACATTTGAACCACTTTCTATTCAGTCCCTGTTCACATCCTTAATAAGAGCAATTAAAGAAATATGCCAAAGTATCTGAGCATATATATCTGCCACAGATGACACTGCTTTCTGCATTCAGATATTTTAAAATGAGGTGAGTGAAAGATGGGAGTAAAATACAGTCTTTGACCTTGCCTTTGCTAATATAAGCAGTGCAGCACAGTGTACGTATCGTATATTTTAAAAAATCCTTGCACAGTTTTCCCCAGGGAGTGCAGAAGGAATAGAAAGACCTACACATGACAGATGCTAATCATGTCACACTTGTGTGCACCTTCCAAATACTATGGTGATGAGGCTGTTTAAGTCTCCAGACAGACTGAAGCATGGACATTTGTGCTGAATAGCCTGACTTTTCACAATTTAAAGATGACCTTTCACGTATTTTTCCTATAGGTTTACTATGTTAATATTTATACAAGAGGTATTAATAAACAGAGGCCTTTCATAAGTAAGTATTCAGCAAGTAAAACCCATCATCATTTACCAGGGGGAAGGGAAGGTATAATAGATTTCAGCATTTTAAAGTCTATGCACACATAGTTTAATTTACCAGTTTTCCCAGGGGCCAGCAGCATGGATTTATGTCTCATTGTGATGAGGTCCTTGACTGTAAAACAGCTGGCTATACCAATAAAATAATGTATAAATGATACAAATATAAATAAACATTACAGAGTAAACAGAGTGATTAGAACCAAATAAGAGACATGCTAACCTTAATTCTGCCCCAGGATGCAGGCATTGCAATACAAAGTTAATTATCTGATCAGAACTGCTTGTGTGATCAGTTTGCATGTTGGAATGTACTGAGTGAAAAAGGATTGTTGTCAGTGCTTGCGTGGTCTATTCATAATTGCCACAATGTCCTGGATCAAATAAGGCCGATTGTTAGGACAGCTGAAGTTACAGCCATCAGTGCTGTTGCAGAATTGTTATGTATTCACACAGGTGGCCCAATATCCTGAAAAATCAACAGTACTTGTTGCAGAAAACCTTCCTCACATCTTGCTCAGTATGGCTTTTCTTGAGGTAGCCCAAACTTACACCATCTGTACATCTTACTGGCTTCTGTGGCACACAACATCCATCAGGAACCCCTTACAAGAATGTGTCTTAGCCCGATGACAACTGTGTGACAGTGCGACAGCAAAACCTCGGGCATGTTGCAGTGAACCAGCCCTTCCACTCTGCAGGTGTTTCACCAGCCTGTGCTGAAGTGAGCTGAACCAGAGCATGAGCTCAAGGCTCCATTCAGAGTATGAAAAAGTTGTAAATGTGAAATAAGGAGCAGATATTAAGTTTTGGGCAGAGTGTCCTTCCAATGTAGAAATGTTTGATTAAAGACAGACCACCTTTTAAGTCAGAAACATCCCCGTGTCTTCCAGCCATGTTCGAGTATAAACCTGTTTTGTGAAAATGGCCCAGCAATAGCAGTACTAGAAGGTCAATCCATTCCCATTTCCATCACCAACATAGTCCATACCCACACTGAGCAGTCACCATCCTGGTACTGCCTACTGTGCTTCATATATTAATGTTGTCTCATAATACCACTGGGCTGTTATTAAGGTGACTGTCTAATCTTCCAGAAAGGAAAACTTTAAAACCAAGCAGTGAAACGAGTGGTTGAAAGTCCCAGGCCACATCTAAGAAAGGTTTGAAATTAGAAACTGGATTGGAAGCATGTGCTTTGAAGCCTTTTAACCACAAGTATCTTGGCTTCCTCCTAACCTCAGCTTTCTTTCATAAAAGGAATGAAATGCCAGCCTACCTCACACAGTGTTAAGAGTGTGATTTTTCAGTCCTCAGATGTTATGAGAGGGCAAAAAGAAAGGCTGAGTGATGAATGTAAGCAAACCTAGACTTCTTTGATTAATCTGTATTAGAGTGGATTATTTTAAGATTTTCCATCACTCATCTCTAAACAGATCTTTAACAACATGTAAAATTCACTTTTAACTAATCCATAAATGTCAGTGGATTCCAGGGCTTTCCCCTTTGTCGAATCAGGCCAGGGATTGTTGTTTTTCTTTACTACATGGGAGTCATAACATATTGTCCAAAACTCTTTATTTCTTCACTAATTGACATAAGGAGCTCTAAAAGATTTTTCCACTTTCTGCTTTAGAATAATAATGCTTGCAGAAAAATAAAGAAAAAGAAAATCTTAATTATAAGTTTAATTCTCTGCAAAATACAGGAGTAAATGACTTGGACTTGCAGGAGAGAGGATAGCATCCCATGGCCCAGGAGACCTGATGATGCTAGTGATAAATCCACATTTCCCTTACTTTTTAACAAAACTTGTGATCCAATAAAATATTACATCACTATAATTATTCATCACAATCTTAGAAGGAACAGCTAGTTCCCATGAAGCAATTATTCTTGCTTCCTAACGGTATAATAGACGGCTTTCTCAAACCTAACCTAAATTTTAGCTAGAGGCTGAGCCTAAAAAAAGGGTCCCCAGCCAGTGTCATGGTGAAAAAGTTCTCACAGTTAAGTTCTCTTTGCACCACAGCCTCTCCTTGACAAACCCTTGCCAGATGCCATCCACCTGGAGCTCTGACCTCACCTTAGTCTGAGCCTTGAACCTGTCTGCAAGCTGGTGGACACACCAAGACATTCTCATTAAAAAGTTCTGTCTGTACTGCAGCCTTCCCTCTGCCATCTCCTTTTTAGTCCCCCTAACACTGCCACTTTAGGTCCTTTTTTTAATCAGTCCTAACCCTAACTCTAACAATACTCCTAACTAGAAATTTCTTGCAAAAGCCTTCTCCTCACAGCCTATGTTTTCCTTTGGCAGTCACTTTGAAGACACACTCCAGCTAGAGCTCTCTTTCTCTCAAATCTAAAAGTAACCTTAATTCTAACCCTAACTATAGGCTGAGCCTTACACAAACCTTCCAAGCCAGTGCCCACCCCAAAAAAATCTCATAGAAGAGCTCGCTCTGCATACCACCCTTTGTTTGGCAACCACTTTCCAACTTCACAACTGTTTTTTTCAGTTGTCTCCCCCAACTTAACCTTTACTCCACCACTAGCCCCAGGTAGATGCTGGGCACTAGACTTGAGCCTCAAACACGTGTCTGGATGATGTTTTTCCACACGAGTTCTTTTGGCAGCATAATCCTTCTCTTTGAAGCCTCTTCTCAGCCTCATTGCAACTGCAGCTACAAGCTTTGTCTTTCTTTCATCCTTCGCTCTAGTAATAAATATAAAAGCAAGATGAGCCTTGGATGAGGTCATGTGGTTATTACCCGCATTGAAAAAGTCTCCCAGCCAAGTCTCTCAGTCTTTACAGCCTACACTTTCTTTTGGTAGGCCCTTTGCCATCCCTCTCCAAGTGGAGCTCTAGGTTCTTTTTTTCTCTCAACCGTAACCTTAAAAGTAAACCTAATCTTAATCTGAGCTTCAGAAAAGCACAAGAAACTACTGCTGAGACCTAAAAGACCTCATAGAAAAAATGTCGTGTTGTCCTACCACTTTTTTTTGGCAGCAGACATTTCACTCCTGCTCCAATGGGAGCTCATGGCTCCATCTTTCTCTAAATGATAAATGTAAGCCTCAACCTAGCAGTGATCCCTATGCCCAGGACCCTGCAGATAGTATCCTCACCAAAAAATTATTCTAACTACATTCCCTTTGCTCCCCACACATTGCTTTGGCATATCCTTTCCAGATGCAGCCCTGTGATCTCTCTTCTCCTCACCCTCTAACCTTGCCCTAACCCCACCTCAAACAGCCACAGCTGTACAGAAAGCCAGCACAAGTCTGATGTTCTTTTTCAGCTTTCAGTCCACACTTTTATCCTTTTTGACTGCTTATCTTCAACTTCTGAAGATAAAGAGGGGAAAAAAAGTGGGAGAGATCATGAGAAAAGGGGTTGAGGGTTAATGTTCGTAAGACTCTGCAAGCTATGATTTCTTCAAAGTGCAGGCTGTGCTATATATACTTCTATTCTAAGAGTATGTGAACTACTTGGATTTTCATAAGCACATAAGACATCTGTAAACATCCAGAGATTAGGCTTGGGTAAATCTGCACCTTTGAAAAATGCCCCAATATTACAGCCCTTTGAATCATTATTATATTAACAATTCACATAGTTCTAATAAACTGAGTAGTTCCTGGTTTTCTGAATGTCCTTTCTGATTCCCATTAAAGTCAATGTCATTTTTGCCTTTGATTTCAATGAGGATGCCCAGCTATGACAGCTATTAAGTATCTCTCCCACTGTTATAGTAATGAGCAAGGCTACAGTAAGTGAGAGCCCAGTCCTGAAGAGCTAAAATTGTAGAGAGCGAAAATATTCAAAAAAATGTGATACACTTCCATTTCACAGATGGGGGAAAAATAAAAGAGAGATTTATAGCATGTTTACACAGATGGGTGCAGCCAGAATCAGCTGTGGTGCAGAAGCCTTATTACTGTATTAGTTCATTGTGAGTGAGCTAATTAGGATTTTGACAGCCTTTCTTGGGTGAATCTAGTTGTGGTCTCTTCAAACTTTACTGTCACCAGCTGTCTGCTTTGCACTTCTACCAGACATTCCTGCTCCTACATCTGGCTCAGCAGATGTGCTTGTGCATCAGCTGCTCCATCTCACAGTTCAGCATCTTCGTTTCAACCTGATCAATAGAAGGTGTATTGGGTTTGTGTGGCAAGGTTTTGGTACTGTGGAGGCTACAAAGGTGGCTTCTCTAAGAAGATGGAAGAAGCTTCCACCATGACCAATAGAGTCAGTGCCAGCTGGCTCCAAGATGGATCTGCTGCTGGCCAACGCCGAGCACATTAGCGATGGTGGTAGCACCTCTGGGATAATAAAATTAAGAAAGTGGAAAAAAGTTACTGGGCAACTGCAGCCGTCAGAAGAGAGGAGTGAGAATATGTGAGAGCAACAACTCTGTAGACACCAAGGTCAGTGAAGGATGGAAGAGGTGCTCCAGGCACTGGAGCGGAGATTCCCCTGCAGCCTGTGGTGCAACCATGGTGAGGCCGGCTCTGCCCCTGCAGCCCGTGGAGGTCCATGGTGGAGCAGATATGCACCTGCAGGTGGTGGAGAACCCCATGCTGGAACAGGTGGATGCCTGAAGGAGGCTGTGACCCCATGGGAAGCCCACACTGGAGCAGGCTTCGGCAGGACCTGTGGCCCTGTGGACCTATGGAGAGAGGAGTTCACGTTGGAGCAGGTTTGCTATCAGGACTTGTGACCTTGTGGGGGACCCAGGCTGGAGCAGTCTGTTCCTGAAGGACTGCACCCCTTGGGAGGGACCCACACTGGAGCAGTTCGTGCAGAACTGCAGCCTGTGGGAAGGACTCATGTTGGAGAAGCTCATGGAGGACTGTCTCCAGTGGGAGGGCCCTCACACCAGAGCGGGAGCAGAGTGTGAGGAGGAAGGAGGAAGGAGGGCCAGAGGCAACGTGTGATGAACTGACTGTGACCTCCATTCCCCATCCTACTGCGCCACTCAGGGGAATGAGGTAGAGAATTCAGGGGTGAAATTAAGCCCATGAAGAAGGGAAGGGTGAGGGGATGGTGATTTAAGATTTAGTTTTTATTTTCTCGTTATCCTACTCTGATTTCATTGGTAATAAACTAATTTAATTTTATCCCAAGTTGAGTCTGTTTTGCCAGTGATGGTAGTTGCTGAATGATCTATCCCTGTCTTCATGTTGACACACAAGACTTGCATTATATTATCTCTCTCCTGTCAGCTGAGAAGGAGCAGCTTTGGTGGGTATCTGGTATCCAGCAAGGGTCAACCCACCACAGTAGGCATGTACTAAGATAAGGAAATGTGAGCTGGAGTGGCTGAGACACAGGTATGCATCTGTACCTATCCACCTTACTACTGGGGCAATGACTTCTGCTGGAGGCATGACAGAGACACAATAACATCTGGAGACTCCTGAAGCAGAGGATGTCTGTTAGCTTGGGGACATTTGGGCATGCGTGTCCCAGATGTGACTAGCTCTTGTCCACAGGCTCAGAGCACAGGCAGAAGAGCTCCTGTTTGCTTGCTTCCATCATCTTGAGCACACCTACACATATTGTCCAAGGTGACACAGGAAGCCATGGCAGAAATCCAGTTCTAGTCATCCCATTTTCCGTAAGACCTTGAGCTCCTGAAAAAAAGATCACACTGAAAGGACGGATTTACAGGAGATGAGTGTGTCTAAGATCCTTCTCTCTCCCCCATTGGTATATATATGTTCAGTGTCTTGTGTGTCCATATGGTAGTGAAGCAAATCACACTGTAGTTGTATGCGGCTCTATATTTTCCCCATCTTTGTTATCCCTAAATTTTTTTTCTCCTAAGTTGAATTTGGAATGGTGGAAAAGATAACGGTTTCAATGGAGAGTTCAAATTCCCTTGAAACTGCTTTCCTCTAGAAGTTATTCACACATTTGCAGGGCCCAAAGTAGTATTGACCCCTCTGGGCAAGGTTGATGAGAGTTTCCATTTGGTGTCTCTTGAACAGAAATAGTGGGATTTTGAGGTTTTATAATTACACTTTATAAATATGAATTGCTTTGATCAGAGGTGCCAACACTAAATATTTTTGCCCTCATTTGGAATGAGAGCATATTTTCTCTCCTTACAATCCCCCAAAATCTTGCTTCATCTCACACTCTGCTCTGCCCGTCCCCACCTGTCTACTTTCAGATTAGCCACAACCTCAGCTTTGGCTCACTCATAATTCCTGCAAAGGAATCAGGAATAACTCTGACCCCAGCAGTCCAAATAATAAACAAATCTCAAATGTCCCTACTTTAGCCTGGAGTTTGCACAAAGGCCTCCTTTCTCCATCTACTTTAGAACTTCACACTGCAGCACTCAGGGGTGGCTCCAAGATGCAACAATCTGAATCCAGGGTGAGTCTCCCCAGGTTTCATAAGATGTTCAGTTCTGCAGTTTTGGCCCATCTATCATGGAAAGTAACAATGCACCATTTTAAACTTTTGACATTCATGTTCTTTCCTCTCTTGAACCACAAGGTCCCTGTTTCATCTCAGGGAATTCACATGATACTTCTGTGACTCACCTTGTAGTCCTGCTTACCTATTTATAGCATAAACCCATGGGGTATGAACCATCCTTTCCTATGTATACGTAACATTTTGTATTCACTGCATCTGCAACAACACTGACCTGTCCTCTGTTAAACCTAGACTCACTACTTCCTTTTTTAACTGCTTTTGTACCTCAGCTCCTATTTCCTCCATCCCTTCCCACAACATTATCCTTCAATTTCTTCCTGCAAGACAATAATGTGCCTGAGTCTGTAATGCATTATCGTCTCATAAAGGGTTATGTAATATTTTATATGCAGGATGCTGTATGAAAATAAATTGCATTACTACACTGTATTAGGAAACTTTATCACAGACAGAAGGCATATTGCATCCTGTTTTTCTTGGAGGCTAAAACAATGAAATGGTATTAGAGATGGCTGTACACATCAGAGGCTTGGGAGAGGGAGCCCTGGGATAGTTGTCATTTAAGTTGTTAAATTCCATAATTATTTAATATTCTAATTAATTCACAAATAGTCTAGATACATCAGGTTTTTTGTCTGTGTTAATGTCTTTTTTTTCCTCTAAGGCCTGAGTTGTATTGCCAAGAGGTGCTGCACCAAGCACAGGACAGTGTAGTTTTATTGCACGGTAAAATACATGAGGTTAGTCATCATGTCTTGATTGTACAAAGTTTACCTCACAATAATCCTAACATGTCTTATATTCAGTGTTCTATTTATCCTCCAGTTAGTCCAAATATAACAATTGCACACAGATAGTTATCTCATATTTAAGCAAAGACAGTGTTTGAGATTTTACTCAGCTGCTTCTAAGATGGAGTAGCTTGTACCAGTCGATTGTATGACTGTCCAAGAGAAACTAGATAAACATTGCAGTGAAACATCTGTATGTAGGTAGAGCATGAGACTTGATCCAACAAAAAAATGACAAGAGCATTTTTTGAATTTGATCATATGAAATACTGCACTGTTAAACAGACAAAATCAATGAGTCAGTGTTATTTAAGAGTTCCTACAGTCAAGGTAAGGCCTGAAAGCCATACACCTCCCTGCCCTTCTGGCCATGTGAACACAACATTGACACTCTTCAAATGTTTCTTTTTTCATACACGATGAATGGCCCTTCATAAATGAGTTTTAGCAGATTGTGCTGGCTTTACTGAAAACTCAGATTTCCTATATCAGGCTCCTGCTTTAATTCAGGCATCTCATAAATACTGCCCCTTCCCTCACTGTTTGCTCCTGTGAATGTCAAAATAACTGAACTCACTTCTCGGTGAAGTGAATACTAGAGTTTTGACTAGGTAAAACTAGATCAGAAGCTTCACTACTGTAAATGGAAAAAGCTCTGCCTGGGTTGGTGAGGCTTCATCTCTTCACCCTGGGTAATTGTTCCTAAATGCATCATTTCCTCAGACCGCACTTTCTCAGTGAAACAAATTAATTTCTAGATTAAATGCTCTGTATTTGTGACACAGTGATGAGTTCTGAAATATTGACTTGATACTTGTTTAACAGTGATGTGGTCTAGATGCAGCTAGAGGTTTCCTTCAGTATCTGAAATCCCCACAATTCATTGGCTGTTGGGCTGATGTTTGTTAGCATCCTAAGGATACAGGGAGACTTCAAGTAATCTTTTACCTCTTCTACATGTAAGCCTAACTGTTGTTTGTTTGGGTTGTTTCTTTTTTGGACGAGTGTGGGAACTGAATTATCTTTGCAGGTGCAAAATAAGCAGAAACAACATGTAAACAGATGGTCCAATATCCTTTTCCCCATCTTTGTTAGAGCAGGCATTTTCAGATAGCCATTCTTCCAAAACAAATTAGGGAAATGTTTTTTGTCTTGAAAATAAGCCACATCCTCAACACATACACTTAAAGCGCTAATAGATTCAAATAACAAAAGGAAAAAGCCAACTTCATTGCTTGAAACTACATTTCTAGAGGCACCAGGTGAAACTTTTTTGTCAGTGAAGGTCCACTCCTGATCTGACAGATTGTATTTTTCCTTGAGTATGAATTCATACATTTTTTCAATGTCTATCTATCTATCTATCACTCATATATACATATATACATATATATATACATACACATACATGTTTTTATGTTTTTACATTTTTGTGGTAATAGAAGACCACAAAATGTGCATGGTTCTGGAATTCAGAATGACTAGTTCTAGTCTAAATATTTTTTCCCACTCTTTTCACCTTCTTTGTTTCCATCCCTTCTGTTCCAGTACCAGTATCCAGCTATGGTTTCTACAAGCATTTATTTCGTTGTCATTCCACTAGATTCAGTAAACTGAGGAAAAACGTCTAGAATAACCTTTCCCATTTTTATTTGCTTGTTTTTTCAGCTGTGAGTTGGGGCCAGAGCACCATCAGCAGCTGGAGTCATGTTGAGTTCATGGCACACTGAAGGCAGAAGTACATTCACCATGGAGCATTAGGAATCACCATTTTAGAAACTATTTTCCCTTAAAAGCTGGATTCAGCTGTTCTCCCTCCAATCAGAAACCTCCTTCTGAGTTTTTAATCCCAATAGTTTCCTGCCAGATCTGAAGTGGATATGACAGTTTCCTGGGATGGTGGATTGTTTCTTCGATGTTAGAGATCTTGCACTAGTTCCCTGGTGACCACAAAAATGTTTTCTATCCCTACCCTTGGTGAAACTTTATAGCATATAAGATTGGGTAACTGAGTCTCTCACACCTGCTGAAGTCTTGCAGTGGTTATTAATGGACAGAAACAAACCTTGTGCCTAGAGGAGAAAATGTTTCATGTTTGAGTGACCATTAGTAGATATTTTTTGAACCATTTTATTCATCATCAGATTTATGGTTCTCCAGTTTACTTCTTATAATTCTTCACTGTTGCAGATACAGAAGTTACTAATAATTGTACTGCTCCTGCTTCCTTTCTGCTTGTAACTGCTCCTACTTCCTTTCTCCTGTAAACTGCAGTTCTATTTGCTTACTGGAAGCAGTGACTTAGTAAGAAAACACTAGATTATTCAAACCAGTATTTCTATCAAGGAACTATGTTTTAAAAAGCTCTTCCATGCCTGGTGTTCTGCAGCATGAGAATACTGCACATCTTTTGACAATTTGAAAAAAGAGACCTTCCATAAAAATAAAATATGAAATATCAATATATCAACTCTGTCACACTGTTTTTTAAAGACTGACTTTTGTTTTTGTTGTCAGGATAAGTAAATTTCTGCTTGAGTCAAAAATAGTTGGTGAGCCAAGTATTTGACATTTGTGCTACTTAATGAAAACATTATGTCATGAGAAATTTATTATTGCCTTTGTCCCTCATTTCATTCAGAGGAAGGAAAAACACTCTCAAGGGATTTTGAAGCTAGGGCAGTGAAGTAGTTCTGCAGTGGTATACAGGTATGTCTGTGCCGAAAACAGCTCTATGTACGACATTTTCCTAAATATTAAAAAATTGTCAATGAATGACTGAGAAAGAATCTTACAACCTTGCAAAGATGGAGATCATGGCTTTGCAGTCATTTTATGATGAAATACTGAGGACTACGTTGTAAAGGGATATTCCTGTCCCCATCTCTGCTCCTGGCCATGTGTTCCCTTTTGTCCACAGCTGCTGGCTGTGCAGAAGCTATGGATCCAGCTGAAAAACAGTCTTTTCTTTTGATGTTTCTTTTTAATGAGGTTTGTTAGGTTTGCTTAAATCTGTTGTAAAAAAACAGTTCCTTGTGTGAACACCTGACATAATGACATAAGGATATTTGCTAAGAACAAGACTTTTCAGGAGTTCGTCTTCAGCTGTGCATGGAAGGGACAGGCTTGCCCTGCTGTGAAAGGCAAGTAGAAGATGCCATCAGAGAAGGAGATGAAAGCTGCTGTGACCTTATCTGGAAAATTTACGTCGCACATAGATACATACATATGTGTGTGTATATGTACATACGTATAATTAGATGTACACTCTCTTCCTTCCGATGGCATTGCTGAAGCTTCTGCTGCCCTAACAGTGACTGAGTAGAAGTGACAGTGGGATCTGTAGCAATCAGAAAAAAAAATGGAAGAGAAGTGGGTTATTTCTTAATTTTTCCAGGTTCTCTTGCCCCTAAAATTGGCAGACCTCAAAGGAATTGTCCCAGCTGCCTCTTCTTACATTGCCACCCTGTAAAAAAAATAAAAATGTTAAAGCTGGGTCTCCTATTCTTGTTTAATTCTTAGCAGTTTTATTTCATTCCTTATGCAAGCAGTCAGGTTCTATATTTTGTTACAGCTGTGAAAACCCAAGATAACTCTAGATGTTCCTGTACAACCGCCTTGCTAGAATTGAGTTCTTGATATCTGATATGATCTATTTATTTCTTATCTCGCCTACTAGATCAGATATCATGCAGATTTCATAGTGAACCATGCTGTAGTTAAACCTGTAAAATACATTTCTGTGATAACCACATCAGTTAAGAGGAGGGTATGTACAGGAAGAAAAAGCATCTCCTTCATGGCGTGCTTGCACCAACTCTGAAATGTGCATCATTGACAGGCAAAAAAATATTTATTATCAATTGAAAACAGGAAAAAAATTCTGCAAGCTAGCAGAAAAGGGATTTGCTTTCATGTGAGGCAGACTAAAGCAGTGTGGGCAGTGTGGAACCAGCCTTTAGTGAATTCAAGCTAGGACCCCCGGGACACAAGTGCTGTGAAGCATACAACGAGCAAAGCTTTGCCTTGAGACTCCATGGGCAGCCTTTGCTGGCACTGCGACTGGAGGTTCTCACTACAGTCTAGGTTTGACTTCAGAAATGAAAATTCAGCTTTTTCACGTTTGCAGTTCTCATTAAGATGGTAACTGCATGACACGTGGACCTGGCTTTCAAGGGAATATGTGGATTCTGTTCTATCTGTCAAGGTCTCTGTCTCTGTGTAATCTAAGCACGGAGCCTATTTAGTAATTCTGCTTCTGACATGCTTTGTGGCTTTGGGAACTTCACTTGGCTTTATCTTCCTCATAAAGAAGCTTATTCATCTGTAAAATGAGGATAATAATATTTCCCTACCTAAAGAGTGTTGGGAGGCTTATTTTGCTAATGTTTGCGAATTGTTTTGAGATCCTTATGTTGAAAGCACTATAAAAATGCAAAGTATTACTTAATCCCCTGGGCCTACTAGTATTTAAATATGTCAGTTATTGTTTTGCACTATTTATCTTTTTCCTTCATGTTATTTTTAATACAATACTATTATGCCTGTTTTACTACTATATGAATGTGACACAGGAATTAATATTCCTCTACCAAATATTATTTAAACGTGGCTATACAAGGCTGGTGAATAGGATTTACCTGGCAACTGAACGGTAACATGATTGCAATCAATGGCAAAGCAATAGCATCTGAAAATGCAATATTAACAAAGCTTATTGCTGCATATCTTATGTACAAATTATCTGTACAAGTTCTAGCAGCGTCCTTACAGCCTTTAACGCAATGGAAAATTATTAGGAAATATACAAATGTTCTGCACATATAAATGTGATTTGCTAAAAGCCTCAACCAACGCAGAATAAAAGTTCTTCCTTTTAAACTCTAATTGGAAGTTAACCTTTAGCTCACAAATCCCAGTAAAGGAAATGGCTTTTCTAATCTTATTTGCTCTTTATGGTTTTACAACATTATGTTGTTATTTCTGAATTATTTTTTATTTTTTTTTATATAGTTGACATTAAGAATACCAACATGACACACAAGATGAGTGATAATTTAAGCATTTAGGAGTTGTCGTAAAAGGCAGACCAGTGGTTTGCTTAGTCCAATATCCTGTTACTAACAATAGCCAATATCAGGTCCCTTCAAAGGTTTATATCACCAATATTTTCTGGAATTTTTAATGTTAGAAAGGATCATTATGATCATCGTATGACTGTATGAAAAACTGTTGCAAGTGTGTGATAATAACATCTTGGAAAATGCCTAATGTTTGCTAGATGCTGTGATAAAAAAAAGGATTTACTTCTAATATTCTGAGTTTTTAGCCACCCATTGTAATTAAATATCCTGTAATTAAATATCTTCTGTATTAAGGGCAGAAAGGAGTACTTGTTAAACAGTGGTGTGTTTTCCACTATCTTGAATATTTCTCTATGGTTCCTCTTACACTCCAGTGTAGATGACTTGCTGCTTTTCTTTCTATATCAGCTTGTTCCAGCATTTTTTGTTAACACTACAATCTCTGAGGGTACCTCAGCATTACTGTCTGAAAGAGCAGGCCTGCTACATGCAGGCATCCTTTAGAGTAAAAGGAGACCAGTGCCAAGAATCCACTTATGTTCTTACATATATATATTTTTTTTTTTCTTTCCTCCTTAATTGCTCCTTAGCTCCCTTACGGTTTCACGGTTTATCCTTTACAATATATATATATTTAGATTAGCTCTTCTGATTTCTTCTTTGAGTCCTTTTCCTCTTTAAATTATCTCATAAATTGTTCTCTGTAATTTGGTTGCCCTTGTTTAGATATCTCTCTAGGGAGATCACTGGGACCGCATTTCCATTCTCTGAAGGTTATTTCTTGGGTTCAGACACCTTCTTACTCTCTATTCATAGTAGATTTGTTTCTTTTCTCATTTGTTGGTTGCAGGATTACCGGGTTTTGTTCTGTGCTCAGTCCAGTTCTGCTGTCCATTATGTTGATGGATTTCTTCTGTACTTAAGTATTCCATTCCACAATAATTTAAAAGGGCATAAAGACTTAAATCAGAAAAACACTCAAACTTGTATTTAAACCCCATTGACTTAATGCATGTCAGTGATTTGCTGAATTAGTCCTAAGTGCAGGCAATAAGTGAGTCCTAAATGGGAACAATAACATTTCTGTGATAGCACTTTCTCAAAGATGGAGCAATTGACTTGTGTGGAGGATTGGCTAATGGCCTTTCCTCTTACTCTCTCTGGATTCCCTTGTTTTATGGTTCTGTGTACTCTATCTTTAGGCACTGGTCGTGATCAGTACACCTCTGAAGCAACTATCCAGTTTCAGATCAGATATGAGACCCTAAGCCACTGATTTTGTCCATGATGTCAGGTTTGACACTTCCAAATTCAGTGAATTATCACCAAATATCTAATATAGGAAAATAATAACGTATGCGTATAAAAATACATTAAAATAATACAAACCACCAGCAATAAGTTTATCTCATATCGTAGAGATGCTGCTATCCAGTAATTCTTTTTCCTCTCAAATCTTTTAATCCTTTTTTCTTTTACGATTCACTGATATTTAGATTTCTTCACCTAATTTCTCAAATAAGTCTCCAAACAATTCTTAGCTTGCTGCTCACAGTAATACAATTGACAGATGCAGAGTGGTAAGGCCCGTGCTTGCTACAGATATTTGCAAGATTAGTTCTTAAGATTGTACATGGTGAAGCAGGGCAAGATCCCAACCTCTCTGTGAAGGGAGCCATGGCAGTCCTCATCCAGTGCCAATCTGTCCCTTGTTTTCCATTCCTGATTTTGCCACAGACTTGTTGAGCAAATTATGTTGTCTTCCTGGCCTTTTTCTTTTTTGTTCTCCTCTCTTCAGCATTTACACTGTACTTCTATAAGAGCTGTTCCTATAACTCTTCCTCCATAGTGGAGCTGTACCTAGCTTAATTTGCTGTAAACAAGGTCAGCACTTAGCCGAGTATGTTAAGCCAGATACACATAGCATAGCATTCGTTTACCCTTATGCAAATGAGAATAATTGATTTTTTTAATTTACATTTACTCAGTGAAATTATGCCTGTTTACAAAAACTGAAGATTTGACCCTTGCTGTTCCAAGCACTATTTATTATGTGTCGTATACTTGAGGGCAAGGACACAACATGACTGATCACGAAGATTCTCAGTGATGCTATTATGGAACATAGATGGACCCATTAATTATTAAGATAATCATAACATAATTACATACAGAATAGCCAAATTACCTGCAGTCAATACCATGAATTACATCTATTCCCCCTGTCGTTTAACAAACCCAAGACTTGAGAACAGCTAATAACACAGAAAGCACAGACCTGGTAAAAGAGATTGATTGAATTAATAACGACAAATAAAACAAACAGTTTGATGGGGATAAAATTTGAAATGTCAGTATTGTGTTGCTAGGATTGTAGTGAATGACATTTATCTTTAGGATACTGTACACGGTGAGTTTATGTGTCATCTCCCTCCTCCAGAACCTTCCTGTGCTTTTCTTCTAAGGACCCACAGTCATGTTACTATTACAATTAATAGATGGACCTCTGGGAAAAAAAGATTGTGAGAAAACTGGATTTAAAGGACAGGAAGTATTATATGCCATTTACAGTGAAGGATAAAGATTTCTGAGACTTCAACCTGATAGGTGACCGCCATCTTTATTTGGCATCCTGATTCTGCCACTGTCAGCTTGATTTTAGGCGAATCATTTCATTTCTCACCAGTTTCTGCATCCATAACATGAGAGGTATACTATCATATCAGAGTTGGCAAATTTCCCTTACTAAACAAGCTGATAAAATTCTTATCTCACCAAGAACTGCAAGACAAGGGGAGGAAGAGCTCAGAGAGGAAATCTCAAGAAGGTGATGACAAGAATTTGCTGGAGGTTTCACTGCTTTTGGTTTGTACAGCACAAATATGAACAGGAATCCCAGAGCAAGCCTGAAATTTCAGTGACAGCAGCACCTGCCAACTCATACCTTCCTCAGGCAGTGCAGTCCTACTGCTGATCAAATGACATGGTCGTTGTGTCGCAGTCCTGTCTGCTGGAAAGCCACCTGGGGTTCACGCATTGCCATTTGGGTACTGCTCTGATATACTGCTCTTGGAATTTATTGGAATTATTCATTACCACTCTTGGAATTTATTGCAATTTATTCATTAATGCTGAGAGTTCTCTGAGGTTCTCAATTACTGCTTCTGCAAGGAAAGCTCGCAAATGTTTCCATCCTTGGGTGGAAGCTCACAATAATATATTTTTCCACCCTTTTTCTTTTTTTTTTTTTCTGAAACAGACAAAGAAAAAGCCCATTCTTTTTATAACCGAAGCCAGTAGCACCCAAAGATTTTTTCTTGATTTGCAAGGTCAAATTGAGTCTGAAGATTTAAACATCAAACATTGTTTCTAGGTATTTACACTTAAGAAGATGAAATTTGAGATGATGGCTGCAGCTTGACATCAGAATCGACTGCAGTGCAATATTCAATAAATATGGATTTTTTTTCATCAGTTGTGTCAAGTAAAACATCATGAAAAGAAAATCAAAGATCACCATCACGTGACGGGATGATGGTAGTGTACCTTGAAAAAGGTCAAATGAAAGATACTTTTTAATCAATTGTTTTACTTTAGATTTTTCTGTTGTTTCTCCAATTGAAACATTATGATGTAGAAAGAACTATTGTATTTGTCCAGCACCAAGGAACTGCATCTGTAGGAAGTCTCATTTGTATAGTTGATAACATATTTTTTGCATTATGTTTCTTCTGTTGGGATAGATGCTTTTTGCAATAATCACAAGCACAAATAATCAGAATTAAGGAAGTTAACAGAGTGTTTACACTTGCATATCCTTTCTTTTTCATGTGATATTCACAGGCCAAACCCAGAGACACCAAACAAGAATTTCCACATAGCGAGATTGATTTGGAAAAGTGAGGATCCAGAATCCACAGTAGATTTGGTTGAGATTTCTTATCAAGTGACTACTGTATTCAGCTGAAATACCCTGATTCTGCTCTTGTAAGAGACATCAAATAGGAGGTGGTGCAATTGGAAAAGCAGCTTGCAGCAGAATAGAATACAAATCAGACTCCTCATTCCTTCCGTTCCACTAGCACTGCTTTGACTGCTGTGACAGACTGGCTTGTCTCTCTGCTGAATTAACATTTTGCACTGAATTCAGCTAAGGCAGCTGCTCTACACATGGAAGGTTCTTGAAGCTTCATTGAAGGTCTACACTGAGAAAGAATGATAAGAGCTCTTGACCACCTCTTATCTGCTGGCCTGCTGCTGTAGAAAAATATTCTTTCTATACAGATACTAATAAGGAGTATGGGAAAGATCTGAGAAAGATCTGGTCTAGGCTGAAGTCACTGTCCATATGAGCAGAAGCACAGAGAAATAAAGTGGCTTAAGATCAGGGTGCTGTGCCGCATAAGGAGACACTGATACATAAGGACAGCTTGCTAGAGAATTCACCTGGCCTGAAAAGTGAGATTTTCTTAATATCACAGTAAGTGTAAGGTAAGACATTGGGAACTTTTGTTTTCAAAAATATCTAAGTCTTGGGTGTTTTTAGACTGCAGGCAGTCTCAAAGAGATTCGAAAATGTCTTTGATAAGCTTCCTTTCCATGATTTTCTGTCATGTTGTGACCAAAGACACCAAGAAACTTTGGTTTCAGAAGAATGTATGGGAGTTTGGGAAATCTCCAGCTACAAATCAGGGGTTTTCTATTATGTCTGTGGGATTCTGCCCTTTGTTTCAAAGAAGGAAAGAGGAATGTTTCACAGAAAAAAAAGGCTTTTGGGCCAAGTGGGAAGGCTAAGCAGATATTTTACATCTGTAACAGAACCCTGTAAACACAAATGTAGTGCAGATCCTCCAGTTTTGGAAAGAACGGTTAAAAACATCATTAGAGACAGCCATTGTTTTGATAGGCAGAATATTTGTTGGTAGAATACCTTATTGTTTTGCATTGACTGACCCCATCTTCATTATTGGTTCCAAGAAAGTAAGTGTAATTTTCTTATTTGACCTTTGAGATATTTGAATGAATTACAGAGGAAAAGAAGTTACAGATAGCTGTAACAGCAAAGTGAAAATGTACTGAATTACCCAGAAGAGATAAAACTGAGTTACTTTTGTTGTGAATGTAATTCTCACAGCAGCACTTCCACCAGCCTAATCATAGTTCAGGATATTGAGAATTCTTTCTCTTCATCACCCCTTCTTTCTCTGACTTTACTATTTGGATAATATTTTTGTTATGTGCATACAATGTATAAGGATGTATGACCATAAATCCCACATTGAAGTTATATATAAGTTCCTAAATCACCCAGTGCTCGGGAAATATTTTCACTTCAACCGTTTATTCGGTTGACAGTATATTCTACTTCTGCCTTTGTTGCAAAGGCTATGACTTACATGCTTACATACTTAGATACAAAGTAAAAAAACATTTCCAGGGAAGTCTCTCTGTTACAGGTCATCACTCTTTCATGGAGAAAGGCTACACTTAGTGTCCAACTGGACTTAATTTAGGTACCTTCAGGCTCCTTCACAAAACCCAGTATTGGATATATTAAAAAAAAAAATAAAGAGGTGTGCCCTATTTGCTGTATCTGCTGCTTCTCACAAGGTACTTTGCAGCACAAGAACATTTTACCACTTAAGGTTAAAGTATCACACATTGAGCCATCTCAATCCCAATTCCGCTCAGTACAGTAAGATACTATCCATCTTTTATGTTTATTTGCGTACTTTATAACACTCTTCAGCACAGTATCCTTTGTGTTGTTTTGTTTTTGTTTTGTTTTTTTTTTTTTTTTAATTACTCGTGCAGAGGGTGCAGGAACAGGCAGGGTACGTCTGTGTAAGTGTGCACTGGTGTAGCTGCGTTTGGACAGGAGTGTGCAGGGTGGACCGAACACCTCTGGGATAGTCCAGGGTTCCCTGCACTCCGCAGTCAACACTCTCACAGGTCTCTCGTATCTCCATCCTCTCATTGTACAGTTGTTGCAGCACATGGCTTCAATTACCCGTATTTTCACTTTCTATGGGTTATCCCACCTCTCCATTATCTTTGTTAATTGAGTTCTGACTGCAGTTATTTTGCAATTGGTGAACTGAAGGCCAGAGAAGGGAAATGAATTGCCCAAGGACACACAGGAATTCTATGGCAAAGTCATGGAGATGCTAAAGCACATTAATTATTTAAGTTACCTGCTATTTAAATGGGGGTGCATGCACAGAACTGAGAGCAGAGCAGTGGAAGCTTGAACCAGTTAATCTGTTAACACAGAGGAGTGTAATCTGTTCTCGCTGGCTCATTTTCCAGTTTGACTTCGGTTTGTTGGCCCCTTGTGGCACCCTAGTTAATAAAACTTGGGTTCGGCATGGCTCACAAGCTGGGACCACAGCCACATGAAGGAGTTCGGGCTGCAATCATAGCCTGGCTGCCTGATGAGCAGCCGCCTCAAGTGCTCTCAGCTGCACTTGCCCACAGCTCCTGGTTCAGTGCCCAATGGGACAGAGGAGCTTGGATCTCCCTGTATCAGTCTTTAGGAAGATGTTCTTTGTGTCATCTCTTTCTTGTCTGTGAATTTTGGATGCTTATGATATTGGGAGGTAAACATGAGGCTCTGTCTACCTTATTCACTTCAATCTGTGTGTATGCTTTCCATCAGAATTATCTCCTTTTAAGTACGTTAATACAGAAGGGAAAGCACATTGTTTTCTGCATTCTCAAATCTGACTAAGAAGAAATATTTATGGCCTTATTTATAATTGCAGACCTACTTTAATTACAGTTATATATTAACATTATATTTTCCAAGAAGCATTAATAAAAATAAAGGTAATAAATGTATTAGGTGTCTTAATGCTGAAGCTAAGGGATTATCTTTATGTATTGTTCCTTAGAAACCAGAAGTTATACACAGTCCTCTGACTGCATATAACTCCTGTGGTCTGGCATTTCTTTGGCAGCTGATCACAATTTAACTCCAAAGAGCCTGACAGCAGTGTCCAGTGGAAAGAAGAGCACCTACTTTGTCATAGCAGTACTTGTAGAGTCAGCTGAGGTAGCCATGATTTCAGGAGCTCCTGGAGATCAAATGCCTTCAAATCCAGCTCAGACCCCACATCCCCCTCCCCAGTCTCAGCTGAGAACAGCTGTGCAGAGGTCAGTGAAAACAGTGTGACATAACCACTGTGTCACAGCTCAAAGCTCAGAACGGCTGCTCCGCTCCCTGCCATGGGTCCTCAGCGGGGGCTCTTGCACCAAACTGCAGCCTGAGTTGAGTGGATATGGGCTCCAGCAGCAGGAAGACCATCTACCCAACCCTTACTGGTGGGGAATAGCAAACCTCTTGCCTCGTCAGGGAAAACTGTACTTCACAAGCAATGAGGAGACTTCAAATCATTTCCCACAGCTGTTTTCATTTTTACTAAAAAAATGTATCCTACAACTGGTGCTTACTAATCATGTAAATTAATACAAATGACTTGAAAGAAACGTTCTTTTGCTGAGCCTCTAGCATGTGTATTTCTGTAAGAGAAGTTGTGCCCTCACTTTCTGTTGTAGACCCACCACTCAGCCATGTCTGCATTTCATTATAAAGATAAGCAAATAAAACAATCATTTTGGTTTTGCACCTCTCCCTTACTAAGTACCTCACACTCATGCTTATCTGCTCAGATACCATTTTGGCATTTGCTTTGTGACTGGCTGTTGCTTGAGATGAGGAACAAACTGGCTGCCTCTCGGAGTATGATCGTTTAATTGTTCTCAGAAAGCTTCTGTTCTCCTTCTATCTAATGTCTCTGCCCAAAGGCTCTGCTGAAATTATCGTTGAACAGGCATCAAAGGAGGTGCATCTGACAGAGTTACAGTATTCAAAAAATTAAAATCACACCTTAAATGTTCTTTTCCCAAAATTAATCAATGATATTACAGAAAACTACCTTTACCTTGATGTGGTGTAATGTGGTATGAGAGTTAGCTCTACAGAGAATTATATGGTGGAACAACTGGAAAAAAATATTTATAGTATAGAAAAACAGCCATGGAAAAAAGTGAAAAGAATCAGAGAGTGCAATTAAATCAATATCCAGGCAAAGATTCAAGTTCCTCAGTTTCACACTGAGATACGAATCCTGAAAGGTAGCTTAGCTTATATTCAGGGTCAGTTTTATAACCAACAGAAGTATTGAAGCCATTAAATGGAGATGATTGGTTAGGCACAATAGAGATCTAGACAGAATTTGGTTAATTTGTTTCTCAAGCACGACAGAATTGTGCCAAATTCCTAGTTTACACCACTTTTAAAGAGACACAGTTTATGATATCCAGGTCACTGGACTTAGCTTGAGCTCATCTTCTGCTTGATTGTGAGGGGCTCGGTTAAAGGAGATATGTGGTTAACCACAACCTCACTAGTCCCTGTTAAAAGCAAATCCTGCACTACTCTTGCAACCAGCAGTCAGACTACCCTTTGCTACTTCTTGTCAGCTAGCAGTAAAACACCAGATGGTGTCCTTCCAAAAATAAATTCATTATAGTTTCATTCTGGGTTTTCTTAAAGAATTTAGGGACAGAACTTCAGCTAATGCAAATCAACACAGTGCTGCTGAACTCAATGCAACTATGATATTTTATACCATCTGAGTATTACAAACTAATATTTTTAACTCTTTGGAAGGAATACCATATCCTTTCTCCCCACATTTAACAAGTTTCATTGCAGGTTTTATGCCATCCACCTTACCCAGAATTCATGACTAGTGCACCTCGGTATACAGCAATTCACAGGCCACGGCTTTCTATGTATTGCATTAGACTAATTCACTGTTAAGAGTCCTGTAGCCATTATCATTTAATGTCTTTGTTTATCACCATTGGAAACTCTAGGACACCCATTAGCTTCCTCTGGTGACACACAGGACTACTATTCATGCAAGAATATTTTAACAGCATCTGAATAACGCTGTGATGCTTATGTTTCTGTGTGTATTTAGTTTTCCCTAATTTCAACTGTTTAATGAGGACAAAAGTCTTCAATTGTACCCTTAACCTAGACAGATAAATAATCCTAATAGTAAAAGATCTTAAAAAAAGCCTTGAGCATTCTTCAGATAAATCAATTAGGACTCCTTTCAGAATTGTTATTATGCCCTAGCAATTAGTCGTTGTTTAGTCAAGCTGTGCATACTTATCTCTTTTATATATCATTCCTTCCAGCCTCACAATAACTTTTGTTCTCTTTCTCCAAGCTCCCTTTGCTTATCTCTGTCTTCCTGGCAATGCTGTGCCCAGAAGTGAGCATGAGTTTTCTTGCAGATGGAAAGCTGCAAAGTTACACACACCTACAGATCTACAAACCACAAAATGAGGAGTCTCTGCCACCCTATTCCAAAAATTAATATTAAAATAGCTAAACACACGTTACTGGTAGTCAGTACCAGCTGCACAATAGGTAGGTAATAGCAGCCCAAGAGGGAAAAGGTGATCATCAAATCTTCCTTTAATGTTTATCATGTGTCCTCACAAGAACACTTTTATCCAGTTTCTCATACCACAAATAAAATTGTTCCACCAACTGCTGCTCCCTCATATGCCTTGTCTTCCAGTGTTGGGTAGCATCAATGTGAAAGAGGCTATTAAGAACCCTTTTTTAGCATTCCCAAAATTAACTAACTTGTTTTCTGCAAACAGATGGGTGGTGACCTGGGATTTGGAATTCAGCTGCTTCTCAGGCAAAAAATTATTTTAAAAGTCTCCCAAGAAGAGCTGTAGGAAGAAAACAGGTGCTTTCAGGAAAACAGTAGGACTTATTTATCAAAGATGCAAGGAGAAGATTACCAATTTTATTCCTCCCACTTGGCAACAGAACTAAAAAGAGAGTGGTGTTGAGTGCCACAGTGGCACCCAAGATGACACATTTGTGAGGCTTCACCTAGGATTTTTAGGAATCGAACTCACTTAGCCCAGTATGCTGTCCTGTCCTTAAACAACTAATATTTTTGCACATCTTATCAAAATATGTACAGTACTATTCTGCTCTGGTGACACAAGTAGTGTCAGACGGCTTTGGTCCCGACCCTTGCGTGACCACCCATGCTTGTGAGCCTCACGCTCCTCACAGTTGTAAGACCCTCAGGCCATGGTGGATGTGGAGGTGATTGCTGCAAGGGGCAGAGCCTAAGGGTTAGTATTGTGTGTGCTCCACACCATGTAGTGGGAGTCTCTGCCAAAATATAGCTTTTCACTTTGTTTAATTTCTCTCACCACCATTGTCTCTGCCAAAATATAGATTTTTCACTTTGTTTAATTTCTCTCACCACCATTGTCTCTGCCAAAATATAGATTTTTCACTTTGTTTAATTTCTCTCACCACCATTGAACTAATGCAAGCCTGGGTACTACTTGTTGGCTTCTTTCAAAGCTTTGCTTTACAGTAAAAAAATGTATCCATCTCCTGGTCCTGTGGGATCTAACTATTGCATGTCATTTTTCATCTGACCATCCCAAGAACTGAGCTAAACAACAGCATCAATGCCTTTGTATTTTAAATGTCTGCTTACTCTGATGTCTGCAATTTTTTATCTTGCCTTTTAAAACAAAATTTGACAGAAGATGTCTGTGTTAAGCACAGCTTTATTTTTTGGTCACCTGGTGAAGAATAGTCCTTCTCCTTCCCAAGTGAGATTTGCCCCATTGATTTACCCCATTTTTAATTTATTCTAAACACCTGTTTTACCTTATGGTAGTGAAAAGAGAGCTTCTTGCACCAAACATCAGGATGAGGAAGCCTTAGAAATTAATACATAAGTAACAATAAAACATCATCCTTTAAAATATCACATTATGATTTTTGTAATAAGTGTCAGAAAAATGTGCCTTTTCCTGTAACAGTTGTTAATTCTTCCTGCTCTCAAGGCCTTTATTATTTATTTTTTAATGGGAAACATACTGATTTTTTGTTTTGTTTTGTTTTGATTTCAACTTTGTTTTTCTGAGAAGGACTAATTCTAAGGAGAGCGTTACAGGCTGTATAGGCTCCATTATATTTTTCATGCACAAAAGCACATTATGGATCAAAAGCAAGTGAGGATACTGGGTTTGTTTTAGGTTTCATTTTACAGTCAGGATGGTGAATACATCTGTTTGTGTCACCAGCTCAGAATACATCATTTTCTGGTTCTCAGAGGTTATTTATAAGTGAACTATAGAATGTTTCACATTTATTTGGAATGGTATTTACAGAAGGTAATATTAAGCTTGGTAGGTCAGTTATGACCAAGGATGTGAAGAAAACACTCTATAACTCATTTTTAAGTACCCTCTACGAATCCTATAATTATACTGTCTGACAGTATTGAAAAAGGGAGAAAAATAAATTTTTAAATTATTTGTATTGTGGTCTTTAATCAAGCTTATATATATATAGGCTGGCACTCAGTGACAAAGACTAGGCAGGGTGCAATGAACACAACACCAATTTTTTGTTTTTAGCTTTGACCTTGAGTCAGTTCTGCTTTTATACTAGAGCACTTCCCTGATGTATATTTTAGACAGATTTTGAAGCAAGAAAATGAAAAGGTAGCTTTCTCCTCCACTATTTCCAGCCAGAAATGTAAGTGTAAAACGTGTTGTGAGCTTTCATAGGATTCACAGCAGAGTGGCAGAGCCACCCGGGCTCACTGAGGAGATGCCCGCCTTGTCTGAGGAAGATGGTGTCTATTCCTGTCACCCACGCTGAATCCACTGCACCTCAGCTGCTGCAAACTGCCCTGACCTCATCCCTCCCATGGGGATCAGGGGCTGGTAAACACACATCAGAGACATCCAGAAACTCCATCCCGGGTCTGAAGCCAGGGAGAAGGCTGTCTAAAGCTTTCCAGCTGCCACTCGCTGCCAAGGTTTAAAATGGTGCTATAGTGTGAGATTTAACAGTATTTGTAAATTCAACTACAGCATTGAATTTCAGTCTCTGTTGTTTCCCCCACACACTGTGAAAAGACTTCAGAGCTAGAAAAAGCAGTCAGCATTTTCCTTCACAAGCCATTGCACAAAACAAATATGTAGCAGAAAATGGGTGTAGATGTCTCTCTTACTTGCCTTAAGAGGGCTAAACATCAAGAGAGAAGCTTGTACATTCCGATCTGAGTAACAAAAATGCAATCCTATTCCTAAACAATATAAATAGCCAGAACCACAACTGATGGCATTTTTTTTCCATTCTTTTTGACTTCCTTGTACGTTTTTTGCTTTTGCCTTGTCCTTTGTCTATCTGGACAATAAACGGTCTGGAGCAGGAACAATATATTGTTGTATATTTGTAAAATGCACAGCAGAAAAGGGCCTTTAGCTTGACTAAATCCTCAGAAGTAGCAGATTGTACTTAATAAATAATGATAACAAATTCAATGTAGAGGAATTATTTTGATTTACCCAAAATGAAATTTTGACATATTCAAACTGGCATTATTTGTTTGTAAAATCAGTGTTTTGCAATGGAAAACAAGACCAGTGAGTTCACAGAGAAAGACAATAAGGAAATAATACATAAATAAAAAGAACAAAAAATGCAAAAGAGCATCCTGTGAGTTGTCCCACATAGGAGAGGAAATACTGGAAATCTGCAGTCTTGACTTCGGAAAAATGCTGACATGTTAATTTGTTTCTAGTCTGGGCCTATTATTAGAGACAATTAATTTGCAAATTGTGTGCAAATCCCATGCATGGACTGAGATGGTGGATTACCAAAGAAAATTTTCATACAAAAGAGCTGTGAAGTCTTAGGTGCCCATCATGAGTGATAAATGGTACAGACCTGATTTGTCCAGCTTTACTTCAGATGCTTTCAATATCCCTATTTATAGGAATTGTTTCTGATACCAGGAGGGACTCAGTGTTCTCTGAGAAATTCTCCATCTTGCACATACTCCCTAGTAAGCCCAGTGCATGTGGCAGTGGTGGCAGCTGAACAAATAATAATTTATGGCTTACAAAAAAGATGTCCTTCTATCTGAAGAAACAGTGAGTGGAAGGTGTCCAGAGCTGCTTGGGAGTTGCAGAGAGGCAAGCCTGATTGTTGTGCTCTACAGATTAAAAAATTAATATCAGATTTTCCCACTGAAGCTTCATGACTTTTAAAAATTATTATTTGGTGAGAAATCTGCTGCCTGCAGGAAAAAATAATTTTAGCAGGAGGGAAGGCAGGTTGGTTTACTCAGGAAGTAGAAGGCAGGTCCTCAGTCCTTCTTTGGGCAGCAGCAGTTCTTAGGAAGAGCGCTGTAAAAGTTAAATGCAATACTTTGGTATCAGGAGGCATTTGCAATGAACTGACAACTCACAGGTAGCAAGGAAAGTATTTCACATGATTGACCCAAACAGCAGTGGCATGCCACCTGCCTCAAATTTCATTACCTGACATGGGGCATGCTCCTGTCACGTAACCTGAAATGAGGACTTCAGGGAAACATTCTCTAGGTCCCATACCTCGCTGTTTAATAACTGACAGCTTTAATGGTCTATGAGATGTATTTCCCTAGGAGAAAGGTGTTCTCTTCCTGCACATTAGGTAACACTGAAACCAGCCTAACCTAAAAATGTTGGGAAAATGTAATTAATACAAGTTAGATGTTGAAAATCAATCCTGAATATCCTTAGAATTTCAATTTTAACTTTCTCTAAGTGTGTGGAGGTTATAAAAGAAAATGGTAGAACATTTCTAAATAGTACGAAAAATCTTCTTTTCCTTTTGATGGTAAACAGTTTCAATTTTTGACTTTCTCCTCTGAAAAATAAACAAGAAATAAAAGAAAGTAGAGGGAAAACATTCACCCTCTTCTTTCCAAAAAGAAAGTCTCTATTATTTCTTATTTCACTAGCAAATTCCAAAAGAAAAGATCACCCTATTTTAGTAAGGTCAACAAAATGTTCACTTTCTTCAACACAGAAAAACATATTGCTAGAGAAAAGAACGGCTTGCCGTGAGCTTTAAAGATGCTGTTGTTTCTTATTGCCTGTGCTGTTGATTCATAGGACGTCGGGGACTATTCTTGGTGAGATGTAAGGCATAGGGGCAGGTTAAGCTTGCAGCAGAATATACTTATTCAAAATGCTTCTGATTATTTTATTTGCAATTTGTTATCTGTGGTTTGCTCATGGTCCAGATGTGCAAGGGGAGTCTGGGTCTGCCCTGCTGCATGACCCAAGATCCATCCTCTGTTACAAATCTGAAGGCAGCATTGCACAAGGGAAAAATACTAGTGCTGTCACTTCTGTGGTCCTTCATGCTAGAAGATGCCTGGCAGATGGGGCAGAGCCGCACAGGGATGATGTGGGTGACAGTGGTTTGTGCAGATAGTTAGGGAAGGACCCAGCTGCGCAACACCCCATGCTTGGTACATGAGACTTGGTAAATCTTCCAGGACACCATGAAGACACTCAACAGCAGGTTAAATTGCCTCTTGAAAGATATAACTTTGTAGCAAATCCTTTCAGAGGCCCCAAGGTGATTCACCATCTTCTGCATTCAGGGGCAAGTGCATTTCGAGCTCTCTTGCACAAAACCGTACCCACACCACCTTCAATCCAGGCTCTCTACATTTGAAAATTGGAGGCTGAGAAAATGAATCAGGAGGAGGGAGTAATTAGAGTTGAGATGTCATACTAAATCACAGGCCTTGGTTAGTCAAGCAGCTTGCTTCTGACAGCACCAGTTGGATGCAATGAATAGCGGACAGTGGCAGAGTTTAATATTTTAGCACCTGCTTTATTTTGCATGCAGGAGACCAGCTACACATTCACATTTAAATAAGTCTGCAGTTGCTGGCAGCTTTTTCAGGGGGAGAACTGCCTGCTGCCTGTTAGCTCGCAAATGGCCACTTTAAATCTCTGCAAAGCCAAAGGGTAAGTTACAGATAGAACTGGAAGAGGAATGAAAAATGGCATAGACCTTGTGTTTTGCAAAAACTGCTGATGTGTCTATATTTGGGTTGGCTTTGAGGCTTTTTTGAGGTGAGGGCACTGTTGTAGCAGGTCTGCTTTGTACAAATTAAAAACGAGGACACGGGGGAAACGATATGCAGCTTGAGTCAAGCCTGTAACCTAGTGTTTAGGGCTGTCACCTGAATCAGTGACAGGTTTAACGCTTCTTAGCTGCTGGGGATCATGACAGAAAATTTTGTGGTGTACTTTCTGTGCATGTCTGTGTGCAAGTAAATATTATTCAGTTGTATATATTTGATGTATAAGGGCATGCAGTAGCTTAAAAGAACAATATTCTACAGAACAAGAACAGCACAGGTTATTAATCAACAGGAAATGGAAACAAAATGAGAATATTTTGTTGTTACCCATCAGGAAAATAAAAAATGGCCAATTGCTTGTAAAAGATCTCGTGACTTTTTCCCGAGTGCCCCTTATTGATCTCAGACCCCGTTGCCTGCCCCTATAAATCTGGGTTCAGCCCCACTGACGGATGGCTCCTGTGCAGGGTCAGGGTACTCCCTCCTCCTGCCCCGTGTCCTGTGCTGCTGGGCCTGGTGTCAGCACGCACAGTGTCTGTGCTTCATGTCAGAACAAAATAACACTGAGATTTCTTACCAATGGTTATAAATAGTTGTTAGGGACAGATCCCACCATCCCCGAGGAAAGACTCAGCCTGACATGAGGCGTGGAAGGAACACCTGAGGCTCAAGGAGCTGCTCTGCACCATAAATGCCACTTATAACTGGGACAGGTTTCTGTTCCTGCTGCTGGAGAACAATTAGGTTTTCACAAATGAAAATAAATAAGTAAATAAATACATTGAATTACAACTGAGCTTTAACTGCTCTTCTAACTTCTAGTGAGCAATCAACAGGAGTTTATATTTTATGATTATTTCAATGTGTCCTTTGCTAAAGCTGTGAAACAGGATGCTGTCTGAGCTTTGATTTCACTTCAGAATGTGCAACTAACCTACTTAATTGGCAAAACAATTGAACTTTAAATTATTAATTATTTTGGGTTGCTATTGATATGTCTAATAATCTAAGTGGTGAATGTTAAAATTTACAGTATTGGATATTACCTTGCTGCATACAGTAGAATCAATATTATTTGCTATAATGTAGTAATTGATCCAACTGACTCTGCAGTGTTCCTTGCTTCTATAAAAAATACATGAAAATATTTCATCCAGGCACAAGAATGCATAGAGAAAATATCTAGAATATGATTAAAGCCCATAATAGTAATAATACAATTTGAAAATGTCTTATCCTGCTAGGGCAGATTTTGATCTCACTTATATTGAGATGTTGCTGTTGAAATCAATGTACCAGAGCAGCAGGTAGGGGCTAGAAGACATTTCTCGCTGGGCTGTGTAAACAACCTCTAATCAAAACGGACCAAATTCATCCCCCAGGGGCTCTGAATCAGGAAGACGTTCCCAGCTCCGTGTGGGCAGAGCGACACCGCATACGGTACTGACACAGCGGTACCTTTCCTGCCCTGAAATGAGCCCTACTCTAAATCTTGCTGACCATGTTCACCTCCTGCTGCTCCTTCCATGGAGATCTGCAAGCAGCAGTGATGGCTCAGCAGCAAGCTGCTGCACCTTCTCCCTTCCCAGTTGTTTCCAGAGCTTTGTCCTTCCTGACGATGGGTAAAGTGCAGCCCTTGAGTTTCCCCAGTTCAGAAGACTGCAGAGACTGTAAGGAGTATGATGAGGTTATATGGTATTCAGTGGGCCTAAATATAGTCTTTTTAAATATATTTTTAGTTTCTTTCCATTATCTCTAGCATCCAGAAGTGCAAGAGTGATGCACTATGATACTAAAATTATAATGAAATCATTGAATTCATCTTCTTTTGTCTTCATCATCCAGTGCAGAATGTCCTCACAAACTACTTAGCAGTTAATTTAGATCCCAGGTGTACTTGGCTATTGATGCAGAGAGGTTACATTTATGTCAGCATGGTGACTAAGAGCTCTAACCATCAGCCAGGATTACTGTGAGCTAGAAAAGATTTTTTTTTCAGTTTTCCCTAATGTTAAAATCCCTATTTTTTTAATGAAATAAAAAATATATCTCTATCAAATGTAAACCATGTTTTCAGACACCCTGCATGTAGCGTGAAGACCTCTTTACCTTGGAGTCCAGACAACCTGCGCAAGAATCTGCCTACAAATCTCTGGAAAAATCATTAACAAAAGCAAGTAGAAAAAGTGCAAAAACATACAGAAAAAGTCTCTGGGGTTTCCTGGGAAACAGAAATTCTGTTTCATGAGGAATTGTGACATAGTGAATGTGCATCCTGAAATTATAGTATGAAGTGTTAACAGTACCCACCCAGTGTTATTATTATAAAAATATACTGATAATCAAGAATTAAAATGATTCTGTAGTGTTATTTGATCATTAACTATGGTATTTATCTTAATAGTATTATAATATATGAGATATACATATGACAAAATTAATCATATAATAACAGTATCAGTGTTCCCATTTAAAAATAATATTGTTTACGATCATACTGTTAAATTAGTATCTCAGTGCTCACATTTTACTAGCAATAATCTGTCAAAACCCACAGTCTTCCACAATGCCTTGTTTCAAGCTCACTCAGGATTTTTGATAAAAACCTGGAATTTCATAGGATATCGTGTTCCACTGAGTGTGTTTTACACTCCTCTTTTTACAGGTAATAGACAGATGTGTACACCAATAAAATAACTGAACTTCTCTAAAGTTCTGATTGTGCAGCCTGATTCTTGCAGTTTCCAGACATACAGATTGTATACGTGGAGGATGAGTGCAAGAGCCATTTTGCAGTATCAATCACTCCAAATCAGCAGACACTGCAGCACCATTCCTCAGTGCCATTGAAGCATGTCCCTGACACTGGACTGGCTCTGGGGTGGTGATTACAATGATGCCTCCAGTTCGTACTTAGAAAGCAGAGAATGATCATCTGTCATCTGCATGTCTAGGAAACAAACAAGAAATTATTCTCTTCTTGATGCCAGCTGAAGACCTGTGCATTCATTAAGCAATAGTAGTTTTGTAATCAGCACATTTTAACCAATACTTTTGTCCAGCATCCATGGAACTCATTTTCTTTTTGCTTAATTTGCTAGCCCTTGCTAGTTTGCAATTTATTTGCTTACCCCGATGATTTCCAGCCCAACACAAACTTTTCAGGAAAAGTGATCATTTTTAATCCTTCTGCTTAAATAAACATTGTCGAGTTTGGCCTCTGAGCTGAGCAATGGTGGCTGTTTAACCTTCCATGTTACATGTAGAAGTAGCACAGCATGCTCATCCTCTAGGCACTAAGCTCCAGCGTCCTTTCTTGTCTTTTGTAACCTCAGAGGCTGTTGTGTTAATATGCAGACCATTACTACTTTGCTGATGAGACAGACTGCCGAGGATCAATATGTCTCTGCATTTGTCAGCCCCGTATACCCCAGAGTTAAGTTCTCAGCTCTGCTGCCAGTGCTCGTGTCCCGCTGTGTAATCGCAGGGAATTGTCGATGCCGTATACAGCGTGTCCGTGCACCAGGCTTGGTGGGGCGCTTCGCAGAACAAGTAGGAAAGATCCAAATGTCATATTTGTTTGGCTCCCACTGCTTGAGTAATAGTAGGTGCAGCCAGAATACCAGAGGACAGCTTGCTTACAGGGTCACTGCGGCTCACCAGCTAACCACTGATGTTGTCAGGCAGACTTGGGAAAAATGCCCAAATACTATCAACTAGAGGACATTGCATTTTAATGGAAGACAAAAAAAAAAAAATCAAGATTAAAAAAGAAAAAAGAAGAAATGCAAACTCCTTGGTCAAACATAATAAACAAGACATCTAATGGCACTTCATTTTTTTTTTTNAGTGCAAGAGCCATTTTGCAGTATCAATCACTCCAAATCAGCAGACACTGCAGCACCATTCCTCAGTGCCATTGAAGCATGTCCCTGACACTGGACTGGCTCTGGGGTGGTGATTACAATGATGCCTCCAGTTCGTACTTAGAAAGCAGAGAATGATCATCTGTCATCTGCATGTCTAGGAAACAAACAAGAAATTATTCTCTTCTTGATGCCAGCTGAAGACCTGTGCATTCATTAAGCAATAGTAGTTTTGTAATCAGCACATTTTAACCAATACTTTTGTCCAGCATCCATGGAACTCATTTTCTTTTTGCTTAATTTGCTAGCCCTTGCTAGTTTGCAATTTATTTGCTTACCCCGATGATTTCCAGCCCAACACAAACTTTTCAGGAAAAGTGATCATTTTTAATCCTTCTGCTTAAATAAACATTGTCGAGTTTGGCCTCTGAGCTGAGCAATGGTGGCTGTTTAACCTTCCATGTTACATGTAGAAGTAGCACAGCATGCTCATCCTCTAGGCACTAAGCTCCAGCGTCCTTTCTTGTCTTTTGTAACCTCAGAGGCTGTTGTGTTAATATGCAGACCATTACTACTTTGCTGATGAGACAGACTGCCGAGGATCAATATGTCTCTGCATTTGTCAGCCCCGTATACCCCAGAGTTAAGTTCTCAGCTCTGCTGCCAGTGCTCGTGTCCCGCTGTGTAATCGCAGGGAATTGTCGATGCCGTATACAGCGTGTCCGTGCACCAGGCTTGGTGGGGCGCTTCGCAGAACAAGTAGGAAAGATCCAAATGTCATATTTGTTTGGCTCCCACTGCTTGAGTAATAGTAGGTGCAGCCAGAATACCAGAGGACAGCTTGCTTACAGGGTCACTGCGGCTCACCAGCTAACCACTGATGTTGTCAGGCAGACTTGGGAAAAATGCCCAAATACTATCAACTAGAGGACATTGCATTTTAATGGAAGACAAAAAAAAAAAAATCAAGATTAAAAAAGAAAAAAGAAGAAATGCAAACTCCTTGGTCAAACATAATAAACAAGACATCTAATGGAACTTCATTTTTTTTTTTCGCCTTGCTGCTCACTTATTCCATGGCTTTGTCTTGATGCAGTAGCTTTAGGGAAAACAGCACTGAGATTCATGGGAACTGAACACAGCAACATCAACTACTACCAAAACTTCTTAATTATAGATCAAGTCTTTAAGAGACAAAAGCCCATTTCTCTACGACAACCAATGTGCTTGACGTTTTTAACTGACATCATTTAAAATCAAGTACAATGCCTTCATATTTTTTTACAAGGTGCCTTTTCTTAATTACAGTTTTCCTGGATTTTTTTTAGAAATAGGTGCTTCTTTGTAAATGTTGCAAATGCCATTTGTCTTGTGTGTTTGGGGCTTGGGGGGGGGGGGGGGGGGGGTTGGTTTTGTTTGGTTGGTTGGTTGGTTTTGGTTTTTTGTTTTTGTTTTATTTTGTTTTAAACTTGAATTATCATGTTAAAAATAAGCAACAGAAATCAGTTGCAAAAGTTCCTAATATAATAAGTTTCTTCTTTTCTCCATAGCTGAGTGCTTGTACATGTTATCCATATAGTATGTTCTAACAGATAAATGTCTTCAGTGATTTGGATGTGAAGCCTGGCCAGAGATTTTCCGTGTGTATTGACTGAAGCTTTTTATAGAATAAAACGTTAATTCACATTTTCATTACTTTATGTTTTCTTTCTGTCCTGTGTGTCTGAAGATAATATTGTGCAGAGATCTTGGGAGAATATAGCACATATTTCATGCATCTTCTAGGGATATGAATAGACACTGGCATATCAGACAAACTCAGGACTCCAGATCAGGTGTTTTGTTAGCCAGTAAGGCTGCAAGATCACACACATTATGCAATCTCATTATTTTAAATGTGTGAACACAAGACTGGGTCATGCCACAAGGAAGTGGCAGTCATTGGTGACATCAATACATGTTTCAAATCTTCACACTCATTTGTAGCAAACCCTCAGGGCTGAAGGAATCACACACTTTGGAGCTTTCTCTGCTGATGGACAACTACTTTCCTTTCCCACTCTTCCAGCAAGAAATGTTCTGGTAAAAGGTCAGAGACACATTGCTGAGGAAAAAAAGTATGGGAGAAGCCAAAGAAGTGGCTACGTCTCCATATGTATTTTTTTGATCTTGTTCACTCTTTAAAATAACCATCTAAAATGTGGAGTCCTGAGGATGTTTAGTCAGGGAGTCAAAGGGAGCCTATAGTGATTTTTGTTTTGCAAGAGGTGGTGAATTTTAAGTACATCTTGAGCAGGCATCCTTACAACCTTGCTCAACTTGTCTTCCTGACAGGTTGCATGAAGCCTGCCGAACAAATCAAACCTGTGCCTTTTGTTTCCTTAAAAAGGTATGGTGTTCCAACATTAGGAATGGCCCAGCTATCAAGTGGTCCATCCAGCCCAGTATGCCATCTCCATGAACTTTAGGGAAGAGTATGATAACTGACATGTTTAAAGTAGGCATTCTCATGTCTGTATTCCTAGATTTTTATACATTCATGCTGTAAAGAGATAATACAAACAGGTTGAAAGATAGAAATCACAGGCAGGTCTACACAAATGAATGAAGGCAGCGGTGGCCTGGTTCTGCTCAGGGTAATGTGACAGCTTCTAGTGCAGAGCAGAAATGCATTGTCCATCCACCAGTGGAAGGACTTCAGGCGTGCACCAGGCAATTGCATTCTCACAGCATTGCCCAGGAGCTGATCAACCACAGCCATGAGATGTCCAGTTCCACACTGGTAGCTCTGCATGGAGCTCAGCAGTCTGGGAAACCCAGAATTGCTTTCCCAAGGCACTTCACTAGTTTGACTTGGAGCTACCCTCCCATCTTCCGAAGAGCCTCCCACATGAACTGATGAGTCAGGTCAAGTTTTGACATTCACCAACCTTAGGTTCAACAACCGTTTAATTAATATAAGCTTCTCTGAAACATATAATTTGTTTCAATGGAAAAATCTCAGATGTTGTTTCACAAAAGCAATGAGGGTTGAGAAAATCTGACCCCTTTCAAAATTCTTGAGGATCAAAGCATTTAATACCGATAAAAGGTCATTTCTTGTCTTAATGTTTGTTTTCTCCTCTGATTTAACAATCAATTTATTGCATGTATCCATAAACAAATCTCTTTTTCCTCCTACCCTGCCTGACCCCAAAATGAGATTATGTCTGTTGGTATCAATCAGCAATACAGAGCTACCCAGATTTTCACTTCCCTGATTCATTGTCTCCACCATAAATGAAGTTTCTCCATTGTTTGCAGAAATTCTTGAAATAATGGCTTCAGTGTCTGTGTTAATTATTCTTCTATTAATGATCTTTCAGATAGTTTTTCAAAGAGACTATGAATCTCGGTGAAACTAATGGGCAGCTACTCACAGGAGTAATCCCATTACAATCAGCTGCACTACTGTTTGTCATTTGTAGTAACGTGCTAGAGCCCTGACCCTTACTGATTTACCACTCTTCATAATTAGTTGCAGTGATTAAAATGCATTTTAGATTACACTGCAGTTTCCCTTCCTTAAAAGTTTTTTTCACTGAGGACAGACTCAAGTTTCTGAAGGTGAACAATTGTCCTCCACTATAAAACAAGAGCAGTGAAGAGAAATGCCGCAGACAGGGCTTATAACAGAAATGAGAAGTAGAGATGCTCGGGCAAAACCTGTTGCTGGGGGCAGAGGGGCTGTCTTAAATGACAGAGACAGCTCATGCAGGAGTTTAGCACACTAGCTTAATGAAACTGAAAACACTGCACAAAACACTGACAGCAACACATGGAAATAATGAATCAATCTATTGCATCTGTATCTAATTAAGAATCATTATAATATAGTATTTTTCTCTAGTGATCAGGTTTTAGTGGATACCCCACAGGAAAGAGGATGATTGATAGATTCAAATGCCAGGATATCACACATCTTTATCTAGGACTGCAGTTCTCAAGCACTTTTCTTCAATAACCCCAAATCCAGGCAGACTCTGTCTCCTGTGAGAATCTGACACAGCCAGAATTTCTTTGTAGAGGTTTCCAAGGCACAGCAGAAAGAAAAACCTGAATGCTTGGAAAAACCTGAATGCTTGGGTGCTGCAAATAGTTTCTAGCAATAGTAAACATTCTATTTCTCCCTCTCTACTGTAATTAGAAAAGTAGTTTCCCTATTTTCTCTTTATTACTTTTTTCCCTCCTCCTCCAAAATCATTAAGTTGCTAAGAGCTTCATTTGCTTTAAGCCTCTTCGGAGATCTGTTATTTTACCCAAGAGTACATGTAACCCCACAGGAGTCAGTATTACTAACTAGCACCCTACAGCCAGATGATACATACCCTGAGAGCAGAAGGGTTTCCTCTTTTTTTTTTTTTTTTCCCCACTCCTGACTGTCTGCAGAATATATTTCATTTATTTTATTTTGTCTTTTTTTTCCTCAGTTCAGAGGAAGATGGAGCAAAGGCTTCTTAGCTGGGGAAAAGGCTCTGCCCTTTCTTTCTTTCTCCTGCCTGTTTTGGTGTTTTTTCAACTGTGATGGTTTAGATCCCAGGGGAAGCAATCTAGGATCGTTGCTGAGATAAACAGATGAAGGCTACAGAATGGAGTCTCAAAGCTGTCCCTCATGTCCTAGTAAAGCTTGAGGTAAAATGTTTCGGTGCCTCCATGAGGCCGGTTCTCCCCCCTGTGCTGGAGGCAGCTCTGGATGGTGACCGGTGGGAGGAGGGGGTGCTAGGAGTTGCGCCAGAAAAACACTAAACTGAGCATCATTTGTTGTAGGCATTCACGGGATGCCTCTGCTGTATCACCACTGTGTGCAGTAAAGAGCATTGTTCCTCTAATGTTGATGTCTCTTGGAACTGCAAGTGAATGTACAGCCCAATTAGCGCAGCAGCTTCAAACAATAAACCCTCCAGAATCTCTGGTGGAGGAAGCATGCTTTTATCTATTTGGTAAATAATTTATTAATCATACTGATGTATCCTCCTTGACAGCAACAGAGCCAGATAAGTGATGGTTCAAAATCAATTTGTCATGGTCCAATGTGCACTCAGTGACCTACTTGGTCTGTTATATAGGTCAAACTTGTACATGATGCTCTGATAGCAGAGGCGCTTCTTAAAACAACAGCAACAACAAAACTCATGGCACAATTCAGGCTTTGGGACCCTGTCCTGCTGCCACCCAGCCACGCAACTCAAAAACTCAACTGACAGAGGGGCAAGGACAGGAGCTGGGTAAGTGATGTTTTGGGCCCTTGGTAACACTGCCTCACTGCATTGGTGGTGCAGCAGCAGTATGCAGGAGGAGATCCATACTCTGTGACCTACTTCTATGACCTTGTTATTATCACACTGTCCTTTGCCACTGATAACAATCCCTAGCATTCCCCTACTATTTCCTTGTTTGCCCTGCTTCAGTCTCTATTTTTCTTGCTCTCTCCTACTCACAGTATCTTTTTCTTCAGATGAGATGGAAATCCATTCCCTCCTTCTCTTTGTACCCCTGCTGCGAAGTCCATACGAGTCCCACAGTTTGAAGTCTTCTGCTTCTGAGCAGGCTGGTGGAGTTAAGGAGCCAGATTATTTTAAACTGCATCGAGACAGAAAACAAAACCTATGACAGAGCTTTTGGGTAGTCAGTTTGCTGGTACTCCCTTCATGGCCTAACAGTAGTCTTGGTTGTCATCTGCTAATTGAATTTGTTGTGGTATCTTTCTATTTCAGTAATGCATACTGCAGGGTTTTCTGCCAGTGACTCCTGGAGAAATGATGAATGAGATGACATTGAATGGGCAGTGTTGACACTCATAAGAATTTCGAGCAGTCTTGTGATGATCCGCATGCTGTGTCTCATTCACCTGGCATAAGAAATATCTCCAAAAATCTTATTGGTAACCATTGTTTTAGGGAGGTTACAATGTTTTAGGGAGTGTTTTAAGCCCTGTTCCTCTGAGGATTTTCAGTGCTCAGGGTATTGCACTGAATAACCCAGGTAGGTCATTGCAGTCCTACATTTTGCTGTATTCCCTGATTTTCTCTTCAATGACATAGGAACACCTTTTTAAGGAGTTTTCACTCCTGCGTGACATTGCACCACTGCAAGGCTGCAAACTTCTGTGTCCAGCATCAGGTTTCAGTTCTCCTGTACGTTCTGCATAGTTAAACCAATATATATGGCAGGTTCCAGGTGCATGCAAGGGGGATGGCTACAAGTGTGAGGATCCAACACTAAAGAAGAAGCATGGCAGAAATAAGGCCTACAATTTTGAATTATTTTTCACCTGGAAAACTTGATTTTTTTCAGCTGTGACTGGGAGGAACAAATGTTTTCTACCATAATGATGATGAATAAAGTCTAGTCTTTTAATCCTTCTTTATATTAGTGTTATCACCCTGTTTTGTGGCACTGGTTCTTCTTTTGTCCAAAAATCTGTTTCCTTCATGGCTGGCAATAAGGAAAACAACTAGGCTGCCAGAGCAGGTATCACCACCACAAGCAAGAACTAAAAGGATTGGAAATAAACCCACCAATGTACATTCTTGTGTAAACAGTGTGTACCTTTAAAGATATTTATAGCCCTGACAAACACAAGACAGATTCCTCTTATTTTTCTTGCCAATTCTCCAGACACTCAGTAAATTCCAGAATTTGAGAAGGACTGTGGGGTCATGGCAAGAGCTTCTTGCTTGGCCTTGGCAAATCCATAAAATCCCACTTGCCCCACCAAGCATCTCTGACAGCACCACCTCCTCCCATAGATTCCCTGAAGGGCATCTGCAACTCAGGATTTTGTACAAATCACACAATACACCTTGGAGACAGGATACAAATCTCACCTAAAACCAACATCCAAGTACACAGCCAACCCCCCAGCAGGCTGTTTTCAGTGCTTTAGAACTGCTTGTGTTTTGTCAGCCTTTAATAACTTAAGAGTGATACAAGATGCAGGCCCAGCATGACAAAAAAAAGACATTTGTCGGGATATTTTAATAAGATGACTCTTAATGTTTTCCAGGAGGTGTCAGCAGTTCTTTAAACCAAGGCAGGGGTTGCAGCAAATGGCTTCTTTTTCTGAGAATTCAAAAGATATTCTTTAAACTCTGCAAACTGCCAGTGAACTTCAATAGAACAAGTGTTCTCAAGGTGTATTTATGTTGTGTCTATAGCACTCCAAAGGATTTCTGCCAGCACACTCCATTACAATGAGTAACGCTTCCTTTAAAAGCAAATGAAGAAGACTTAGATCTCGGTTAATTAAATAATCTTCTCTTTTTTTTTAATTATTTACAATAGGAGACTGACACTAACCTTCTAGTTTGCCACCCTGAACTGCAGGACTTTATTGTGTTTAGCTTTATAAAAGCTAAGGGGTCAAAACATTTGTGTTATCTATCTGTCAAGTAATGAAAGGGTAGAAAATGTGTAATTAAGTACAGATTAAGGCTTCCACAAGATTCATTAAAAAAAAAAAAAAAAAAAAANAAAAAAAAAAAGCTGCTTCCTATATGGTGAGATGTACTGGCAGCCACTTCTTGGCACAGCACATCAACAATGGTGGAGCACCACCAGGTGAGCTCTTATCTCCCTATTTTTATTTGTTGCCGGTGGAAGCTGGCAGCTCTCCATGTGGAACTCTGTTTAAGGCAGATTTATCTGTGGTCTCTAAGTAGCACACTAGCATCATGAATGTCCATCTATCAAAAATGCTGAAGCATCCCCCATGACGGAAGAAGGATGTTTTTGCTAAATGCAGAGCAAAGAAAGAGAATGTAAGTACTCTTAAAAGACCAAACAGCAGGTATTATAGTCTGAAAATCAATTTACGTCAGGCAGGGAAGTGTGACAGGAAGACCAAAGTGCACAGTAGGGCCAACTTCTAAGAGTCTACCTAGGTACCAGTCTCCTTGGTGTCTGAACTCCACAGACAAGAATGAACGTCTCTGTGTTAGTTCCAAAGAATTAGCAAGTCTCTTCTTCATTCAGTCCTTGGGTATAATTCTTTTGATATTTGTTTTAGAGTGCAAGGCCTGTATGAAGGAATGCAGAAAGAAAAAAAAAAAACAAACTTCTTTTCACTTCTGTTTGTTATAACGTTTTCTCTTTTCTGTTTTTATCCTGGATTGGAAATTCTTAAAGTCTGAAATACTGACTTTGTTGCATTTTCATTTATTGTTTATTACTGTAAATCTAAGACCTCAGGCTCGACTCAGGAATCCATCTTGGACTTATTGCAGGAAAAACAAACAAACAAACAAACAAACAAGCCAAACAAACAAATAAACCCCCAACCAACAAGAGGGGAGGGAAATTCTTGCCTTAATTAAAAAAAAAAGGCAGCACAAATCAGGTGAGCTCATCCTTATGCAACTAGAGGTGCTTTTTACTACTTTTTACTAAACAATAATTTTATAGCTGGCAACTTTTATGATACATTGCTGGCTCCCACCAGAGTTTGTCCTAAGCTCTGGCACCTACATTTCAGACGACCCAGTGTGCAGATGTGCAAAAGTACAGGGAAAGAAGCAGCCTTTTGGGTACCCAAAATATCAGTAATCGGAAAATTACAACATATCAGAAAGAATCTGCATGAAAACTAATACCCTTCAAAACACTCACTGAAGGTTTCCATTTGCAAACGGCAGCTGAAATGCACCTTTATCATGATATACAGAGATGAAGACCACCAGCTGCCTCTTTCGACTTCAGCTGGGGCTGAAGTTTCTTAACATTTCCGATAATCAAGTGAATGTATCACCAGCCAGACATTCAGAGTTAGTGGCTCTTGCTGAAAGTGTGATTTTATTTTTTGTTTCTCCACTTACTCCTCTTTGAAGTGGGATGAATGCTATTCACCTATCATGTAAATGTTCTGAGGCCTAATTAGTTAATGTGTGTAAATTGCTTTTGAGATGAACAGTGCTAAGTATTATTATTACTATATTAAAATATGGCCAGCAGCCAACCTCTCCATGTAGCTGCAGGGTAATGACAAAGCTGATCAACTGTAGAATTTTATTGTTAGTGATCTGAAACAACAAATAATTTCAGTGCATTTATCCAGGAGCAAGTACGAATATAAATATATAAAAATGTGCTAGTATAAATAATATAAATTTAGCCTGAATGCTAGTGAAAAGAGAGGCAGCTGATTTTATTTAATGCAATTTTTGATATCCAAAAATATTACCTCAGTTTGAATAGCCAATGTGAATTTGTTTCCAAGAAAAGGGGGTAAATTCACAGCCAGGTATTTAGGTATTCCTTATTTCTTAGTCAAATTTGCTACGGTTGTCATCTGTCACTATGTGGGAACCTGTGTGCAATTTACCATGTAGAGCAGAATGTTTCTTTTGTCTACTGTTTTAGGTATAGTTCCATTTTCTAGACAGTTAAAGAAGACTGAAGAAAAAGGTAGACCTCTCAGGGCAAAGAGAAGAGGACAGGAGAGAAGGTTGTGTAAACTAAGAGACACTGTTATAGCCCTGCCTTTGTTTTTCCAACTCCTGATTCCCAGGCGATACAGAAGAGGTTTGCTGAAATCAGCAGGCATGGTCAAGGCTAATCACACACACATGAAGTAAGGATCTATTTAAAAGAACATTTTTTTCAGGAGCAGTCCTATATTTTGATCTGCCAACAGTCTACAGTCCAAATCTAGATATACTCAACACTCCAGTGCAACTCAACAGGAAATAATATAGTGTAGTTTCTTTCCATTTATCCAGTCTATCTTATAAGTGGTAGTTCCAGAATCTATTTTATAATTTCTTCCACCACACAGGAACGTAGCCATTCATTCAAATTTCAAGTTTCTGGTGGGTTTAAAGCATTCATGAAGCTTATGCCTTGATTTAGTTTAGAATTTATGCTTCACGGTTCACGGACAAGATGTTATTTCATTTGGCTTACACAAAGAAAACAATGCATAAATATGATGATGATGAGAACACACACTTTTTTTTTTTTTAAGTTATACTAATTGCAATGGGGAAAACTAGTATGAGAAATCCAGAATGGAATTGGTTATGATCTGGAAACAAAGTGGGTAGTTCTGTGAACTGCGAGATGGCACACATCAAGCAACATTTCTGGCCTTTTACCATACACACTTGGCTCCAGGCAACTGGTTTCTGGAGCATTATCCTGTCACCTGCATCTGAAAGTAAGAAAAGCTCTTTAGAACAACTCTGTAAATGATCAATTAGAATAAAAGATTTTTTTTTTTTCTTTCTTCATTAAATTATCCACTTTCAGATTCTGGTCTAGGTGTTGACTACTCTCCATCTCTGTCCAATAATAAAACACAAAGGTCAAGTCAATAGAAAATATTAAAGCAGGACTTTAACCCAGGTATTTGAACTTTCATTTTCTTTTCCTTTCCTGCCTTCCTTCCTTTTCCATTCTGGGAATTTTTTTTAAGCTACAAAATGTATCAAAATTACAAGAATAACTTAGGGTTTCTGATGCTCACTGTCTAAAATTAAACCCTACCCTTGGAAAATCTTACAGACATTGTGATTTTTGCTTACCTGAAAGCAAACTGCGAAATTAATCTTGGTTTCTTTAGCCCCTGGGTCACCTCATGTGTCAATTTGAAGTGAAAAGAATAAATTGATCATCTGATAGAAGTCCCTCTGAGATTATGAAAAACCATGGCATAAATAGCATATTTCTACCAAAATACAATATTGAAATGGTTTTAACCTTCAAATCCTATGTAGTCATAAAACTCTTTAGGTTGACTGGACGACTATTGTTGTAAACACTTTAGTTTTCATCAAACCTTGCTGTGCACGAGCAGATTCCATCCACTCGACCCGACAACGACATCAGAACTACAGCAGGCTGCAGTTCACAGCTGGACTCTGACCTCACTATGTATAGAGTGATACGAGCATCCTACCTGTTTTTTCACAGGAGCTAAAGAGGAAATATATGTGTATGTAGAAGTATATGTTTTCATACAGACATGCATGGACAACATTCAGTTACTTTCATGGACTCTTAGCTCTAGTGACAACCAGGAACAAAACTATCCTGAATGCTTATTAAGACTTTTTCTACACACCATTTTGATCAGTTATTTTTGAAAGTAGTAGTATCGTATTTGTGTGCAAAATATTGCTTTACTTGTGTGCAAAATACTGCTTTACTTGTGTGATGACTGTCATTATAGTATTATTTCAATGTTGTGATCATATTCCCCTTCATATTCAGTACAATTCAAACCTTTGAATTAAATAAATATTATCCTTTGGTGTCAGGTGTTATGTGCTGGAGCTTAAAAAGTCATCAGGTGATATAACTTTGTCTCGATGTTTAGGCCTGTGAGAACAGTCTACTAATAGACTACAGCTGACAAATTACATATCTCTTCTACATTTTTGCAAAGCATAGATTGCTGTACACCCAAGTTTGGTCCTTGACTTGGACAAAGCCCTACAAAAAGTTTAAATACCCAACTCTCAGGGCAATTCTAGTATAACAGAGCAGCCTACATGATGTTCTAAACTAAGGGAGATAGAAGTGATTCTGAAGATCTAAAGGAGGCAATCTAATTTTCTTGAAGTTCCTCCTCACACCATTGAACGAAATAGTAGAGATCTTACTCTACTCTAAAGAGAAACTATAAAATATGCTAATTTTCTCTATTAACATTTTCTTTCTGCTACTTGCTGAGTGGTTTTGCACAGTCACCCATGAGCCGGAACAACACAGATCCTCAGCACTGGAGGAGGACGCAGATGCTCAGCAATGTAGAATTAAATCTACATAACCTTCAAAAGGACTCCCATGACTGAGCTGTGGGGTATCCTTAGGGAGAATGTCTCCAGACATCCGATCAGAACTGGGCCACTCTTCTGGTAGATGTACAAGAACAATGTGCCCAAGAAGACTACAGGCAAGGGGCAGCCTGATCCTCACCTACAACTCTCAGTTGCAAAGGCTTGTATAGATTTGGTCGCTGTCTCTAGGACTGCTTTTATTTCTTTTTGAAGACAATACAATGTAAAATTCATAAATCTTCCAACAAAGACCGTGGTTTCAGATGAGTGTCCCAGCACCTAAGTTAAAACCATCTTTCCTCTTTCCCTCTTCCTGATGGAGCAAGAACTCTCACACATCTCTTCACGTAATAGGCTAGTTTCAGGTACAAAGGCAAAGAGCAGTTTTAATTAAGATATCGCGTAGTCTGTGGTTAGGCCATTTTCCAAAGAATATGGGGTCAATCCCATTAAAGATGAATAATAAAATGTATCATTTCCTGGGTGAGTGTTCTAACCATGGAATTATTACACAAAAGCTGAGAAGCAGTATTATTACTACGATGATATTAAACTAAGTTAACTATAGATGTAATGACATCTAACTTTTTGCATTTCTCTGAGTTATTTTTGAGAAATCAAGTGTTTCTTAACGCTGATAATTGGAGGACTCTAGTGGAGAGATTAATATAGATTTCCCTAGAGTATCTGTAGTCGAATAAAATTAAGTACTCAAAATCCTTCTGGCACCCAATGAAATTAGACACCCTACAGGGTTAGGCATTTCAGGCCTGAAAAATAGGCAACCTAAACCCCTGGCTGGAATTTTTGAATGTTTTAAATGCCCGAAAAGTAACTATTCTAGGTGGGACTACATCAGTCCCAAGATTTCAGTAGATGCTATGGACTAGATTCACTAGAGAGATACTTTCCTTAAAAATCAATTTAATCTGAATTTGTGATAATTTTGCCACACTGGAGTAGTGCAAAGGATCATAAGGAGTTGATGAACATGGTCTTGTGTTCTTAAACAACCAAATACTCCTGGTATGTCTACAGCTTCACCACCTGGTTCACAAAAAGTTCACAATGAAGCTAACTAGGAATGTAACAGCAAAAAAGGTCAGATTAGCTAATGTAGTGAAATTGTGTACACTTAAAAAAAGGGCAAAAAGTAATCAAGTAAAAAAATCAAAAACAAATCCAAAAAAAAAAAGCCAACAAGCAAATAAAAAACCACTCCACACCCACAGCAATGTAAGATATTAAAAATTGTTAAAGCTACAAATATTAAAGTTTATCTTTGGTTAAACTAATCTTTAACATGAAGTAGTAGACAAATGTAGACAGTGATTCATAAACTGTGGGAGACCACTGAGTTAGTAGATTCCTTTTATCATAATTAGTCACTTTCTAAATAGGTGACATAATTCCTGAGTTGGGTCATTGAAATTGTCCTTACAAACAGTGAAGTATTTTTAATAGATCAGGCAGATTTTTTTCTAAATCGTAATGATGAAATCATTTGCTTGAATAGATTTAGCCACATGGTGCCAGTTTCCATTACAGTCTGAATAAACTAGCCATTCAAATTAAGAACATACCTGTGGTGATTCCAGGACAAAACAGATTGAAACCAGCCTCTGGGAGTTTCCATAATAGAAATAAAGTTGATATATCTTTCATTATGCCACATGTTTCATTGTAATGTACACATTTTTGAGAGCTCTTATTTTATTGTTGATGTAAAGGTCAGAAAATTTGTACTGTTATTTCAAAATTTTCCTTGATACCTTCTGAAACAGAAATATGCTATCTAAATTTTTAAAGTGATTATGGTGCAACACTGTCTTTGGTTTTACTGTAGACTTATCAAAGAAATCATGGATTATCAACCTGCAGCAGTATTATTCATGGATGTGCGAGGAAATGCATCATGCTATATCTACATATGTTTAGAAACATAGAATCATTTTGGTTGGAAGAGACCACTAAGATCATCGAGTCCAACCATAACCTGAATCTTTTGTTCAGGTTTGGAGCTCGCCACTCTAAACAATAGCTGGGAGCATGATAAATTACCACTTTCAAGTTTATGCAGAGTAAGTGACTTTCCTTTTGTTTTGGTATGGGAATGAATAAAACAATTTGATGGAGATAACACTTTAAAAACTCAAGTATTTTTGATACATAATTAATAGCAATCATAGAACAAAGCATGTCAAAAAGAAATGGTTATTTATAAAATCAAAAGAGTTAATGATAAAAGAAAAAATAACATCTTATTATCATAATGATTATCAAGGAAAACATGAAACAGGGAAAGTTCTTACACATTTTGGTCTTTTTCAAGGCTTAAACACTTTGAGTAAGGTAGCCAACAAATTCAACTGCTCTTAAAATTTCCCAGAGTGTACCTCAAGGCATATGTCAAAGGGATGGGCCAAGATGCCTACTCGGGGAACATCTTTAGACACTGTTGCAGTTCCTCCCAGACGGAAAGAGGACAGAGCTCTGCAGGGCAGGATGTTTGCTCCAGGGCCACCCACTCTCTCAACCAATAACCTTTGTTTTCCCAAAGCGGGGAGTATGAGACTTTGTTAATATACAACAGATGAGGTCTTGCTGCACCACAGTGAAAAGGAGAAATCAGGGTCTTCATATAGAGTCACTTGGGAAACTATAATTTCAGGTTTTCTCTGTTTTCCTCACACAAGCCTTGCAAAAAAAACCCTGAAAAAAAATGTTCACTTTATACAGTTTGTCAATATTTTACGCTGTAAAATCATAGAACAATACAGGAAAGGATCTCTGGAAATCATCTGGTCCAACGCCCTGCTCAGAGTAAACAGCAGAAGTTACCTTGAGTTTCACTCTGCAGTTTGAGTTTCAGGAAATCAGTTTTATTGTGCCTCTAAAATTTCAAAACTTCTAAACATCCTTTAAAATGAAGACTGTTAATCTGTCCTAAGTAATACTAATAGACTAGAAGTTCAGTTAAGAATGTGTGAGCATCCACCTCTACAAGACTGCCCTGAAACTTCCTTCTACCTATGAAACTAATCACAAGCCTCCTTTTTTTTTTCAGATTAGATGCCTGGTTCCTATTAAATGTTTGCCTGAATAGTACTGTTGCACTGTATAAATTGAATGTATTTAGAAAATGTTAGATAATAAATAACTTATTTCTGAATAATGTTAATCAGTAATAACTTTTATTACTAAAATAGTAAATTACATTTTAAAGCTCACTCCTACTGTCTTTTAATGTGATTTTAATATTAATCTCATTGTCATACCAGTTGTTCTCTCTATATTTGATAGTCTTCAGACACAATACCAAAACTTGCAGATTTGTAACCAGGTTCATATTAGTGATGCTCTGGAGTTTTTTGATATACAGATGTTCATCCAAGGTTCTGTCCATGAATGAGATACTTTCTTAACTATCATTTCAGGACAGCAATTAGATGGAGTTTTCACAAAAATTACGAATTACCATTATTTCTACTTTCTAGATTCTGAGGATCCCTGCTGCTTCTGTTCCAGTTTTGTGATATAAACTAGCATTATCACTGCTTCTGCTGAGCAAAGCAAGAAGTATTCGACCAGATGTTCTCCCCAACTGCAGTTTTGATGGCTGAGAAGGGGACTATCCCCTCAGACACTTGTCATCGTTCCTACTACAATTTATTAACTCCTCAAATCAGTCATTCGTCCCTGCTGCTCCTCCTAATCCCTTTCAGCAAACACAAACCATATTTGCTTAAACAGCTTAAATCACTCTTTAGGTACTTGTTTCATTTCAAAAGATGTGGGCTAGTAAAACAAGTTAGGGGATTACTCATACAAGCAGCTCCTCTGCCTGTTCTGCTGCAGACAGTTTCTGCCAGGAGTGGGGCTGAACAGAGTGGTGAAGTCTTCAAACAAGACAGTCAAAGAACCTTCGATAAGGAGAACAGACTGCAAAACTAGAAGATTGCCACAAAATCTCCCTTGCAGTTTTGATGGGAGAAGTCACCATTAGCCATGGACAGCTATGGACGTGCTTCTACTCTTTTTCCCACGCATTATTAGGATAGGAGAAATTTCATATCAAAGGTTTGCTTTCACAGCGATATACTCCGGATTAATCCAGTTCTTATCCTTTGGCTTAGTTTTTCACTTACGACTTTAGGCTCCTCTTGTATCTCCCTGGATTTTACATCTTTATCCATTTACAGTATTTAAAGGGAGAGATGTTCTATGATGTGTTACGATATTTATCTTCCTTTGTGCAGACAGCGATAATTCATGACTGGCACAGCTAGAAGTGACTTATTAGGTCTTTCTTCACTAGAGAAGAAAAAGGTCGTAAAGTAACTCAGTATATCTTGTGCTGTATTGTATAATACACTTCTCCCACCCCACCCTTGCAGTTTACCAACTATATATCTTTAGTGTACCTGGACCTTTCAAACAATATCTGTTGCCATAAACTTGGTGCCATCAGTTTCCAACACTGTTTAGTTTCCAAGGTCACTTTATAATATTATTTAAAATATGTAACTAGACTGGGAGATCTTCAGAATGTCTGGAGCCCTCTTTATTCCAAAAAAGCACAAATGCAGTACCATGTACTTTGCTTATTTTACTACTTTCCCTGGACACACTCTCTCTCTTTCTCTCTCTCTCTCCCTCTCATTTTCCTCAGAAAAATCATTGAGGAAAAATGAACAGTCTGTTGTTCAGGACAACCACTGACAACCTTTGAGAATGTGTGACACTAAAATGCTCCCAGAGCTGTTCCCAGCTTGCAGTGGGGAGGGGGCTCCCCAGCCCTGCTGCTGTGATGGACCCCATGGCCAGGCTCAGTATGTGTCCCAGGCCACCATGCCAGGGTATGGTATTTCATATATGGATGGTGATACAGTCATATGCAATCGATCCCAAAGCATTTCTGTGAAAAAGGCTCTAGAGCTGTACTTCAGCACAATGTGCAGTGCAGCCAAGATTCATTCCATTTGTACATTATCAAAGAAAGAAATGTTATTCAGGATTTTCTGAAAGAGGAGGTTGTTTTGAGCTGCTAATTCAGTGATGGAAGATCTTTTGTCAACTGGAAGTTACATTTTGTTTTCACTCAGATAACAAATTCCTTAAGATATTTATATGAAGGTATTGTATTAGATTAGATTCCTGCCTTAAAAAAACCTGGGTCATTACATCTCTTGTATAAAGGGATGACTTAAACAAAGGATTCATAATAACCTGCTCTTCAAGCACCTTTTCAGTAGATTATTCTGTACAAAGCCATCTCTCTAGTCTTGCAATGTTAGCAAACACATCAAATAATATTAGTTATTCATCACAATTCAGTAAATGATGTTAAAAGACAAAGAGCAGCCATTCATGCATGGGTGTGCCAATGGGAGAGGATTTGGTATTTTTTATTTGTACTCTCAAAGCATTTTGAGACTGCACAAATACTGAGCAAATAGTCCTTGCCAGAAGAGTTTACATTGTAAGAAAAGATTCTTCTTAATCTGAGAAGTGCAAGCTAGCACTGTTATAATTGCCAGTACTCTGAGATCAGCTGGACAGATTGGGAAGGAGGTTGAATACATCCCTGCAGTGTTCTTTCCCAATCATTGCAAAGATTCATTGTGAGAGTAAAGGAGGTCCTAACGGCCATTTTGTGCTCATTCATTTTGGTTTATACACAGCCATGAAGTCAGCTAGGACTCGGCAGTATAACTGAGTCGTGCACAGACAGAACCAAATAAGTACACCTTTTAAAATGCACTTTTTTTTCCAGACTCTCATTTATATTTTTTTCTGTCTTCTGTGGTTGTCTCTTTGATAGTCTGTGTCTTCGAGCCATTTGGACGATCACTTTAAGAGATGGTGAGCAAACTTCCTGCCTTCAGCCTTGTACGTCCTCTTTCAATTCTTTCAAAAGTCTGGCACCCTCTTGAAATCAGATGAATTTCTTGTCCATATCCACTAAAATATCTATTCATACTGTCTTTTGTCTTACAGTAATTACCACACAGGCTACTTCTGTGCATATTTGGGACTCTTATTGATTACATTGCGACTGTGGATTTCTGTGCCTTCATTGCAAAATATATCATCTTCAAAGTTTGATCCCATTGGAGTCAATAGAAAAATTCTTACTGATTTCACAGGCTTTGGAGCAGACCTTAAATCAGTTTCTGGTTTAGTTTTTAAGGCAAAATGTCATGCATATATTTCTGCTATGAAAGGTTTTACTTGTTGCATTGTGCAGCAGTCATATAGACAAATTACATACAAAGATACTGTCTTCAGAAGGCTCATAATCTCAACCCTGTCCCTCCACACTGGGTATTTTATCTTTGGGTTTCCAAACAGCAAAACCAAAGCTCTGTGATCTATAACTACATGGAGGTGAGCTTCATAAATATAAACATAAAAATGACTGCTGCATTCACAGACTACAGAAAATACTTTATCTGCTTCCAAGTATTTATGTTCCATCTCAATTAATCTGTGACTGGTGTATGAAATAATATTTTTGCTCTGTATGTTCTGCCTTCACTCCTAGCATTGCTCCTACCCTTGCATGGTTGGAATTCACTACAATTACTCCTTCCACTCTTCAGTTTCATGTTTAATGCACTGCACAACTGGCACAAAAAAAATGAAATTTTTCCAAGGGTCGCTTAGACCACCAGTTCTTGAAGGTCCAGGGTCAGATCATAAAATTGGTGCATAACAGCAAAGCTGTTGCACAAGAAAGAATTTATGCTGAATTAACACCTGAGCATCTAAACTGTCTTGTGTTCCTGGTGGGAAAACCTCTGCTAAACAGCCAGCAGTACTCCTGCCAGAGGAGGAGCAGGAAGTTTGTATATGAGCTGACAGCAGTACCATGGTCTCTTAGGGTGACACACAATTTGTTTTCGGTCCCTCAATTAGTTGGCTGTTTTTCCAAGAATTAATCATTTGCATTTGGCAGAATGTCAATCACAGAGACAAACTGAAATGTTTGACTTTCAGGTTTCTTTTAGAGCCTGACTAGCAGACGGATTCTACTTAAAATACGATGGGGTTGATGGCAGAAAGGAGTGTAAAAATTTAGAGTCAGAATTTGTAACAAGATTGCACAACATCTTTTCAATGAGAAAGCCTCAGGAAATTCTTCAACATAATGCTGTTTTAATGCTTTTCAGAAAGCAGGCAATTCACTCTTTTTTTCAGGCAGCCAGAAGAAAGCCTACTAATTTATTTCTCTTTGCTAAGCTGGGCCCTGGGACTTAAATTTCTCTTTGGGTAGGAGTAAAATGTAGCTGAACAAGATGTTGCTTTCAGAAATAAAGTAAGCTTTAGAAAGTTGCCATTTTTCTCCGAGCTTCATATCACAGACTATTCCTAAAACAGGGTTTTAACCAGTCAGTTGTTTTTCACATCGGCACCACAATGGTGTTAGTGCACTTGGAGGGGTCGAGAATGAGTGGCCAGGGATGAGACCCTCCTCATAAACCAATTGCACTTTTGGAGATCATCTAATCCAGCTCTAGGAAGTCTTCCAGGAGATCTCATCCAGCTGCTCACAACCCTCTTTCTATCAGTCCTCCTGCACACACCCTGTTGTGCTGAGGTCTCCTTCACTTCCAAGGTACTTCCCTACCTCCAGTCCTCCCTTTCAAGACCCAATAATCTTTACCTGTGCATAGATCTGCAGCCTCTTTGTCTAGACAGCAACTAATTGTGTAGGGGCATATTTGGCTCCTTTCAGGTTGTCTTTAGCTGTTCCCTGTATTATGATTCTGCCCTACATCTACAGTATTTTAGCTGAGCTAAACATCTTGAGACTCACAAATCTGTGGTCTAGAGGGTCAAGAGGGTCTAGAGCACAGAAAGAAGCTCTTTCCTCAGGGGATTGGTTTGGTTGGGCTAAATATGCTAGAGTGGTCCACATCTAAAGGAACACTTCAGATGCCAAATTTTTTGGGAGATTTCCCACTGAAACTCCCAAACACATCTAGACTGGCACAAACTCAAAACCTCAACTTCCTCCAGCAAACTAGCAGCTCTACATTTCATTCCCAGACCTCAGTGCCTAAATTTAAAGCATGGCAACCCATACTGAGACAACACCAAGTCATTTGGAAAAATATTCATTCAACCGTATGTTAATTGGTTACCTGAGATCTGTCATGGCAGGTCCAGGTGCTTTTTTAAATACAGTGGTGAACATTACTCAGAATACATAGTTAACAAAAACAAACAAACAGGCAAAAACCAAACCAAGACAAACAAAAAACCCAAAACAAACAAGCAAACAAAAAAACCAGAATCATATCACCTACAGGCAGCTTGATTAAGCTCCACAAGAAGAAAACTAGTCACACCATGCAGTTATTGAAACTCTTACCTTCTGCCAGCAGAAAAGCTTCAGAAATCATGAACTGAAGGACTAGGGCCTCAAGGTAACAGAGAGTGTACAAGGCTCTTCAGATTTGCAAATTATTTTGCTGCCTTTGTTGAAGTTCTCAGAACATAATTATTCAAAAGCTGAATGTGAAAAGTAAGGGCATGAAAACTCAATATGAATATTCAAAGAACCCAACTGATGTTTAATACAAATATAGAAAGGAGAGAAGGAGCATGAGAAGCTGTTAAATTAAGCTATGTGTCTGCCTGTCAGACAAATATGTGTAATCCTAAAGAAAATGCCAGTGAGTCAGATCCTCAGCTGGTGGAAACCGGGTAACTCTCCCTAATTCAGCAGGATTCAGCTGAATACCTGGTTCTGTTCTACCAGTTTTCTCCTGGAAATTCATGTTAATATTTATTTCAATAGCCTGTACTGTGTAACTAAAAAAAACCACAACAACCCTCCCCTTGCCCATTTATAAAATAACTTCCTGTCAGAGAGATACTCAAGATCATTAAGAGCTTTTTAAAGAGAGCTGGGTACTGGGTGATTCTGAATCAAAAAAAAAAAAAAAAAAAAAAGGGGGGGGGNAAAAAAGAAGGGGGGGGGCGTGGTGTAGGCTTGGGAATAAAATTCAGCCCTGCTTTGAAATACAGCATAAGGACTATGTATGACAAAAACCAAGGTACTGTCTCAGACGTCATTAGGCATTTCTCTGCTGCCTGTGTTGAACTGAAATTCAACCCCAAATATTTTCTCACAGGTAAATGCCACAAAGTCAACAGCATCTTTCTCTTGAGGAACTTTTTCTTTTCAAAAAAGTTTCTTAAATTCAGATTATTTATGTTTTAAGAATATATGAATCTCTTTATTTGAAGGGCTTTAATGAAAAATTATTTCCATAACTGGGTCCCAAACGATGTAACAGCTTTGGTCAATTTTAGATGTTTTTGCCAAACAGCCTTTGGTCTTCCTGAGGTGTTTTCCTCTGTACATTGTTGAATGGGAGCTGGACAAGATAAAAGGTAACAAAGACTCCTGTGAAACAGAGCTGTAACATCTCCTCTTCCTCTTCCTCTTTTTTCCTTTTCTCCTTTTTTCTTTTTCTTTTTCTTTTTCTTTTTCTTTTTCTTTTTCTTTTTCTTTTTCTTTTTCTTTTTCTTTTTCTTTTTCTTTTTTCCTTTTCCTTTTCCTTTTTGTTTTTCTTTTTTTCCTTTTCCTTTTCCTTCTCATTTTCCTTTTCCTTCTCCTTTTCCTTTTCCCTTTCCTTTTCACTTTTCCTTTTCTTCTTTCTCTCTTTCAGAACATGCTAATAAGTAATAAAACTACTTTGCAGTAATGAAACTGGAAACTCTGAAAAAGGAAATATCATTCTCTTATATACCATAAAATATATGAAGCAATAAAAGTGCACATTTCCCAAGAACCTGGGAATTGAGGCAATATAGAAGTGAACAGAATTTTTTCAAAAAATTGTTAGTCAAAGCTAGTTCATGAAGAAGACATCTGGTTAGATTAATATCAGTGTGAATGATTAGTTTCATTTTTCCTATTTTGACTACTGAATCAATATTAAGGTCAAGCAGTTTTGCTTCAGAAGGATTTAAACTTACCTTCATTTAAAAAGAAATAGAAAACAAGAAGCTGTTTTTAAAGCATACAAAGATAAAATGACAGAGATATGTCCCAGGATGTATAAGATAGCTGTCAATTAAAGTAAATACAGTATGTAAACATACAATGTGTTTGAAACATTTTCCTATCAGAAGACAGTTTTGTTAAAATAGAAAGAACTTACAACACAAGCGGTTTGCAAAGATGTTGTCATTTAAAAATATTTTGGTTGGGACCCACTCCAGTGTAGCATTTCAGTAGGGGTTAGAAACTGCAGACCAAACACTTTTTGTGGGGCTACTGTTGCCTCTATATCCAACATCATTGTTGCTTATTAACAAGGAAACTGGTCCCTCCTGCCTGCACTGGTGCCTTCCTCAGTTTTCACACACACTTTAGGAGTTTTCAGAGATAGAGCAGCTGTCTGTAAAATTGCTCCCAATTTGGGAGTTTGCAAACTAGGTCAAGACCCAAACCACAAAACGCTCCTGCATGCATCCCATCACTGCAAACTCCTTTGGCCCTTTGAAGGAAATAATCCCTTTGATATGGGTGTATCTTTTTCACACGTTATGTTTCTCTTAGAGAAAAATGCCATGGTCAGGTAGGAACTCCCATTTGGCTGTCCCTGAGAACCAACTGAGGATGAGCAAAGGAGAAAGCCAGCCGAACTCGAGGCTGCTGCAGAGAAGGGAGACTCACAGAAACTGCAACCCAGGGCAGCAGAGACTGAGGGGCCTCTACAATCAGAAGGGAGACAGCAACGAAACTGAGAAGCAATGGAAGGAGCCCTGTTGTGAGGATGCTGCCCAGGGTGAGCTGCAACTCAGAAAGCCCACAAGTGAACTGAAATCCAAACTGCTAGTGAAGATGCAGAGTGCAAGGGAGATTTAAATATAAAGTCCTTCTTCCCAATCTAGTGACTTTGAGCTGTCTTTGAAAGCTCAGTATTCTCGTTTATATTCTAATACAATAAGAATTCATTGGGCTTTTTGTTTGTTTGGGGGGCAGGGGGGCTCTATGTGTTTTCTTTTTTCTATTAATACAATTTGCTTTTCTTTGGGCAATTCAGTATACGGAAAAAATAATTATGAAGGCTGCCTCAAAAATCTGGTCGATTCAGGGTATCACCACTGGATTTCAGTCAGTTTTAAAGATAACCTTGACTAGAAATGGAACAAAACCTTTTTAATCAAAAGATTGTAGGATTTTCCTTTCCCTGTGAAGCTTGGGACTTCAAATTTTTCATTTGAAGGTCTATCAAAATATTAGAATTTGTTACAAGATAGAAATTTAAATTTTTTTTAATTTATTTCTTAAGGAAAACAAGTTAAGAGTATGCTGACTGTCTGTCTGCTTATTGTAATTAATTTCTTAACAGGATGGCCAATTTCAAATAATATGGCAGCATGTGATAACCAAGAAGAGGATCACTGAGTTTCATGTTGGAGAAAAATGTCTGAGCATGAACTCTTATTCTATAAAGACAGTGCTCAGACAAAAGATAAATTTGCTTCTACCTAGGAAAAAAATTTCAACCAGAGATCTGATCACTAATGAAAGAAAAAAAACATAGTAATCCTCGTATTTAGCAAGTCTAGGAATCCAGGTTTCATTCAAACCAGTGTTCACAAAATAAAAATTATTTTGTTGTGTCAAGAATCTGAAAGAAGGTCCAAACTATTGTTAAAGTTGAATGTAACTAAGTCACAACATGTACACACAGGAACTTGGCAGAGTGTTAAATACTTAAGGGTGTCTGACTGAGTACAGCCTTGTCTAAACTAGCATACCTTCTTCTAGGCTGATTTGCAAGTATAGGCAAGCCTAACTGTGAGGAAAAAGACAAAAGACGGACATGAGTAAATAGAATATGACATTGCCTGCACAATAGACAACTATAAATAACAATAGCAGTCAAGGCCAAAACAACTACATGGCTGAGGTTATGTCAGATGACACAAGCTGACACTGTGCTGAGAAAAGTTGCACCAGTCCTGACTGGTGAAGCCTAATCTCTGTTGTGGGCTCAATTTAAAACACCTTTCATCGGCTGCCCATGAGGGCATCCCAGTTGCATCCTGCATAGCAGGAGTTGGCAGGGATGTTTGCTGACTGGAACCACACAATTGTCATTACTTGCTACTGAAGCCATTTGTTGTCCTTACAAAAATCTGTTTGTTTGCTTCTCAAAATGGCAACATACCTTTACTAGCCTGGGCTTGTAATAGGCTATTATGATAGGTTTCCCATAATGTTTCAGTGAGCAGTGTAACCTAATCATGAAGATAAGTCTACGTCATGAAGATAAGACTACCTTCTCTGTATGAAGGGGTTTTAAGAGTTAATTTAGCTATTTTTCGCAGTGTATTCAAATATGCTTATAGTGACTCTCAACTTACTAGTACATTTCTCAAAGCAGTTTCAAAATAATTTATATAAGATCTTCTTGTTGAACTCCTCTTTAGAGAAATACAGGTAAAGCATATGTATAAAAATCCTTTGGTTTTTAATTTACTTCACTGTGGGAAAATCTCTGGATCTTCCTCTTCCTCTGCAACTTTTAAGCAGTGAAATAGATGATGTTTGGCCTAATTAAGCCAGTGATCACTTTATCCATTTACCAGTAAAGCCTAGACCACAGTCTGGCTATTATTTCTTTGAAGCAATGCAATATTCTTAGAAATAATGTTCTAAGTTGATAACAGGGTAGTATGCTTAGTCCACAAGCAAATCAACATGAGTACATAAATCAGACTTTATTAGCCACTTAATACTAATAGCATTTGTTGTTCAGTTTATTGAACACTCAGTAGTTCTACAAAAAAGGCCAAACGCAATGTGTTTATTGGTATGCTTCAATGACATTTGTGGGAGAAAAGGTTTTTACATCCTGTCTGATTTTGAAAGTTAAATACCTGTGTGAATAAGGAACAATAAATTGTCACCTGAAAACAATTTCATTTGAAGTGCATTAGTTTTCATGTTTAAGAATATTTGTCCCCAAAGCATGAACGTATTGTACCAGTGTAGAGTGGAGTGGTTTCCAGACAGACCTTATTTTGTAATACTCTCAGTGGCAAGATATAAAGCATCCAGCAGGTAAAGTGTTTGTTTGTTGTTTTTTTTTTTTCCTGTTATGGCTTATCTAGATTGGGTTATAAAAAGAAAAAAGATTTGGTTTGTCTCCTCTGTAGCTTTCGAGCATTACAGTTAGGGTACAGGAACAGAAGTTGCATTGTCCTCATGTTTTGACTTTGGAAATAAAGCAAGTCTAGAAGAAAGGAATGAGAAGTAACTTACGTTTCTCAGACTTTTGAGACTTGAGCTTACAGTGCTTTTTTTTGTTTTCATTCCATTCCAGTAAAAAATATTTTCATACTAACCCAAAGCAATGGATCAAAATGGAACTGGAAAAGTATGAGTTACTAATGTTGTAATAACCTTTGGGCTTTATCTACTTTATTGTTGTTTCTGTTTATCCAAGTAATAACAACTTATTTTAAAAATGAGAGCAGAATTTTTCACTTATCAATCTAAGAATTTAAGTGAAAAACATTAATATTGGACAATCTGCAATAACAAACCACAAGAGCTGGTCATGCTCCACAAAAAGTCTCCAGATCATTTGCCTTTTGGCATGGAATTTCCCATGTTTCGTCTTTGGCCAAAGGTGGCTTTCTGCTTTTTAAAAATACACTTTTTTTTTAGCCATTTGTTGTCATAATACAAAAATAAAAATGGTCTTTAGCTATGTTTCAGCTATGGATGCACTACAACCTTATTAAAACATGCCCACTTATTCTTGGGCACAACTAAGCCAAGACAAGTTTTTCATGAGCTCCCACCATCAATAGACCTTAGCAGCTGAGACTGCAAAAGTTTGATCAATGAGGACAGTTCCAGCTCCCCTCGCACAGGATTGCCACTGAGCTTTGTCTGGCAATATAAAGGCTTTTTAAGGATCCTCCTGTTTGTCCTCACCTATTGCTTACTGCCTCCTGGAGTCAGAAACTTGCTGAGACGTGATTACAACCTTTGGATGAAAAACTGGAGGAAAATGAAAGCTTGCACAGGTGGACACAATAAGGGCTGGGGGAACCTGGCCTGGAGAGCAGTGGTTCTGGGAGAAAGGAGGTGGACCAGCAAGATGCTGCTGCTCTTCGTTAACATTGTCCTGCTGCTGAGGAGGAGGCCAAGCCATCATGCCCACAGTCATCCCCATGACACTGTGACCTTGGTTACTCCCATGTATCACTGCTTGGATCTGCTAAAAATATCAGTAAAGTGATATCCTAAATTATTTCAGTATGGGATGTGGGTGTTCCAACTGCAATATGGGAAATCCCGTATTACGTGGGATGTCTGGTAATCCTAATAAGAGCATGGGAGGCCTCTGCTTGTATAAATCAAATTCTCAGTAAGAGAACTATTTAAAGAGGTGAAGTAATTGCAGCTGACACAGAAGCCATGCAGTACATGCAGACTGGATTTTCTGGTGACTTCCAAATGAGTGTTTTCTGCAGCACGTGTTCTTTCCCACAGCTTCAGTGAAGGGTGCTCCTGGAGAACTATCCCAAAGCAGTAGAAAGACTTTCAGAGGTACGTGCAGGATCATTGTCAGCTTCACCTCTTTGCATTGTGATTGTACCAAGCTTCTTTTTGTCCTTGCCTACCTTAAGAGGAAAATAAATACATTTTTTTGTGCGTGGATATGAGTCCATGTATAAATGTTGTTTTGTTCTGTTTTGTTTTGTTGTTTTAATTCAGACAGATCGTTCCCTTGCACACACATTTCTCCCTATGGAGAGGGTGAGAACATGACAAATATTAATTCCGTTGATTATTGCTCTTTTAGAAGGCACCCAGATTTCCTCCAGTTAGTATTAGAGAAGCAATATAAACCAAAAAGGAAGCCACTGCCATTGGGACGCAATCTTCCATCTTTATATTTAAATCCAAAGTGCAACCCCATTGGAAGTTTTATTTAAGATCTGGACACCCTGAATGAGATGCAGATCCCACAGTGCAGTGCATGGTTTGCTTATCTGGGCACCCTAGGCCAGGTGGGACAGGGTGACAAGCATGGCAGCTCACTGATCCTGAACGCTTCTTTCTCAGGTCACCTGCTGCCCCCGCTCTCAGCTACAGGATCTCTCCCCTCTTTGCATGCCAGCACTGCTGTCCCAGCACCCAAACCACTGGGGAACTTCACTGGCAGACACCTGGTGCCACAAAAAATGAAAATAGTTGTGTGCTGAATTAGTAACCTGAATTATCTTATCAGGGGATCAAAAAACCTCCAGGACTGGAAAGAAAGCTGGGAGAAGGAGAAGTCAGGAAGTGTGGGTTGGATGGGTGCATGGTGAGATAGATTGAGAACTGGCTGCACGGCAGAGCTCAGGGCGTCATGATCAGTGGTGCAGAGTCTGGTTGGAGACCTGTAGTTACTGGGGTTCCCCAGGGGTCAGTATTAGGTACAGTCCTGTTCCACCTGTTCATCAATGACTTAGATTAAGAGACTGAGTGCACCCTCAGCCAGTTTGCTGATGATACCAAACTGGGAGGAAGGATTGACACACCGGAAGGCTGTGCTGCCGTTCAGTGAGACCTGGACAGGCTGGAGGACTGGGCAGAGAAGAACCTGATGAAGTTCAGTAAGGGCAATGTTAGTGTCCTGCACCTGGGGGGGAATAACCCCAGGCACCAGTAGAGGTTAGGGGCGGACCTGCTGGAAAGCAGCACTGCAGAGAAGTACCTGTGAGTTCTGATTAACAACAGGTTGACCATGAATCAACAATGTGCCCATGTGGCCAAGGAGGCCAATGGCATCCTGAGGTGCGTTAAGTGTGACCAGCAGGTCGAGGGAGGTTCTCCTCCCCCTCTACTCTGCCCTGGTGAGGCTGCATGTGGAGTACTGTGTCCAGTTCTGGGCTCCCTAGATCAAAAAAGACAAGGAATTACTGAAGGGAGTCCAGTGGCGGGCTACGAAGGTGATTAGGGGTCTGGAGCATCTTTCTTATGAGAAGAAACTGAGAGAGCTGGGTCTGTTCAGCCTGGAGAAGGCTGAAAGGGGATCTTATCAATGCTTATAAATATCTCAATGGTGGGTGTCATGAGGATGGGACCAGACTCTTTTCAGTGGTGCCCAATGATGGGATCAGGGGCAACGGGCACAGACTGAAGCACAGGAGTTTCTATCTGAATATGAGGAGAAGCTTCTTTACTTCGAGGGTGCCAGAGCACTGGAACAGGCTGGCCAGACAGGTTGTGGAGTCTCCTTCTCTGGAGACATTCAAAACCCATCTGGACACATTCCTGTGTGATCTGCTCTGGTGAACCTGCTTTAGCAGGTAGGTTGGACTGGATGATCTCCAGAGGTCCCTTCCAACCCCAACCAATCTGTGATTCTGTGGCAAAAGTGTAAGGGAGCAGCACTGCTGCTTTTGGAAGCCCTGAGTTGACAGGTGACAACAACCATCTCACACCATCACTCCTGAGCAGACAAACCCTGCCCAGGTCAGTGCAACTGGGAAACCTCTCAGACAGATCCTGGAGTTGTCTTGTCTCCTAGGGAGTGAGATGTGGACACAGCTGGTCCCCACGCAGGACACAGCAGATCACACTGTGTGGGTGGGAAGAGGGAATTAATCTGTGTTTGGGAACATGCAGCTAAGAAATTTCTTTGTTCATGGGCCCCATAACACGACGCACTCCTGAGAGAGACCCTGGGAGACAGTTGCAGCTACGGGAAACAGAGGTGATGGTGGGGATCCATAGCAGAGGTCAATGGTGCACACACATGGCACAGGAAAAACACCAGCTGAGGGAGGTATTGTTACCATTATTCTAATGTTCCTGCAGTAGCAAAGAACATTTTGTTCAAATGCATGGGATTCCTCTTCAAAATGACCAATACTTTTCACTCCAACCCATAACTAGATTAATGGGAAAACATAAACTTCTCTCCAGTCATATGCTGTGGACAATAATTCCCTCTTTGTAAGTACTAAAATGGCATAGAAAAAAGGTGACAAACATTAGATGAAAAGGGAAGAGCACCAACTTGGGAAACTGTATATGTGTGCATGTAAGTTAATAATTAACAAAGTATTTCCAAAGATCACATGGGAGTATGTTTTACTTCTTATTCATGCATAATATATGAAAAAAAAAAAAAAAAAAAATTTGCTTAAGGAATGTTTTCCTCTGGGAAATCATCTCCTTTCTGTTGTTACTGGCAGTGGTTTGTTTTAAAGTTTGCAAGACAGGGACATATATATGCTGCAACGTGTGAGTGACATACACTGAATATGCCTGAAGCTTCAGCTGTCTGTACTTTGCTTACACATCTACTGTGGGCAAGTCACTGTTTTCTTTTACTTTTCAGCCACCTTTTCACTGTTTCAAACCAGATCACGTTAGGTGCTGTGTGACCTTCATACCCATTGGGGTCAGGCACTTTGCAGGAAGAGGTTTCACTCCCATTTCACTCCCATTTTAAGCGCAGCACATGCTCTTCTGGTCCACAGCCAGGCTGTTCAGCACCTTCCAGGATCAAACCCTTAGTTTATTAAGTGTGAAAATATCCATTAAAAAAAAAAAAAGAAAACAAACAAACAAACAAACAAACAAACAACACAACAGACTGCAAAAAAATCTTTCACCTCCCTGTAGGAAGGGCTGTTTGGTTTATGTGATCTGAAGAGTTCAGAGACTGAGGGTGATGTGGTGGGAGGATCAGGCAGTGTCTTCACAGATAGGAGACATCAGTCTGAATCATGTGACAGCTATGGGGTCACTCCGTCGCTTCTTGGTAGAAGCAGAACACAGCCGTCAGGGACACACAGTGAAACAGAACACATCCCTACAGACTACGCTAAATGCAAAAAGACAGGGAAAATCTAAGAGGGTATTGTAAGGTATTAACGGCTGCATCCACATCACCTGCCGTTAGACAATATTATTCTAATTTTGAGTCAACTATATGGTATCCCCTGCCCTCCTGAGAGGGAAAAGACAAATTTGAGTGTGACAGAGAGCCCGAAAGAGCATGCATGGGGAGCTGTAAGTGCTCAGCCTTGAAGGACTCTCAGTCTGGTCTTCCTACCAGATCAGTACCTGTGTCAAGCATTTGACTCAATCAGACAAAGGAGATTGCTTACAAATGTCAACATGGGTCCTTTTTCATTACTGTCCTGGCCTCGTAAAATGAAGTCCTAAGCACACCTTTTGAAAATTCAGTAATACGCTCAGTATTCTCATTAGCTTGCCCTCAACAACTACAGTTGTTTCCCTCTTTCTCTCTTACTGAAATAGGCACTGGAAATATTCGAATCATGGTGGTGACCCTGTTAAGAAGGAACATCACCCCCACCAGGACTGTAATCTGTAAGAAAGAATAACTTCCTGTAGTGGTATTAGAAATTTACGTCTTTTTTTCCGGTCCATTGTTCTTTAGTGTTTCCCATAACACAACCCTGGGTGTGTCTTTTCCTCATGCTATGCAAAATATCAAGATGGGATCTATGCAAACATTCATTAAGTCTCTTAAAACCTTATGTAAAAATGTAACAAGTACACACTTCAGACATCTGAAAGGATGTACGTGTCTCACTGCAAACGCGATTGGTCCTCATCTTACTTTTATGCTATACAAAAGCTTATTCAGTGATTAAATTCTTGGGTGACATGTCAGTTACCATCCCGATTAGGAAGTTGGACTAAGAAGTTACTTCAGCTGTCTCCCAGCCTTAAATTTAACAGAACTGTGAGTAAGATCCATATCTAAACTAGTCAGGGTTGGGGGATTCTGAATAGTGAATTCAGGTTCAACTCTTATATGGTTCTGAAATATAAATTTAACTCTGAGATTTGGAAAGGTCCATTTTCTCATGTTGTAATGAAAAGGCCTGGAAGGGTCACCAATTTCACTTTCCCTAAATGATAATTCTTTTAATTTCTGTCATGGGGAAAAAAAGAAATTTCCATGTTGCAGTGGAATCTTTAAACAGATGACATGTCACACAGATCTAATTTAGACAGAGGAAGCCCAAGGGGTAGAGGAACTGAACACTGAAAAATGAATCCCAAATAAATAATAGATCAGAAAATACAATAGAACTGCAAACTCAGTCTAACTGATCTTTGCACAAAACTGCTGTTTGCAACACAGAAAGATGCTTTCACCTATTTTCTGTTTCTTATTATGTCATTCTTCATTTCATTGTTGTGATCAGTCTATAATCTTCCAGTACACAAATTAGTTCTAAAATTCTGCTCCTACTTAGCCATGTTTCTGGGTCCTGTGAACATTACTTAGTGTACTAATGCTTAAATAAACTCAGTGTTGACCATTGAGGCTTTCAGTTCTTTTCATGGCTGTTTAATTCTTATTCACACATTGCAATAAATTAATATCATCCTGGTCAAAAAAAATATAAACAAGTCAGTTAGTTTGTCAGGCCCAGTTTACTCTTTCATAAAAGTTCAAAATATTCCTTCAGTTGTTTCTTTATTTTTGCCATGGTACCACATTAATTTTAAACTATCAAGTTAACTTTAATTTTATTTTCATGACTTCATGTATTTTTTTTTAGCTGACAACTCCATTTCTGAGCTAAGACAGCTAAGAAAAAGAAAATTAAGAAGGAAATGCTTTTAATTACACTTGCTTAATGTATTATCATAAAATACAACTGAATTCTATTACCAACTTTGATAAAGTCGTGGATTCTTCAAGGCCTTTTATCAACAAACTACACCATCTGCATATAATAGAGCTTTATCCTGAACACCTTTTGTCTTCATTCCTTTTACAAGTTCCTTGTTCCATCTTGTTAAAAGATGCTTTCAGGGTAGCTTTTTTGAAGTGGGGGAACAGTAATGAGGAAAGGAACAATCACACTGAGGTCCAAGGCTTCGAATGGTAATGGTAGAATATGAGTGATTTTATTTATTTATTTATTTATTTATTTATTTATTTATTTATTTAGCTAGATAGATAGATAGATAGATAGATAGATATTCCTTATCTTTATTAATGTTAAGCTAAATTACTGTGCCATGTTATGCATATGATAAAGGACAAAAACTGTTTCAAAAACATTCTAATGTGAAAAGAAAAAAGGAAATTTTTGACATGATAGATACTCATATACATACAGATGAAAGACTGATCAACACAATATTAGATACATTATTAGATACATTAGATACATTTTAATATCAAAATGACCCCAACCTGTTATTTTAGATATTTCTGAGGATATGAAGGACTCTATCATTTTATTTAAACAAAGTTATAGAAAGGAACACAATTCACATTAGAACGAAAAGATATTCTGTTTATTTAAATGTATATACAATGCCTAAATAAGCAAAAATGGCGGACTATAGTAGGTATTGGTTTCCATTTCTGCTTGTACTACTGACTTTGTCAGTTACCTCAGCCAGTCACCTCATCTTTCTTAATTCTAATTTTCCCCGTGGTAAATAGACGATAAGACATTTCCATTATCTAGCAAAGCTTCCTTACAAAGTGTTCTGAACATGAGTGCATGCAACCTTAGGTAAGTTATAAAGCAGGAAGCAGAAGATCTTTGTTTACTTTTCCCCACTATCCTTGCTGACCATTTAAGGCAGGAGGTTTTCCAAGGGCTGAGGTTTTCCACAGATGCTTTATTTCACACACTGCGTTATGGGCACTCACAAAAGCCCAACATGTAGAGGAAAGACATAATTACATTGCATTGTTTTTTATTTATTTTATTGGGCATAACAAGCATGAAGATGGTACTATCTTTAACCTTCCACATTCACATCAGTCCCAAGCATACATAAAAGTAAAATACTCCAAATCCAAGAAATGACAATCTAAAGATATCCAGGCAAGGATAAGTATGTTCTTTGGTGCCAAGACATTATGATACAATTCTTAATAATATGACTATGTACTATTTTTACCTTCCATAGGGCATAGTCTTTGTGGAATATTAAGACTAAAGAGTTTGTGGCATTTATTTTTTCTTATTATTCTTTTCCGGCCTTCCTTCCACCTCCCTACCCAAGGTGTATTTGATTGCTTTGAGTGTGACTACATTAAAATTGAATGGTCATAGTCAATTATTGAATCAAGAAACAACTTCCAACAATTCACAAATTCCTCTAAGATAGGTAATTATTTAATTAAAAAAAAATAAATCTTGCATTACTAACACATATGACCTTGAAAGTTTGTTTTCTGGTGTATTTTAGAAACATTCTGCAGTGGAAAGAGCATCAAAACCTCCACTGGTAGTTCCACCAGTCTTAGAAATACATTTTGCAAGGGGCGGGGGGTGGGGGGGAAAGGAAAAAAAAANCCAGAAGATTCCATCTCTCCATTTTCTAATTAATTAAAGAGCACTGGTATGAGAATATCCAAAATGAAAAATTCTTGTGGTGTGAAAGGTATCATCAATTACTACGTAGAACCCACAGCTGGGGCCATTAATTACCCCATTGTTCTTTTGCTTTCCAAAGGGCTGACTCTTCAGCTGACGTAAATCAGTTGTGATTCAATATATCTTTTCCAGGTTGAGGCAGAGGTCTGAAGTGTCTTTGGTAGTCTACCCACTTCTCATTTACATTAGATGTTGTATAGTGCTCAATGGAGATGTGGTTTACATCTTGGTAAAATTATATAATTTCTGATGTCCTTTTATATATTAAGCATGAATATAATTCTCAAGTAAATTATGCCGATTAGATAAAAATTTGAGAATAAAGTAAAAAAGCTATTTATAGCCACATCTTTTTTTCTACTCTTGTCAAGAATTTCTCAGCTTTCTTCAGAAGAGCAAGATGGGGCCTTTATTATTTCAGTTGATGTAGCAGGTCCTTTATTATTCGTTCCGCAATTGTACCAAATGTTCGTGATTTCCCTCTCTCTGTCTGAAGTGCTGTCTCCCTTGCCACATCTGCACATCTTTATAATTGCGATCCTTCTGGTCCCCTGGTATTCTGCTTCCTGTTTTTTAATTATTTTATTTCAAGTTTGCTTTTTATCTACCTAACTTCAGAATCCTTCTATCTAAGTATGGTAAGAGGTACAGGGTGTCTTACTGTCCTGACAAGAGTGGCAGGGTAGGTATATCTGTAGGGGTAATGACTGGAAGAGATGTTTGAGACCACATGCAGGTGTCTGAGATCGACCTCAGTTGTGGACAGCCCTGCTGGAACCTGTTATTTGCACTAGTCAGTCAAGTAGTAATAAATCTTGGTCTAGACTAGACTAACTGCCTTATAATCTGCCTTTCTCCCTGGATCATTTTTGCAACTCACACACAGGTACCTACTACTGCTGTAGTTGTGCTCTGACCGTTGTCTGAGCCAGCAAATATGAAACCATTTGGAGGGGTCTAAATGAGCCACAGGCACTACAGAGAGTGTAGCTCAGATATATCCTGAAGTGCCCTCTAGGGGAAAATCAAGAATTCTGTACATAGAAGTGTAAGAAATCTCTACGTGTCCATGTTTGTGGTGCTGAGGAGAAAGAGTGGTGCGCATCCAGGAAGTGTGGGCTTCCAAAAGTATGCTGAGGACATCATCTGCCAGGGTAAAGCCAGATTCCCTTCTGCATGGCCTCCCGGGTTTCTGATTCTCACATTCCAGGCTGCACAATGGCTCAGCCTCTCAGAAGGGAAGATGCATGTTCATTTAATCCCTCAATTTAGGGACTCTGCTGGGGAGTTGCAGTTTCTGGGCAAGTATTCCCGCCATTTTTGCAACTTAGGCAACTCTTCTACCTGTGCGATATTAAAAGAAATTAAATCCAAGCCATACCATGACACTGAAACCCAGTGCCCTCAAGTCAGCCAGCTGCAACTATCAGATAAGCACTAGGTCCAAGCAGGAAAAGTTTTCTGAAATGCAGTCCTTCTTAAGGATTTCCAGCAAGCTGGCTGAAGTGTCCCAGCACTCAGCACGGTAGCAGCTGTGAACCACTGTGGAAGATTTTTGCAACCCTGCATGTGGTGGCTAATAAATGCTTGGCATCTAAGTCAGCCTTATGATTTTTGCTCCTGCAACCTAAGTTTTACTTCAGATGTGTATATGAACATGTCTGTGCTACTTACTGAAGTCCCTTATGTTTGGTCTTACAGTGGGACTTCCAGATTTCTGAGTTTTTCCACTCTACTGAGAGATTTTTAGGTCTTCTAGTAAACTATGAAGTATATGAGCAAAACGTAGTATTATGCTTAAATTTGCTATGTCAAATAAAAGGAATAGAGTGAAATTCCTGGAATGATAACTTCCAGATGGTGGTTCTTGAGATATAATGATATATTTCCTTATATGTTTAACTTCAGCATGAACTCATCCAGCATACCTGTAGGTACTTACTTGCAGAACATGTCCCAAGAGCATAGGACAGCTACTCTATATAGCCATCTGCTTGTATGGCAAATGGAAAAGATGGCAATGTGCAATTAACCGTCTCTGTTCATGTTAAGTAGCAACCATAGAGACAAAATTGCATATGTAAGCAGCCCATTAAGTTTCTGAAGTTAGGAAGAATGAAGTTGGATCTGAAACATCTTACTTCCAAGAATACAGGAGAAAATCAGTGCGCTAGCCTGCCTTTCTCATCTCGTGCTTGAGAGCTGAACGTACTGTTTACAGGCATAAAGCTAAGTTTCATGAGTTTAACTGTAATATCACAGTTAACTACATGTCTTAAGAGGTTTTTCAAAGCATTTATACATTAAGCGTTTCCTATAAGTCTCTTCCTTTGGGGACACCTAACACAATTTCTCCCGCTGTGTGCCCAAGTTCCACATTAGTTACTCTGAGTTTTCCTTGATTTATAGGACTTCATGCAAAGCTTTAAACCTTTTCCAAAAGCAAAGCATGGTGGGTGGAAATTCTGAGAAATCCTGAGTCCTCTAAAAGCCTAAGTCTCATTCACTTTCAATAAAACTTGAGTGCTTGAAGGCCAGGCTTTTAAAACACTCAGTTACTTAAAGGTGAAAATAGTTGTCTAATGGGATTTACTAAAGTGCCGTGGTTAGTCTGAGACTGTTCTTTGCTTATCTGCTCTATTTATACTGTTTATTTTATTACTTCCTTCTTAAAACATGTAATAAATTTTCTCCTGTATAGTGTGGGGTTTTTGCTTGTTGGTTTGGTTTGGGTTTTGTTGTTCGGCCTTTTGTTTTGGTTTTTGGGTTTTTTTTTTGTCTGTTTGCTTGGTCATTGCTTTTTAATAGATTGTTCTTCACATGGTAAGGCGGGACTGGCCAGAGCTTCCCAAGTACCTGCTTTCTGTGGAGTTAAATCTTTTGCCTTTATTACTTACTGTCTGTACAGAAGTTAACTTGTGTAATTTTGCTGCTTTTCCACACTTCCCTGCTGTCAGCAGTGAGACCCAGACTCACAAAGGAAATTAGTCACTGCCACACTGACTGCCTAAGCAAGCACAAAAGGAAGTTTGCTTGGACTGATGAGGTACGTTGGTGACTAAGAGGGATATCTGTGAATCACTATTACACAGCAAAACTCCACCTAAGGTGAAACATCACTGCCTGCCTTCTACTGTGGCTGTTAAACACTGGAGACAAAATTCTACTCTCACTTTTTAACTATGTGAATCCAAAGTAAATCTGTTGACTTCAGTCTAGAGTTATATTATTGTGGTCTCACACAACTCCCACTTGGAACGTTTCCACTGATTTTAACTAGAGTTGGACCATAACTGGAGTCATTTCTACTGCAACAACCTAGTTACCTTATGTCAGGCTTCGCTCTCAAGTGCGCAAACTTCATTATTGAACATTCATCGATAGAAATGAAATTAAACATCAAATTGATCATTTATGCAGACTTATTCCCTACACCAGCATGAAGTTAACAGTTTCTTTATTTCAAAGCATGAATTTTCAGTTATGTCCATGTTCAGTTTCTAACAATTTAGAATAAGCATCTAAACCCTGAAATCAAGCTGAGCCCCTCAAAGTTGAAGTCCCCGTCAAAAATATTAAGGACATCTATGCCAACATCTTAGCTGAAAATCACAATTCACAAGCTTTTCCAAAGATAAAATACTAACTTAGAGTAGTATTAGACATTTTTCTATAATCAGCTGGGACATATAATCATTAGACTGGATAGAGCCTTGCAGGTCACTGAATCTACTTCCCTAGAATGGAGACAAATAGAGAAATAACTTCAGTAAACGTCTGCTTTAGAAGGATCCTCTTCTACATCACTCAGCACCAACATCATAGACTTCTAAATACTCACCAGCAGCCCATAGGAAACATTAAACCTGAAGTAAAAGACTGAAATTCAGAACTATAGTTTGCCACAGGAGGAGGTGAGGCAGGATTAAGAACCTTACTAGTAATTTTTTTTTTAATTAAACTTCCAGGTGATGCTAAGAGGGAAGTCATATCCTTGCTACAAAGCAGGCCAAATGAGAAAAGCAGCAGTCCCCACCTATCTGACCTCTGGGAGACATTTATTTCTTTCCACTCAAAGTTTTAATTCCAAGATCTGAGGGGATTTAATAGGAACCAGGACATGAACCTACAGCTTGTTTCCATCTGTGGTTGGTCTCCAATGTTTCAGAAGAAGACAAAAATAAAAAATTTTTAAAAAGACATAAGTTAAATTATTCAGTCTGTGGGGAAGGGAAAGAATTAAAACCTGAGAGGCCCAAGTTAGATGTAGTATACCTGAGGAAGCTAACAGGAACCAATATCAGAGTATTCCTGCATAGAGAAGGCACAATGCCATCCTTTTTCTTGATTAAGCAAAAACCTGATTTGAAACACTGATTTGAAGCTTTTCTCTCCATTGTCTACTTCGGTCACTTGCAAAGCAAGATGGAAAAACTATCCTTCAGTTGAATGTGGATTCCTGTATCTGGAAGATCTTTGTCACTCTGTGGAGCCATGAATTAACATTCACAAAGATGGACTGAGGGAAATCTTCAGGCCTAATCCCAAATGTCAGTGTAGACCTACCTCGCAGCACTTTCTCTACACTATCACAGTATCTCAGTAACTTACAATGCCTAAAATATTTGTCCCCGTAACGCTCCCAGGAGGGCTATACACCTCAAAGAGCAATTGATAAACAAAGAAGATGAAGTGAGATTTGCTTTCTGGAAGATTTGGCAATGTCTTTGTATGTTTATTGAATGGAAATTGGTGCTTTCAAGAGATGACACCGAGCACTTGACTGAAATGTCAGTTGTATAATGGACCATTTGTAACTGCTGCTTGGAAGTACCTGCTTCCCTCGTTTATTGATAGAGACACAAGGCTCTCAATGTAAGATACTTCTCTGGCCTTTGGAGACAGGTAAGTTCTTTCTGTAATACCCCCGTAACAGTTACACAGCAGGCTAATCAAAATAACAGTCCCACTTTTTAAAAAAAGTCAAAAAATGTATGTATATACATGCATATGTACATATATACATTTTAAATTTCACAGAATCAGTTTCATGATCCCATTGCTGGCATGCTCTAGCACTACAAAATGGCAGAAATAAGAGGCAGGGAGCACGAGGACATCAAATCAGGACAGCTATGCAGTGTGAAACCTCACCTTTTTGCCACAGAGAATGTTTGTGAGGCCACGCTGCAGAACTGAGACATGAGCCCAGATCTGAGAGACAAGCTGTGTCCTCTCTGGTGGCATGTCCACTGGGATAGAAATGCTACAGTCATAACTATCACTTCTGAAGAAAGTTACAGTATCTTAGCAGGCTTCAATGCCCTACAAAATTAGAATTTACGAAAGGCCTCTTTTATTAAGTGCATTATTAACTGTGATTACATTTCTGTCCTCATTTTGTCCCAGTAGTTCCTAAGAGAGTATTGCTTGGAGAAAGTATTACATTACCCAAGTAAGGGAGGTGCAAGTCCAATGTCAGCAGATATCACACTTTTTTTTTTCAGTGAAATCAGCAGGGCTGCTCTAGATTAATGCCAGTTTGGAAAGGTGATCTTGTCTGCTTTCACTAAGCACAGTACAAACTACTTATGCATCAAGTATAGAGTCCCTTTTATTAAAAGATGATGCTGCTGATAAAAGTCTGATTTAAGAATTTATAGCAAAACTGAAATAATTTCTTGTCCATTTGTTCTAAAGATTGTTGATGTACTAAGAAGAGTGTTGGCTTAAGCAAAGCTCAGTGTTAAAGTCTGAGATAGAATATCCTCTCTAAACAATAAGGAGCTATTATTATTCAAGGCCATCCTTACCTGTTCTTAATAACACCTTGTGGCAAAATTAATTTACTTTTAAAATTCCAGTTGCCATAACAACTCAATGCAGTTGCTCATGTGACTTAATGAGATTCCAGAAGAACTATTTCATGAAGAAAAAACCCACATGAATGGAGATCAACTAAGAGAGATTTTTTTTTTCCCTTTACTGTATTTAAACATTAATAGCTAGTTGATAAAAGTGCTTCCTGTAAAAGCAAAAGTACTCTTATACTCAGAGCTGCTGTACTCTGACTCCTTCTATTACATAATTTTTGGAGCCTTCACATTTTGCAGCAAATAGCGGCCCTGTTTGAGGTAGTTGTCTTCAGTTTTGTACCCATTACCCTTCCCCTAAAAGGATGAATGTCCATGGTGATCTGTTCCTTAACACCACAAATACTGTTGTGTTGAGAGCTGCAGTCAAGGGGGAACCACACGACAACGTAATGCTGAAATTGTTTCATGGTCATAACCACCGTTCACATACCTCCCAATTATTAATTATTTGCAGATAGACGGATAGATAGATCGGCCCAGGGCAGCAGCCCAGAATGGGTGCTTAGGGGAAAGCAGACATGTCCCTAACTTCTGCCTTGCCCAGCCCACCCCCTCAGAGAAATGTTGCCAGCAGCACGGTCCCTCTGCTTGCCTGAGTGTGAGGAACTGATACTGAGCTTCCTCTTTGCCCATGAGAGGACAGCTCGTGTGACTTCCAGTCTGTACTGGACCTCACAAGTCTGATCTGAAGACCCAAAAACCCTCCAGGAAGAAAACATGCTGTCTTGCATTATCTGCAACAGAATAGAAATTCTTCAAGCTCCTCAAAAATTATTAATAAAAGTGAAAATAGCAACAGTACTAGTCTTTCATCCGTGTGTGTATAAACACTAGTCACAATAAAGAACTCATAATACATCCATGATAAGCATAGAAGTATCAGGACAGACGAATTATATCATGCAGAATCTCGTATCTTCTGCAACAGTTTTAGTAAAAACTTCTACTACCGTCCTTTTTCTTAACCATGAATCATGAGATTTCTTGTTGCTGCCTGCCAGTGTGGTCAGTTGCTGGTCCTTGGCTCTGACTTAGATACCCTTCCTCCCCAGGCTAGACGAAGAGATTGCCCAAGTTATGCCTAAGTTTTATATCACAAAGGTAATTAACAGTCAGCAATATTCCAGCCTTTTGCCACACATCAAAGAGCTGGATCAGAAGTGATTGGAAAGCTCTAGCACGTTGACATGGGTCTGTTTTGCACGGGTAGAAAACAACATTACAAATCTCATTCTTACTACTATTACTGCTTCATGTTAACTGAAGCTGACAGGAAAAGTTAGAGGAAATAATGGAAATGACAAATTAGGCTTCTTTTTTATATTTGTGAATTATGTCTGAACACTCTACAATTAGTTTTAATACATTTATTCTTTGACAATAATTTGCAAATAATTCATAGGCTACTGAAGCTTTGAAGAACAGTTATAGTTATTTCATATTCAGAATCTGAAATATGTTTGGCATTGGCTGCATTGGTAAGTCATGTGATACTGTTTTAATATGAATAAATGAAAATGGTTTGGGATGCAAATATTTACATTTATTAGAGCCAAATTTGCTGATTATTCATATCCTCTACAATTCATCTAAAAGCCACAGTTCTTGAAAACCTGACTGCTAAGAAATGTGACGGGGAGTATACTCGTATTTCATGCAAAGCAATTTTAAAGTACATTAATTCAATATTCAGTTGAATTGTCTTAGACAAATAATTTCAACATTGACCTAGGCATAAGTACACTTACCATGAAAATTGGAACAATTTCTGAACAGTTTCTTAAATAATAGCATAAAAAATGTTACCATTATAACAATAAGAAACAGATCAAATAAAATAAGAAATTCATATTAGATTCATCAGTTGTTTTGTTTATAGCTGTACAAATAATTTATACTTATTGCACCTCTTTTTCTTACCACATTATTCTACAGACTTAAAGTTAATTTAATCAGTCCAATAAAATTATACAAATGTCATTCATGCAGTTTTCATTTGTGTTTCTTTTTCATTTCAAATAGCTTTCTCAGTAATCTGGTTTTCTGGGAATTTATCAGGCTTTTATCTCTGGCCTATAACCTATCCAAATTATTACTCTAATTTTGTTCATATTGGCACATACTGTATTCTGACTTTATATTCGCTCTTTTATGCTCTTTTATTCTAACTTTTATTAATCTTCTGCTTGTCTCGTGTTTTTCTGCTGTAACAGCTGGGAATTTAAGCAATTCTTGATGCTTTGAAATTTGGCACTGATAGTGTGCCAACTAGGACAAAGATTTTTCAGCTGTCTTTTTTGTTGTTACTTTTTTTTTTTTCCCCCAGTAAAGATGTTTTCATTTTATGTCTTTATGTATTGGTTAGTACAATGTGTGTACTAATATTTCACGAATATGTAACAGAAATCATTACAATAAGCATTAGTTAAAAAGATGGGGAATAAGTACTCAGTTACTCTGTTTGCTCTAGGCCATAGTCTGATATTTTTACCCTTGTTGAGTAAGTAGTCAATGAAAAATAGTGTGATCTCTGAAGAATGTAGGAAGCAGCATGCAGGTGTGAAGAATCAGTTGCCAGGCATAAGCCCAGGCTGAAAGACTTAAGTACCAACTGACAGCAAATTAAGGAGCTTGGAAGTTGGTGGGGGAAGTAGATATTGCACATGGTCTTGCCTAACCAAAGGTGGTGACAGGAATGTCTGTTGTGTTTTGAATCTGTTCTTGCTCACGCTTCATTTGGATGGTAGGATTTTTTTGTTGATTTTTTTTTTTTCAGACTGCCTGAAGTGTTTGCTTGGTTTTGTGAAAATTCAGTTAACTTAAAGTAGTAGTCATAGTTGGAGGCTGTAGATCAGACCTGTTACAGGGAGTAGCAAATATTGTGTTTATGGAGATTTTTGGTTGGGTTTTGTTGTTTTGTTTTTGTTTGGGGTTTTTGTTTTGTTAGTTTTGTGGGGTTTTTTTCTCTTTCAGCAACATTTGAGCAAGGTATTTTTTCATGCCTAGCGCTCCTGCTATGTTTCCTTATACAGCTGCTGTACTTTATACAGGGTTGGCTGCACAGTGTAGTGGGGCAAGAATTTCTGGACTTAGCTTCGGATCCTGTGTTTTTTAATTTTTTTAATGCAATTTAGGGGGCTATACCACATAATGATGTTGAAGTTTTGTTTTTATGCCAGTACAAAAGACAAAGCTTGGCTTCTGATGGACTTCAGCAGAACTTTCTGTTTCTGTTTTGGAGCAGCTTAAAAGAAGTACTACAAATAAATATGACAGCTACAAGCAAGTATTTTATAATAATGTATGGAGTACATTATGTAAACCAAACTTAAATATAGCTAGGCTTTTACCATCAATTGTACTTAGCGTATAGAAAAATCAATACTGTATTCGGAGCCCACTTATTTATTGTCTCTCAGCCTAGTGGTTGAAACGGTCTATGTTAAATTATCTGACTTTCCTTGTTCACCCTGTTTAGCAGCATGGTGCCCCAAGCCTGACTATTTGATCAGGCTGAGAGGCAAAGCAAGTAACTTACCTGCTTCTTCTGGAGCTGGAAGAGTTGAAGCCACTGTGTGTAAATACCTGCTGTGGCCTTGATGTGCTGTTGCAGTGAGCTCAAACAGGCAGGTCTGCTGAAGGTCTTCTGCTTTGCAGGCTTTCTGTCCTCCAGCCACTCTGGTTGGGCTGTGTTAGTTCACTTCTGTGAACAGAACTTGCTCTGCATCACTGGTTCACAAACCTTTTTGTACCCAAGATGTGCTTGTAGTTTGTGGAACAACGTCAAAGTTTTGGGGGTTCAAAAAGCAATTACGCAGATATAGCTACAAGAGGTTATAGCACTTCGCTTCTGCTAGGAAGTAAACAGATGCTTGCTAGAAAAGCTTTTTAATAAATCTGTTAATAGCTTCCTATATCCCTCAGTTAAACTACTTTATTTCACTCTTTTCCCAGCTCTCAGGAGGGGAATATCTGAGAGGGTAGTAATGCATCGTCCCTGGGACGCTCTGGCCCTTACTGCAACAGGGCATATCTCTGCCTGCTCTCTGCTTCCCTGGGCTGCAGGCAAGTCAGACAAAACTATCTGGTTCCTTATATGCCTGTGAGGGATGGACAGAGATGGGTCATACTGGGAAAGGGGACAGGAGGGTTGGTACCATGGTGTGGCCTGTGGTGGGAATACTACAGTGCCCAGAGGTTAGTGACAGACAATGAGGAAGAAAACAGATGGACTCCTTGGGGGAGTGACCTGCAGGGCTGGGGACCTGGGCACCAGATCCTGCACAACTCCGTCATTTTTTGCAATTATTTTTAACAGTGGGAAGAAAGCCTTCGTTTTTTCACTGAACTGGTTGTAGCTGTCAGTTGTGGAGCCCAAAACACTGACTATGAGACACAGTACAGTGATGAGGACTGTCACTGAGCTGACTCAAACGAAGTTCCTTAAAGAACATTCAACTTCCCTTAGTTTTCTTCTTCTTGATGGGAGGGAACGGAAATTAAACAATCATGTACTGCTACACAGAGCTGTCAGTATACCTGTTTCTGCAATCTTGTGGCCCGATGACCCTAAAGCAGAATGTAAGGATCAGGATTATACACAACAAAGAAAAGCTTTAAAAATAGCTGCCTGTTCTTAGGTAATAGAGAGATGCAGCCAACAGCCTTTCTTTCTTGTTGTAGAGATAGTGACGGGATTGGGAGGAGGGGTGGTGTTGCTGGGATTTGTTAAGAAAAAATTTCAACACAGATTAATGGCACAAGTTGGCAAGTGTGAAGCTCATCCTCCTGATTTCCCAGTCTGACAATCTCTGATGTCATGCCAGTGTAAACAGATTTCTGTAGCGTCAATTATGTGTAATGTTCAAACTGAGGCTTTTGAATATTTATGATACTTGATTGGCTAAAAAATATTTGATTGCATTTAAAGATAGACCTTCAAATGTAAAAATCTAAGATCTCCTTAAAAAAGACTGTACAAGAATCTTAATCTCTGAACTATGCTCTATCCTACATGATAACTTTCTCTCGACTGCAAGTCAGGACTGACGCCTGAACTTCTAGAAATAACATAAAAACAACAGCGTCAGTCATGAACGAGCATTCTTTTTCTTATCCTGTCTAGCAATTATGAGAAAAAACAGACTCCTGATCTGATTTTTTTCTGATTTTTTTTTTTTTTTTTTTTTTTTTTTTTTTTTTTTTTTTTTTTTTTTTTTTTTTTTTTTTTTTTTATATTAATTAAAATAAATAAAAAAAAAAAAATACTTAATATTTTATTTTTTTTTTATTTTTTTTTTTTTTTTTTTTTTTTTTTTAAGCTTAGTAGAGTTCATTATTTACTTTGATGGAAGTAAAAAGAATTAAATCCAGAATAAAATGCTGTAGCATGCTGGTTGATTTTTGGAGCAGTCCATGTTAGTGTTGGCCTTTGAAGTACTGGAAAACTGTTGAGCTATATGATCTGTAACTGAGGCCTCCATCTTATTGCCTGTCAAATTATGTGAGGCCAATGGTCAGTGTTTGCCTAGTTTGAGACTTTTATATCAGGCTTCATACGCAGCTTGTTTCTGCACAAGTTCCAGCCCAAACATTTTTTGTTTTTAAAAGTTCAGTTTTGGGTAAGATTTTTGATGTTATATATAGACAGGTTTTTTTAAATATTTCTCCTGCTAATCCTTCTTTCCATGCCCTTGACCTTTTTGCCAGTGGTGCTGTTGGGCTCATGACTCCACTCTGTGATTCAAGTCCCATGACAGAATTATTTTTTAAGGCACATGGCAACACTGTGGCTTCATATTGAAATCCCTTATTTTGGGAACCAGAAGGTTAAAGTCTTTAGGCTAGTCTGTTATAGTTTTACTGACTTGCTCCAGTTAGAGGTCTAGCTTTTAGTTCACGTAATCATGTGTCCTCTGCATACTTCTCTCCATGTATTCCTGTGTTGTCTCCAGGTCTCTGCTTGGCAAGGCACTACAGCTCTCTTCCTACTGTAAGCCATCTACAAAGTCTTCATAGATAAAGTGTTAGCAGTGGTTAGCGTGCCCTAAAGTGCAATGTATTTGTAGACTACTTGTCTTGAGATTAATTTATTTGGCTTTGTTAACCAGGAGTTTTTCTGCTTTGCAATCAGCTTTCCATTAAGGTGTTGAGATCACTGAGCAGTTTTACTGCTGATTACTCTATCCACTGCCCCTTCTGTGTCGCTTCGCACCTCCTATGCTGATGATCAGCACTTGCAGTCTACAGGGAAATACATACAGTTACTTTCTTCAAGAGAACGATCTTTGGATGCTTATGTTTATAAGACAGTGCTGACATAAAGACGAAGGGCCTCCTCAAGGCCCTGGCCTCCATATCCAGAGGAACACTGGCAGAAATAGGGACGAACTCCCAGTAGGGCATGAGTTTGTGCTCTCAGAAGTAAGTGGACTGCGTACTTCGACGTGATGCTACTGGTGTCAAATACAGCATCAACACAGCTAATGCAAAAAGCCTAGACATAGATAGTCATCCGAGAAGTTTTTTCTCTGAAGTCAACAGCCGTATTAGCTAACGAACTTCGATGTTGTGGAAGGACTCTGTTCACAGTCATATTGGATATGGTCTTAAGAAGCCTGTGTGTACTGCACAGCTATATTAGAGAGAGACATCTCAGTCTCGGTGATCTTTCTTTTATCTCTTTCTTGTGACTTTGTTTCTACCCTTTACCGACAATTTTTCAACAATATAGGAGCTAAATACTGCATGTTGCACAATAGATGTGTATGGTAGGATATAGGAGGTAAAGAAAATAAAATAAAAAAATCGATAGAACAGATACAGTAATGTACTCCAAGTTTATTAAGGTTAAGTTCTCTTGAGGTAAATGGCTCAAATCAGATTATCAAGATGTTTCAGAGTGCATAGACATAGCATTATAGAAAAGGAAAAGTAAGATACTCCAGCCCCTTCTTTTATCATACGCAATAAAGACAAATAGGGTCTCTCAGGGACTTCCTGAATACTTTCGCTTTACCCCGCAACTCCTAGAGCAACTACAGAAGCATTATCCTGGCCAAAAGAAATGCTGCACATCTTCCTGGTTTGCCAATTGCCTTTATGAGCAGCTCTTCCCTTGTCACCTGGAGACTTGTCTTGGGTGAAGTAACAACCACCATTGTAAGAACAGCCTGAAGATCTGTGCATGCAATGATGAAAAGATACCTCCTTTCCCTACCTGTTTGTGCTTTTGAAACCAGCCCAGTGAGTTAAATTACAGCCATTGCTGTCTCCTCAGTTGCCTATTCATTACCTGCAGGTTAATTCTTGTGGTATTTTTCCTTGGAACTAATTTTGCATATCAAATGTTTTATTGAAACCCAGAGAGATTAGATCTATTCTGTNTGCAGTTGCAAACTCTTGCTGCTTACTTCAGCTCTGATGCACCTGGCTGAAGAACAAGCTGACTCAGCTTGCTAAACTCTTACCTTCAATTTTTTCCTCACCCCCTAGAAAAGGAGTTATGTGCCAGTTAAGTGAGCTGCATTGCTTTACTAATTGATCAGAGGAGTTTCAGTGCCAGCGCAAGGCATTGCTCAGCCAGAGTGAGTGGTGAAAAGTGCTCCTCGTGTTGGTAGCTATTAGAAAGCAATCAGATTAGTTCTTGGTGAACCCATATCATGGTTTACTCTGCTTTCAGTTTGTCTTGGTCCGTAATTTGCTTTTCAAAATGTCAAAATTTGCTGATTACAACCAACGGGGTAAATGCAGCTTAGTTTAAATGCTTATCCTTTAAAATACTGGACTAATTTAGCATGTTTACAAAGACATGGCACAAGTTCACAGCAACCAGTTCCCTGAACAAATTCTGTGTTAATGGGGAAAGACATTAATGCAGTGACATTACCCTTTCAAGTAAGGAGTACTATGAACTTCCATCCAGTTTCCAAAAGGTCCTGAAAAACTGTTGGAAATACTTCAGCAACTGGGAAGAAATAGAAGTCCAGGTCAGAAATATTTAGACATAATATTAGACATTAGACATAATAGGCATAATACATAAAATCAGGTTGAATTTGGTGTATTCTAAGCTATGTTGACCTATTCATCTGAGGTAAATAATGAGATTATGACTTTCTGAAGAAAAGCATAAATTAACAGTTCTTGGTGAGAAATCAAACACATGCAAGAGACTAGGAAGTTTTGCATTTTCATACTCTTTAGCTGGGACTTGCCTTCACAAGTAGAAGCTGGGACCTTCTTTTAGCATGAAGAGAGCTAACAAAGTCTAAAGCACTCAATTTTGCAGTGAAGTTTTAGAAAATCCTTTTATTTTCTAGACAAAACCTGAGAGAATCTTATGGTGAAATCTCAGTGAATTTGTGCTGATTTTACATTTCTGAGAGCAAAGGAGTTTTTTTTTTTTTCTTCTTGCCTACAAAAAAGTACAAATTAAAACCAAATTGTTCAAATTAAACTCTTTCAATATGAAGTGGTTGCATCTAAGATTCTCCCATCATTATGACAAAAAGTAAGGTCATACTTCTATTCTTCTCTTCCCCACTCTGAGCCCATCCTGTGCACACAGAATTCAGTTCCTTATTCTACTTTATAGGAGAAGACTGACATTCACCATCCACCTACTAGATGCCAATTTGCTGGTCTGTCCGAAACCCCTAACCGTGAGTAGTAGCAAGATCAAATAACTGCTGAGCCCTAACACATTATGTCCTAGCAAGGACCTGAAAATACTTTTCTTTTTTTTTTCTTAAAAAAAACCCCAACAACAACTACTAAGCAGTCCTTTCATTTTAATGCTTTTTTTGTTCTAAGCAAGATGGCACATTGGAAGAGCTCCCGTTTGGAAGAGCTCTAGTAATGTGAATCTTTGAAAAGGACCTTTATGTAAATTCTTCAAACCTTAAGTATTAATGAATTTTAAACTCTTCTTGTCATGCTTATCAAACATGTATTTTGTCTGTTTACATTCCAATGATAGTCTTCCTATGAAAGGAAATGTGGAAGTTATTGAGTATTTTCATGTGGTGTTTGCTTTTTTTTTACTCGTAGTCCGAATTATAGAATTCAGTTACTTGAAGTGTTTCTTTAAAATAAAAGCACTTTTGCAACTGCACAGAATTTATGAGAAATATACTTTAAAATCCTTATTATCCTTAAAAATACATTCTTTGTTCAGTACCAAACTTTTTTTTTTTTTTTTTCCCCCCTGGAAAACAAATTAAGAAGAAAGGAGGACTCTGAAAGAGATGTTTAAAAAGGAAGAGTTGGGGTGGGTTGGTTTGTTTGTTTGTTTTGAGGT
>VWYH01009227.1:116310-167476 GCA_013399365.1 Pampusana beccarii
AAAAACAAAACAAAAAAAACAAAAAACCACAAACAAAAAAACCGAAACCTTTTTCTCTGAAACAAAATTACTTCCTAATTAGCTTAGTAATATGAAGGTTTACAGCCATGAGTACTAAACCGGTCCTAGTCAGACATTGCTTTGGTTAGACTAGTAATGCCCAATACTAGACTAAAAACATGTGTGGGACTCATGAGCCTCTTATAAGCAAAGTTGGAGAAGCACAGTAAATTCTTCTGTTCCCAAGAAGAGTGACATTTTCTGTCTATTTTCTCTACAAGTGTTAGAAACGTTATCCCTCAAGGAGCTATAACATATTCTCTTTTGCCTTGTGTGGCATGAGAAGTTTTCCTTAGCCATGAAAAATATAAAAATTATTCCCTTTTCCTTCATAGCTCTGTCAGCAGTTCTTTTTTGGCTCATTCCTAGGTATTGGACTCAATTAAGTAATTTAGACTAGAAATCTTAAGTTTTGCACTCTACTTAAATCGAAGTTTAAGTTAATCCTAATTTAGTTTTTCAAGTGTATGGAAAGATTTTACTCCATACATAGCTGCATGACCCAGTACACACTAATGCTCACTATCAACAGAGCTTCTGTCCTCTCTTTTAAGGACTGATAAACTGCATCTTGTGATGTAATAATGGGGGGTTTTTTTGTTTCCTCACACTAGGTGTTGAAGAATTGAGGCATAAAAAGTGTGTGCTGTACTAAGGAAATTTGGAGGACAATTGAGGATAAATTGCTTAAGTGTATACACACTATTCAAACGACATATCAAGAAAACATTAAATTTTTGTTCTACCTTAGTGTCTCATTTACCAAATTATTTCAAGGCAAGTTTCCTGTTCTCCATCATCTATTTTTTTTCCATGCTTTACATACATCAGTACTATAGTGATGCAGCTATAGGGTGCTACTGCTGACTGTGTGAGTGGGAGGGAAAAAAACAAAAAAAACAACCAAAAAAAATCCCAAATGGCAGCCCTTAACTGAATGCAACAGCAGTTTTCTGAGACCCTACCAGTCACTGGTAGATGTTCTGTGGAATATCTTCAAAACTTTCATTTCCAGGATTGCTTTCATTGTTGAAACATTCTTCCTGAATGAGACACGTGATTAAATTACTACATTTCTAATTTCTTAATTCGAGACCAGACTTCCCTTTGCCTTTGTGTTGCCAGCAAGGTGCAGTTTGTCCAGAGGAGGAAGGAATGAGCCATGCATATTGCCCCATATTCCTGCCACTGTGTGAGAAGGCAATGAATGTTTTGTTTCTCCACTGTAGCAAAAAAAAAGTCAAAAAGTATGACTGCATGCCTCCTGTGAGATCCGGGTCTTCATTCTGCTTCCCACCCATCCCTAAAGGAAAATAAATTAATGAATGGCATGGAATGGAGTGTCTTCAAAAGATGTTATACTGAAAATTCTTGATGCTGAAACCCTTTTCTAAACTTATCCATGGATCACCTCAACACTTAGGAACCACTATGAGTTACTGGGACTGGGAGTCCTTTACTGTGATCACAGAAGAACTTCAATATGCATCTGTGAGACCAGCAGTACCACCTGTGCTCTTCCCTTCCTACTTGGCTGTTTAGCTGCTTGGAGAAGCAATGACCTCAAACAAAGATTGCAGAGAGAAACATTAGGACAGCAAAAGCAAAGGTAGACTGGTGCACACTGAGACAAAAGAACGTTAGTTCATGTTTCTAGAAGGTGGGAAATAGGAAATATGGCTTTGTTCATCATGGTATAAAAAAGTATGCAATCAAGATGAGAGTTTTCCTAGTTTGGGGCACAGAAAAATGAGAGGAGAGAGTGAGCAAACCTGCATGAAAAAAAAAAGATTCAAGGAAAACCTCACCTTCTCCTGATGGGCCCCAGGAGAACAATTGTGTGGTTTGCTGTATGAAATGCAGGTCAGCCAAGGTCAGGCTGCAGGAGAGACAACAGGCATGGGGCATCCAAATACCAACCTCCACAGAACATCTTGTCACCAGAAATTGGCAGATTCCAAAGTAGAACATATAACATCTGTTGGTTCAGTTCAAAAAATCAAAATGTTTGTTTCGTCTGAACTGAGATGATTTTCCTGACCTTGGAGTACCAATGCACTTTAACAGAAACTGCATTTTCCTTTGAAAATATTTTTGAAAGAAAACTCCTTGACAAGTCAAATACTGCGTATATACACACAAATATATATTTGAGTAGGAAATTACTGTCTTTAAAAGTTTTTAACTTTTTTTTCAATAGTTCTTCATTAAAACATCTCCCTGGCAGCATGTGACATGTTATTATATGACTTAGATCATAACTGTAAACAAACTGCAACTTTACTTGTTAAGAGGGAAGGACGTAGGGGGCAATATTCATCTGAGGTAGTCACATTAGAAGTCTAGTCAATATAATCAGTGTTATTAGTACTGTTGAGAAGATGGAATATGGGCATCCAACCATTTTTAACTATTTCTCTCCTTTGTATGAAAAGGTTTGTGTTGATTTACTCCACATAGTGGTGGAAGAATGTGATATTTAATTTGATGAAATGGCTTTTTTTCTTTTTGATTAAAATTGCTTTATGCTACCAAAGTCTCCACAGGTCAGAATCACAGAATGGTTGGGGTTGGAAGGGGCCTCTGGAGATCACCTGGTCAAACCCCCCTGCTAAGGCAGGTTCACCCAGAGCAGATCGCACAGGAATGTGTCCAGGTGAGTTTTGAATGTCTCCAGAGAAGGAGAGTCCAAAAAGTTTCTGTGCAGCCTGTTCCAGTGCTGTTACCCTCAGAGTAACAAAGTTTCTCCTCATATTCAGATGGAACTTCCTGTATTTAGGTTTTGCCCGTTGCCCTTTATTGGGCAGCACTGAAAAGAGTCTGGCCGCATCTTCATGACACCTGTCCTTGAGATATTTATAAGCATTAATGAGATCCCCTCTCAGCCTTCTCTTCTCCAGGCTGAACAGACCCAGATGTCTCAGTCTTTCTTCATAAGAAAGATGCTCCAGCTCCCTGATCATCTTTGTAGCTCTCCACTGGACTCTCTCCAGTAATTCCTTGCCTTTCTTGAACTGGGGAGCCCAGAACTGGACACAGTATATGAGATGTGGCCTCACCAGGGCAGAGTAGAGGGGGAGGGCAACCTCCCTCGACCTGCTGGTCACACTATTCCTAATCACCCTAGGATACCATTGGCCTTCTTGGCCACGTCGGCACATTGCTGGCTCATGGTCCACCACCAGCACTCCCAGGTCCTTCTCCACAGAGCTGCTTTCCAGCAGGTCAACCCCTAACCTGTACTGGTGTCTGGGGTTGTTCCTCCCTACACTTGCCCTTGTTGAATTTCATCACTTTTTTCTCTGCCCAGTCCTCTAGCTTGTCACTCTCACTGAATGGCAGCACAGCCCTCTGGTGTATCTGAGATATCAAAGCCCTTCTCACCCCATGTTAATGTGCAACCAAAACAGAAACACTGCTTGGGCTCTGCAACTATCCCATGGCTTCCTGGGTGTCACTTGTGTACTTTGTTCCACACAGTGCGTGTTTAAAGCCCGTCCGAGCTCTTCCAGACTTCTCCTCCCCAGGGGGTTAGATGATGTGTTGGCACCACTGCTGAAAGCATCCACATGTAGTGCTGAATTTCGCTGGGGATCCTGGCTACTCTGTGACTCCAAGTGCCAGGACTGCTGCATGGGCTGCTCTGACTTGGGATAAAGCACTTCCAAACAGCCCTTTCGTTGCATTCAACGAGTGTTGGCATACATACATATTGCTGTGCAATTTTTCTTTACATAGTGTTTATATATGTCCATAGGCTTAGCTTAGAATTTTGCTGAAAGAAAATAGATTGGTTGAAAGCATTCACAACCATAGCATCCCCTGTTCATATGTATATACGTGCACAAAAAGGATACTCAATACTGTATTACTCTGGTACAGTACAGGTTAACTTCTTTTTCAAACGGTCATCCAGAAACAGAAATGTGCTATTGTGAAACAGTTTTAGGTTTACAGTATTCAAGTTATGCCACAGAAAAAGGAAGAAGTAATTGAGACCTACTGAACATTTTGTGTCTAATTTGTCTTTCTTAAACCTTCCTTGTTGCACAAGTAACCACAGAGTATTTGCTGCCACAGCTGTTTTTCATGCATGATGTAATTGTTTTATTAAGCATTATTTGTTTGCATAGGTTAGATTCCGTTATTACTGTGGACGCTCTCTAAAACATGCCCTGTGACACTCTGAGGCTGGGAATTTCAAAAGTTCATTGCATTGGCTTAACTCTGCAGCAGTGACCTAAATAGTAAAGGCTCCCATTGGCTCCCTTTCCATGTTTATAAACAGTTTATAGCACTGTGTGCAGACAAAGATAGTTATACTAACACTAAGGACAAGCATAACAAACCAATACAGTTTTGAGAAGAAAAAAAAAAAAAGTTTATAGACATGGCAGAGACACATCATTGAGTATTTGTGACAAATTCATAACTTAAAAAAATGTTAATTTTAGGTAGAGTACAACACCCACTCGAGAGCTGGTTTTTTTTTTCTTGAATACCAACTGAATACAATTTGGTCACAACTATTTTGTGCAGTTTTAAGATGGCTGGTGGTGTCTGGAATCAAGCCAATTAAATATGCCACTTTAAAATTTCATTTAATTGCTCATTATAGAGAAATCCTGATACCATGCTACCACACTCCCAGGTTTGACAGGCATGGTATCTAAATGTGAAGAAGAAAATGGGCCCAGGACAGGAAATAATGCTGTCTGTGGCCCTGTCTTAATGCTTCTGGACTACAAAACAGTCACATGAGTTTGCTTGAAATGCGTTAGCATGGTTAGCACACTTGCTAAGTCAGCATTAAGATGGTTGTCATGTGAATCTAATTTTGTTGAGATTGTTTGAAAATACTGATTTGCCTGTCAAAAGAGAGCTTCAAAAATCTGTCAGAGGAAATGGATGAGGAAACACTGTAATGTACACAAAGTGTAAAAAGGCAGATCGTGACCTTTTACTCATCTGTTTTTTTTCGAAGTATAAGCAAAGGTTACACAATGGCATTCACAAGCAGTTAACAGAAATATTTTTTCACACAGCTCATGATTTCCTTGTGAAAGGCACTGCTACAATACATGGTGGATTGCAAGTAGGACTGTAGAAAGCACGTGTGTTTTATGGATAGCAAAAATATCTACGTGATTAAATGTATCTGGAGAAGTATTTCCATGTCATTCAGACAATAAATCAAACTATACTGATCACTTCTCTTGTAGATGGTTTATTCCATATCTGCTATTGATGAATGCCTTGTATCTTATTCTGTCAAGCTTTCTGGTCTTTTTCCAACTATAGCACAGCAATAGTACAGTTAAAATTTGTCAGGTTTGCTCTCCCACCCACTTTTATGAATTCCTTGTTTTTCCACAAACAAGTGAAAATGTTTCTGGGAGCTGCTGGTCTAGGAGCTGTTGTAGCTGTGGTTCCCAAGACAAGATGGAAGTCTCTCAGATGAGGTATGAGTGTGCTAACAGTGAGGGGCAACATGTTTCCCTGGCTCTGTGGTGTGGTCACTTGACTCTGCCGGTTCCAGGGTGGTGCAAAGCATCACTGAGGGGGCTCAGCTGCAAAAACAGCAAGAACCCTCCTCCAGAGCCTCTGTCGCCGACCACTGACAGAAGGAGGTATAGGATGAGCTAGGACATGAGTCTCAGAAATTTTGACAGTGCTGAGTCCTTCCTTGCTGTGTGTTTGTTAGCAAGGTGGTTGTAGAAAGCCACAGCTAGAGAAACAAAGCGATCTGATTCTAATGACATATGAAACAAGTTCTTTAAGCAGTTTTCCATCTTTTGAGATTTCTATTTCGATTTCTGGTCTAATTTTCTTTAACTGACAGATTTTCCTCCCTCTCCCTAGTGGCTTTTCATTCACAAACACAAAAAATCTTTGTACTCATCATCTGTCAATTGACATAAGTTATCTTGTGTATCAAAACTGATGTACTGACAAGATTCAATCTATTGTATTACTTTTATATTTCAGTAGTCTTGTTAAGGACCTTTCATAATGTGGTACCCCACATGCCAAATGTCAAACCATTGCAAGCACATAAAATTACACATGCAAAGAAAGATGCTTCACAATCTTAGAAAACTTCAGAAAATATGGCAGGTATTAAGCTGCAGTGCTAAGTGGGATGGATAAGTAAAGAAAAGCCTGGAAAAAAAAAAAAACATACCTTCTCTCTCTCTCCTGTAGGTTTTTTTGCTCCTTATGAGCTTGTGTTTTGTGTCATTACAGGTTCTGACAGTTGGGTCTCTTGTCCTGGAAGAGCGAGGTGAGACTGAAATGCTGAATTAACTACTTTTCAGGTGCTTCTCCACATAACGAAATCCATAAGTCCACTCAGACACCTGGACTCTTCACTGATGTCTAAAGATAAATAGTTTTCCTAAGCACCTAAAAATGGTTTGGAAAGCTAACTAGCAAACATGTACACAGCCCTTTGGGAAATGCTGAGAAGTCAAATAGAGCCATGGAGTCCTGCAGGCTAATTTCTGCTGGGGCTCTGCCTCAAAATGCTGCTTAAAAAAAAAACAAAACACAACAGAATTCTTGAGGAAAAATAGCTCACTTAAACCAAGAGGCAAAGCACTCCTGAAATGAGAACATGCTGATAAAGTGATGTTGCATTTCCTAGTGAGTTCAGATGAATAACCAGTCAATCAATCATGCCTGGCTGTTTTCTAAATTTGTAATGTATCTGACTTGAGTTCTTTACCCATAGAATACAATTTTCTGTTTCTCTGTCTGGTCTGATAACAGCTTATGTGATAGACACGTACTCTGTTTGGATAAAATGAAGGGGAAGAGTCACAGGAAGACATTTGAAACCAATTTTTAATAAAAAGTAGCAACTAAGACTGTTTTAGCTAATTGCATAGTGACAGCTTTGTCAAAGCATTAATTTCTAATGGTTAAAGGACACACAAGAAACCTTGTGGTCTTGAGTCTGCACTGACCTACTTTACAATCTTGGATGAATTATTTATCTCTCTTTGGCTTTACTATCATTCAGAAAGCTAACTCTGGAAATGCAGGAATGTAAACCTTTTCTTTTGGTCCGTTTGGGTTTTTAAGAGCCTTGGCTGTTTTATTTTTTTTCTTCTTCTTTGAGGGAATGCATGCTGGTATTGCATATGCTCATTAGGAAAAAAAAAATAAATTAGGCATTATGTTTGGAGAATGTTGTGCCTGAACTATTTGTCTGACACACTGAAACTGTAAGGTACTTGAACCTTTTAGATTTTTCCTATCTTATACTTTTTTTTTTTTTTAAATGACACTGTGGAAAATATTGAGGACATCTGTCCAAATATTTTCTTTGCCTAGGGTATCATCCCTAGACAGAGAGGGACCTGAGGGTTCTGGTTGATGGCAAGTTGAACACGAGCCAACGGTGTCCCTGGCAGCCAAGAGGGACCCGTGTCCTGGTGCATCCAGCACAGCACAGCCAGCCGGGCAGGGAGGGGATTGTCCCGCTCTGCTCTGCACTGGTGCGGCCTCACCTGGAGCACTGTGTGCAGTTCTGGGCACCACAGGATAAAAAGGAGATAAAGCTGCTGGAGAGCGTCCAGAAGAAGAACACAAAGTTACTGAAGGGTTTGGAGGAGAAGCCATACAAAGAGCAGCTAAAGTCACTGGGTTTGTCCAACCTGGAGAAGAGGAGACTGAGGGGAGACCTCATGGCGACTGCAGCTTTCTCACAAGGGGAGGAGGAGGTGGGGCAGGCACCGAACTCTTCTCTTTAGTGACCAACAACAGAACCCGAGGAAATGGCAGGAAGATGTGCCAGGGGAGGCTGAGATTGGACATGAGGAAAAGGTTCTTCACCCAGAGGGTGCTGGACACTGGAACAGGCTCCCCAGGGAGGGGTCACGGCCCCAAGCCTGACAGTGTTCAAGAAGAGACTGGACAACACCCTCAGACACACTGAGAAATTTGGGATTGTCCTGTGCAGGGACAGGAGTCAGACTCAATAATGCTTGTGGGTCCCTTCCAACTCAGGACATTCTGTGATTCTATTATTCTTATTAGTTGGTCCTTGACAACTTGGTCTCTATTATGAGTTTTGTTTTTATTTAGACGTTTGGTTTCCATGATACTTCATCACTCCTCAACTGTCTCTAGTCCTTTGGTTTGCATACTATGACTGGTCATAAGATGACTATAGCTTGTTGGTAACTATACTGTCTAGAATGTGTCTCTCCTTATGGTCTGCCTGAATTCTAGTCTCTTTCCAGACTGGAGAAGGCCTTTTGACTTCTTTAAATGCATTTCTTGTTTTGCACATAGGGTCCAACAGTTGCATTTCCTTACATTTTGTTAATTCTTTTCCTGAAAATGCTTTCCAACATACTCTGATATAACTTCTTATTTATGACATATCTTCAGTCATTTCCGTTTAACTTTGTTCTTTATTGAACTAATGCAGAAAACCCAATGTGATTTTTCTCATGTCAGCAGAATGACCACCCTGAAATTTTCAAGTATGTAAAGGTTGTCCGAAGCAGCTGATCTTACCTTGGAATGTTGAAAACGGGAGATGATATCTCCCTTAATGTTCCTTTTTGTTTTATTCTCGTGAAGCTGTCTTGCAAACCTCTCTGAACAGTCCATAGTCTAGGAAAACTGTGTGGAAAAATATTATACACACAAAGTTGTGAATCACACTGGCAGCTTCCGCTTGCTTTCTTGCCCTTTTATGAAGTCTATCTCAAATAAAACCGCTGAAATGAAATGAGTCATTTATTAATTCAGGATAAGAGAAGGATCTGGCTTCAGAAAATTCAGACACCTTTGTAACAAGAAAGGGTATGTTATGACTCCACCCAAATAAAATAAACCTGTTCCACCCGACACTTCTTTTTCCCTCCAGCCTCAGATTTTTATCGAACATGAAAATGTGATATCTAGTTATCTGAAGTTGTGTGGTCATTTTTTTTTTCCAGGACATGAAATATTCTACAGTCCTTTTATTCTGAGCTAGCTAAAATCTGTCTCTTTCTGATGGCATTCTGTTTTGTCTGTACTCCTACTCAGAGGTATTTCGCTAGCTTATCTCATTTTATTATTGTTTAAGGGGAGAAAGTGTTACCAGTTGCCAGATGAAAAAAAAAAGTCAGTGACAGCAACTTACAATTTTATGAAAGAATCTGGTTTTAAAATTTAAATGTAGCTGGCGTCACTTATCTTCGTATAGCTTCTGCCTATGTGGAAAAAAAAAATCTCTTTTTATAACTGCTTGTCAGCTGAATAATAGAATGGGGGGAGCCAACTTGAAAGACATGGCTGATTGGTGCGATTGAAAAGAGCTTTACAATTAGAGTTCTGGCAGAACACAAAAAAGAAATTGTCTGACCATGAAGAACGGAGCCTACTTTAGAATTCCCTTTTCTCAGCCAGATAGCATGCATCACTGTTCATGCATTCTCTTGACATTGAATAGAGGACTTCAGAACTACCACCCCAAATTATCCTTTACTGTTTGGTTCTATTTGTGATATTTGTTTGGGGGAAGAAAAAAAAAATCTCTATTACTGACTGTAATGGCATGTGGCTAAATTCCATTCCATTTATGCACTTAATCTCTTAAGCTCATTTCCCCTCCCCCCCTTGATATTGCAACATGCATTTTACTTTGATTAACTCTTTTTAGATGGTGGGAAAAAACAAGATTATTCCCGTATTCTCATCTTCCCTCCCTTCCCTTCATTTTCCTTCCTTTTTTATTTTTTTTTTTTCCCCACAAGTGGTTGTGTATGTGAATTGAAAGAGGAAGGAAGTCCTTGCAGGTGTGTTTTGGATTACAGTGGTAGAACAATAGGGCAGCTTTCAATTAACTCCATACCTATTCACAGGGAATATTTGTTCCCTTGTCTCCAGAGTTATTTAATATTTGAAACCGTCACCTACTACACAATGTAGCTGGTGATGGGAATAGGCTTTCAATTCCTTTTGAAATCTTCTTTGCCACACAATTAATGCACCAGATTTTATTTATTTATTGTTAAATAATAAATCATATGAGTGTCTCCAGGCACAAAGGAAAAACAGAATACGTACAACGATGAGGTGTGTTTCACTGTCTTGAAGACAGTAGTGGGGGCAGGGAGGAAAGATGTTGGTAATGGCATGTGTTTGACTCCTTCTTGCATGTAAAATCAACATGCTAAATATTTATTTCCTATTTCCATAAATCTTGCAGATTTAAAAGCACCCCTGTCAAGGTAGCTTTCATCATTTTTACACTATATGTTTTTAAATTGCTGTTATATATAACAACCACTGAAAGCTTAACAGTGACATTTCTTTCTGACTGAAATACTTGCTGTTAGTAGTTACAGAGCTGCTCATTAAGGCTATTTTTATCCTTTCTTTTAAAGAAGTACAGGAGTGTGTGAAGCTCCCAGATCCTGGCAATAGCTGAAGAAGGGGAAGGGAAGGGAAGGGAAGGGAAGGGAAGGGTCAGTCGTAGTTCTGTTGTTCTTTTTTTACTACTACCAAACCTGTGCTATGCAGAAAATTTGTATTCCAACAAAATTATATATATATATTTTAAGGAACAAAATCACGGATTGCCTTGGCAAAAATCAATGTTTATGTCAAAAGAAATGTCACGGATCTTATGAGCAACATCTTGATTTGGGGCAAAGCGAAACAAATATTTAAACATTTGGGAGGATGTTGAAAAATTTAAAAAATTCCCATCAGAGAGAGAATATATTTTTTTAAACATCTCTCTGCATGGATTCTCATGATTTGCTGCAGCCCTTTAAGAGAGTGTGAGATGGCTGGCATAGTTGGCTACGTTCCCTGATCTTAACATTTCCTATGCAGCAAGGCTGCAAGAGAGGTGTACCAGTACTTGAATATTCAGATTATGCTATGGATCTTTAGTGGAAAGTCTTAAAGCTTTAGCATAATTTGAGGACATGTCTGCATTTTTAATTGTGGCAAAAAAAACCCAAGACAGGTTCATCCTTTACTGTTTTGAACTGGGGACAACATGATTTATCTGACAAGAGCCTCATGGAGGAAGGTATGTTATTATGGAGGCAGTTTAGCCTTGCTCCAGTGTCACGTTGAAGGCTTTCCCAATAAACATGACTATATATGAGTTAATAAATGAGAAAAAAGTCATTTGAACTGGGAAGACAAAGGTGACGCAAGAATTGGTAACCATCTTATTTTCATTCGTGCTGTTGCCTTGGATCCAGGTATGGCTTAACTGAGGTAAGCTGTTGGGTCACCTGTTCTTGTACAGACCCCGGGTTAATTTTTCTATCACAACAGGTGAAGTCAGTATAAGATCAACTTCTAGGCCAGCTAAAAAGATGTAACTTTAATTACCTGGTGGCGATGTTTTTTGATGTATCAGCTTTATTGTGTTCAACCAAAAATAGCTCTGCGCCAGACTTGCAAAAGTTTGATCCCAGGAGGTTTACTCTAAGGTCTGGATATCCACTCCTCGCTTCCCCCTCCTTCCTCTTTCAAATCTAGGTCAGCTCAAAGTAGCAGGAACACAGGCAACTGGAATCGCTACCCACTTTGCAAACCTGGGCCTGAGTGTGTAATGAAGGATGATTGTGCTCCCTGGTGTGAGCAAGGGAATTTATCTCAGTGATATGTTATTCTCCTTGGTGCACAGCTGAGATTTCTTTGACTTGCTTCACATTCTGAGTGCTTCCTGTTGCTCTGTGCACTATCACTGGGCTGTCTTCACCTTCTCAAGCATGTTTTCTTAATGCAATAGTCTTGTAAAAAAAAATTATCCCTCATGAAAGTGGAGAAATGGGTACGTACAATAACAAATGAAAATTCAAAGGCAAGTCTAAATCTTCATTCAAACTCACCATGAAAGTGACCTTTGGTCTGATATGGAAGACCATGCCTCTTATATGTAAATGGTATTTCTATGAAGGACGAGGGTGCTGTTTAACTGCATAAAGGTTTTCACTTAACAGTACCACTTTTATGCTGGAGCTCATAGTAAATTTTAATCCTTCTGCAAAGCTTTAAATCCTCTCCCTACTATGTAAATTTCTTCACAATTTAGGCTTTCGTTCCACAGGCAGAATTCGTTTTTCTCTGTTTGTGAATCAGAAATAGTGTTTCAGAGACCTTGAGAGGTCATCCAGTCCAATTTCTCCCTCAGCTCAAGCTCAGCTCCTAACAGCATGTTTACCAAACTGTCCTTAAAAAAATATAATATTCTCTTCCAAGTCACTGCTGTTTCAGTTGATATCTGTGTGGTGCTACCTCCTCAAACACGTTCAGCAGAGGTGTGGTCCTCCTAGGTCTGCATAAGGGAGAGCCACAGCTCCGAGGAAGCACCGATCTGTCCTGTTCATCTCAATGCAGGGTCCACTCTGAAGCTTAAGTGGGTGGTCAATCAAGTGTCCATGCTGCTAATGACTTCAGTTCTGCCAGTCTGGGCAGGAGAATCACGCTAAAGCACTCATCTTTGGAGTTAGGTGCTGGTGAGGATTGGGAGAATAAAACAGGATGCAGTGAAGTTGGTCTTTCTCCCACCCACTAATGTTTTGTGTCAAACTTCAGATGAGGACCTGTTTTGATTTTCATCCTTCGAAAATGAATGAAATAGCTCTGTGTCAAGAAACTAATTTAGTATATTTACAAATAAAGACTTAAGATTTGGGGCAGCGGCATTTTTTTTGTGTGTACACAAATAAACCCACTTTGTTACCATAATTCAAATATAATTACCATCATAATGAAAGGAAGTGAGATTCTTCTTTTCTCCGAAATGATTTATCCTTCTTAATTCCAGGCACAGAACAGTTTCTAGTAAATAATGTAGGCTATATATGTATCCTCCAAGTTTTGATCTCCTCTTCACAGATTCCCCTTCAACATTGTGGGGAAAGTTGTGGGGTTTTTTCTATCATTACACAGAGGTACATCATACGAAAATTAAGTGGAAGGAAATAAAGGCAGTTCTTCCTCATTATTTTAATTTCTTGCTAAAAACACCTCTCAACTCTGTTTATATTTAACACAAGTGTTAAATCTCGGTGGATTAATACTGGTTATAGTCTGAACTGTTTAAGGAATCTCGACCCAAAGTAGAACTTTGTCTGTCATTAATTTGAATTACTTCCACTTGTGTCAGCACTATTTAAAATGAATCAATGAAGGTTTCTGGAGAAAAAGCCTTGTCATCTACTCCCAAATGGACTAGATTAATTAAACTGTTGGAGCCAAATCTATGACATGTTTTATATATTGTTACTTTTTATGGATTTGCTGCCGACATTGATTGGATTGAGAAGATGAGCTTTTCTAATAGGACAAAAAAGAGATTTGTTGTTTTCTTTTTTTGTTGTTGTTTGATTTTTAATATATTTGTACAAATTAATGCCAAGGAGATAAACAGTAGAATTGTCCTAGCTAAGCACGCCAAGACCTTCACACCTTCAGAAGAAAGATAGAAGAAGATTATTTTTTTTTTTCAGATTTAATCCATCAGTTCCCAAAAGCACAACCTGTGGAAGACAGCTCTTTCAAGAAGTGTATTAGTGTGCTGAGAAATAAAACTCCTTTTTTTTACTGGACACATGCTCACAGATGCAGCTTTTCCTCCTACAAAGTACTGTAAGTAACAAAAGTGTGTGAGACAGGAGGAACTGATAATTCTGCGAGTGTTACAGTTAATAGAGAGGGAGAATAGCTATTAGCTTTAACATGTGTTGTAAAGCTTGAGGTAGAGATACTCAAAGGCTAATGTTAGCCCAGTGAGGTTAATCTTCCTAGGCTCCCTTCCACAGTAAGTAGAGATAAAGGTAGACTGGACTGTTGCTTGAAGGAGTCCAAGTCAGTCTCGTTCCCTGAATGCCCTGCTGGAGACCTATTTCTCATCTTAGTAGTGCAGGTAAACCTCTGAGAGGGATGGCCTCATAAGCCTCAATTGGTCTTCGAGAACACACTCATGGATTCTCCTTGCAGAACTAAACTATCCTGCAGCTGTTTAAGGCTTAAACATAAAGCATAAAGCCAGCTTTCCATCCAATATCTCATGTGAAGAGCAACTGTCTTTGGTGACTGATGACTGGTTATCTACGAAGCTAGGGCATGGTCTCCACGTTGCATCTGCACAGTGGGAAAGGGTGAAACAAAGACCTCTCAAATAGGCTTTTCCTGTAGCTCCTCAGGTGGATTCCTCATTCCTACTGCCCCACTGGCAATGAGAAGGACAGTTTGGTGAGCAACCTCATGATGGCCTCTCCCTCCCCTTGTGGTACCTGGGCATCCTCAGGTGCAGGGCCAAGCTGTCTCCCTTGCACACTTCAACCAGCAATTTATCTTCACTCCTACACAGATTGTGGAGTGCAAGTGGCAAGAGGGAGCAGAGTCTGGCTGAATGAACAGCAACAAGCATTGCCATTATTCTTGCAGAATCATTATCTGTTTCCAGGTTATAGGAACAGGCAACTGTTTGGCAGGCATCCAACAGCATATGCCTAAATCCCCATGTCTGTACAGAATACAGTAGAGTGGGATCTTGACCTGTGACTCAGACACTTAGACAATGCAAACAAATAGAAGAGTGGAATAAGGATTAATAATTGACTATATAAGAGACTTTGGATCTTATTCTTATTTACAGTAAAGATTTGACTTAATAAAGCTGCCTTGAGTTGCACAAAGATGCATAGAATAACTGAAAGAGGCTTGTAGCCTGTAAAATTTTCCCAGTATATCTTCTAAAATGCTTTTTTACCTCTGATTTTTTTTTTTCAGGAAAAAAAATAATATTTACCACCCTGGAATGTCTTGCCAAAGATAACAAGAAAGAAGAAAAGAAGAAAAATGAAAAAGAATGTAAATGTCCACTTTAATTACTTCCGTATCTTTAGACTAGATAGGTTTGCAGAGTTAATTGCAAAAATGATTAAGACAAATGCTATTAGTCACCATTTAAGTCCTTTTTAGAATAGGAGAAATGTTGATAACGGGAATAGGCTTATTCTAGGCCAACGCATTTTACCAATAATAGATTTACTGACTAGAAGGTAAATGAGGGAGCAAAAAAAACTGAAGAGCTGTTAAAAAGTTGCAGTCAGAGCAGTTCTCCAAACACTCAGAAGGAATGGGGCAGTCAGAGAAACGTGGGTTAAGTTTCCCTGTGTTTTGACCTTCTCTTTTTACAGAAGAAATATTTAGTCATTTCCTAATATTGTGTTAATTTTTAGTGATGAAACAGCATTGACAAAGTGACAGCATCAGTGCAGGCATCTAAGTGAAGAGCAAAGTGAAATATATGAGTTCTCATTACAGAGAGGACTCAGGAATCATTTTTCCTGATGCAGATTCTGATATTACCCATGACATAAAACCCTCAGCACCCACCTTGATGTTCAGGTAGTCTTCCTACACTGTAGTGTACAGTGATAGTCAGTCCAGGTGATTTTTGCCTTCTCAAAATGTCAAGGCGTTTGGGGACAAGTTGTTACAACTGGTATTGAAGCTGTGGTTGGTATCACAGCAAGTAGGCAAAAGCACCCCTTTTTCTAAAAGCTCCAGGTGGCTGCTCCTCCAGAGTGTGGTTCAGGGTCTTTCAGCTGCAAAATCCTTTCTGGAAGGGACACACTCTCCAAAACTCCCCTTCAACATCTGGCCTGGGTGAGCAAAGATCAGAGTACAAGCAATAGTGTCCCCGCAGAGTTTTCACTACTTCTGTATTTGTTTCAGTTTACTCTTTTTCTACTATGAATGGATTGGTATGTGTCCAGAATATGTCTTTTAAATTTTTTTCAGTATTGCCAGCTGTAATTTGGTCATGTTGATTTTCTCCCCAGGGCCAATTGTAAATTGAATTATAGCAAGTAGAAAAGACATTTGTAATGTTGTAAATACAGTAAGAACCTGTTCAGGTTTTTGATTTTGTTTTTCTTTGGTTGCCTTCACAGGTTGAACATTCACTCGGTGATATTCACTGCTGTAAAAATTGACTTAAATAGGCCTATGAGCTGCTCAGGTTTTCTGTTGACTTTCTACCAGCAGGTTCGTGTCATTCAAAACGCTAAAGCAATCAGGGGATCAGAGATTGATATAAGACTTCAGAAAATTATTGACTGCTTGTATGGCTGATATGGAATAGTATGTAGATCTTATTTTGTCTTCTTTTAGCCTTCATTTACCATGACTTGTGATTTTTTTTTTAATTAATGTTTATGGCTTTTGGCATTCTCCAAGTAGATCAATAACATCACGTGGCTTTTAACATTATTTCTGGGAAAACTGCTGATACTTTCGGGACATTCTGAGGGAGGAGTTTTCGTGTGACCAGGTTGTTTGTCCATTCAGTGTGAAGGCAGAAGGATGAAAAACAAACCAAACTTGACATTTTTGGAGACTGTTGTGTTGTTTGTCTCATAGCAAAAATGAGGCTGACATTTTAAAGTATGCAATGAATGGTATGTAAGTAATGCTGTGCCACTGATTTACTGTGCAATCAGCCAAAGTGATCCGTTTGATTTCATAAACAGGGATTTCTGGAGATGTGGGCAAGGCAGGATAAAACGTACTTACAAGTTAATAGTCTTGCAAGAATGGATTAAAAATATTAGGAAATATTTTGTGATGTTGTTAACTATCTTTCTTCCTTGGTTCTAGTCTGCCAGCTTGGGAAGAGCATGAATAAGTGTTAGAAAATCTTTGTATATTCCTGCCTGTTCACCTAGGCACTTCCCTGGTGAGGAAGGTGGAAGGCAGTTAATGCTGCTGAAACAGCCAGTGGAGTGCCAGCCTGAGTGCTGGGCTTGTTCATGGTTGAATGCACCTCCTTAATTCTATAAGAATATAGACTTAAATGACTTACAATTCCCAGTACCTAAGAAATGCAAACAACATCCAGTAGTGACTACGCTAGATTAAGGCACCTCCCCACCCCAAAGGTAGCTTATCAGGGCAAATTTTGGCTTCATTGTGTCAGAGAAGAAGGGATAAAGAAATAGAGGATGTTTTTTACTGTTTTCACCTTCACATACAATTGTACTCATGAGAGCTTGCCGTAGGTTTTTGCCACCAAGTTATTTTTTCTGGGCAGTTGTGATATTTTAATTTCTGCTCCTCTTTCTTTTTTTTCCTCTCTGTCCTGGCATGGTGTTTATCCCAAATGGAAGAAAGAGAAAGAGGTTGAAATGCACCATCCTCGTTAATTTGAGTACACCTCTGACACAGCACTTTGATTTAACCTCTTGAAAACAGAGCATTTCCACTGGCAAATCCACTCTTGGTGGCATATCTAGGCTTTTGACTGCGCGCCTTTGTGGATTTCATGAATTCCCCTGACGGCTGTATGGGAACTGCTGTGAGAAGTGGTCTAGATGCATTCCCTCACCCACTGCTACTGCAGCCTGAATTCACAACTTCAAATAACTCTGCATTTCACTGCAGACCATGCAATTGTAGCAGCATAACTCTTCATTATCACTCTGAGAGTCTCTGACACATCCAAGATTTTAAATCTGTGTTAAAATACTTCCAGCTTGGATTTTTTTTTTTTTTTGTATTAAAATGTGGGGTGTTAGGAAACATTATCATCAGCTTCTTACCTCCAACCAGAGCCTTGATTATGAGTAGGAAGTGTGAATGGGTTTGGATTCCAAACACGCGCCCGCCCACACGCCTGGAGAATCTTAATTAAGGAGTAAGCCACCAGCCCCTATACATTCTTCTTAAATAAATTCCAGAAAAATCTAGTAGGTTTATAAAGATTACCATGCCATTAAATCATAATAGTAGAACAGAGTTTTTACTGAACCAGAAAACAAGCAAATGAATAGAGGCAGAGAGATGACAGCCTGCTGTGAAACCAATGGTTACAAATTGGTTTCCTCTAGTCACAGTTGCCTTTAACTGCTTTAGATTCTCAGCAGCTTTTCATTAAGAATCTCCATGTGCCCTTTTAAAGAAGAAAGTGCGTGACCCCTTTATTTTTGGAAATGCAGGTACAATGTGCATGATATCAGCTCGAGATTGGTAAATTGGTAGATTGTTATTAATGTCTTTTAGGGGTCCAGTTTCTCTACAGGGCTAGATGGATTTCCAACAACATCTGAAAAAGACACACAGTATGGTTATTTTCGTGATATTTATGCAACTTGTAATTAGGGCTGATGAAATAGAATTTAAAGTATTTTATAAGCTTTTCCTTGGTTTGGATTTTTTTTTTTTTTCCTGTCAGATAGGAACATCCCTAAGAAATAGCAATTTTAGTGAAATTAAATTTTTACTGAAAAATGTTATGGTGTCAAGCTTTTTTTTTTATTTTTTTAATGCCTTCGGTTGTCAAAATACTCAGAATATTCCACTTGGAATTTTCCTATGTTTTGTTATATGAATTCATGTGTTTTTGAAATTTTCTTGGTTCAGAGTTTTATTTTGAAAATCAGCTTTTTTGCTTTTGTCATTTTTCATAGAATAAAAATCAGTTTCTGATGAAGCCCAAGAACTCGCTTTTTCATTAGGAGTCAAATACCAGATTTAAAGTTATTTCCCATAAAAATAATCACCGATGCTCAGTGCCACATAAGACTTGGATCTGGTCCCAGTGTTGTTCACTCCTATTCAAAGAAGTGGTAATGAGAGGAATTTTCAGTGCAGACAGCATTGCCACAAAAAGAAAGTAATCTTGTGTTTCTGGAAATAGCTGTTACTCAGAGATTTTCCCAAAACTCTGAGATTAATTTCTGGTTAAACATCCACAGACATAGTAGCTTGCCTAAGTAAGCTAATCCTGATGTTTCAGAAATTGGACAGTAATGCTCAGAAGAGAATCTTTCACCCTTAGCAGGATTTATGGTATGGAAATTGCCGAACACTTCATAGTGTGCTAGTTTGTGACCTGGGGTTCAGAAGTACAAAGGAATTACAAAGATATATGATAATACAGGACAATAGTTTAATTTCTGAGGTTGTCTGAGAAGCTATAAAGTTAATATCTCATCTCTTCTTCCACCACCTACTAACCCACAAGATCAAAGTGGGTCATGCAGTCCTGGAAATAAGGAATTGCCTAATAGTTATGGACGTCATTCCCCAAATTATCTCTACGGGGAGAATAAGGCTTGAAGAGATAACGACATATGTGATAGATCAGACACAGTTATAGTTCCTAGTTTGGGCAATTAGGCAAGACCTGAGCTAAGCACAGAGCTCTCAGCACTTTCAGCGACCGGAGTGACCTACTTTCTGTGGATTGACTCGGCTCCTGAAATTCAATATTTTGTATGGACAGAATTCATGTAGAATTCAAAATGTTTTGTCCCAGGACTCCAGCTTATATATGTATATTTGAGTAAATCTGCTAATGGAAGCAGCAGTTTGAATCTGACCATATATCTTCACCTCAGCACCTGGTGTTCTGAAACTGTGTTTAAGTTAATAAGTAATCGTTTGTGTGAAGTTTCACTCACATCGATTTCAAGGTGTTTTGGATCCCAGCCATATCAGTCAGCCCTGAAAAGAAAGGAAACTCAATTCAGAGGAAATCCTCGAGCACACAACTGGAGTCTAACCACCTTGAGAGCTTATGCAAAAGCACAAAGAAATTGATCTTTGGGAGTATGTTTGCCTAGACTTACCACTACTGTGTTTTGAACTAACATCATCAGCAATTTGCTGCAGTTGCTCTAGCTTGACAGAAACTCAGGACTGTCATTGAGATTTTACAGCAGAACTGCTCTAGAGATCTTAATACTTGCCTGTATTAAGGTCCTTGTTATCTCTGTTAACTTTTATTTACCCCACATGTCATGATGTCCTCCACTAGTATAACACCACGAAGGACATTCGGAGCCCACAATGCTCTTTTGTAGGCTTGCTTGGTAGGAACGTCAGGACAAATCTTCAAAAAGCAATGTTCAAAAGAGAGGCTGTTAAAGAAGCCTGAGAAATGCAAATCCTATTTAAATAAGGAAATGATGTTCTTTAGTGATCTGAATAAGACCAGCTTGAGCAAGCCAGGAATGCAAACGAAATCAAAAGACATACAGTCTGGCTTGACTAGCAATAATACTGTATGTGTCGTGGAGAAACTGTAAACGATAATTAACCAGAATGTCTCAAAGTTTTGAAGTGAAAAGGACCAGCAGGGTGTGATTTGATTGAGTATACCATTGGTTCTGGACTGCTGAGATTATTTAGGAAACGACCCATCCTGCTGGAAAGGTTTGTGAGTGAAAGCAGAGCAAAGTCAGAAGGGAAAAAAAAAAAGAATCCTTGACATTTATGCTCATACAGCTACTGCATAAACTGAACTCGTTATACTGTCATGTTTTTGTTGTTGTTTGGTTTTGTTTGATTTGGAGTTTTTTTGTTTTGTTTTGTGTTGCTTTTGGTTTTTGTTTTTTTGGATTTTTTTTAATGTCTGTGTCTCTCAATCAGAATAACCTTTTGAGGGCTGTACTTATCCAGGCTATGGGGCCAGATGCATGAATTCCAACTCCCTCATCAAGAATGTATAAAACACTGAATGAGAATGGGAGGAACCAATCAAATAATGTGGGCAGAGCTGGAATTCATCCTAATTTGCTACATAGCCTTGCCTAATTGATGAAGAAAGAATGGCAGAGGATCAATTGGTACCAGAGGATACAAGTGAGATGGCTAAATATCTTTGAGACACTTTCTGTATTAATGATACAAACACCAATAATTAAAAATCCTACTGTTTATTATCTTTCATTGCTTATCTATTATAGTTGTATCAATTTCTGAATCAAAGACCTCATTTGTACTAGGCAGTATACCAGTATGTAGCAAAGAATCAGTTCCTATCCAGACATTTTAATTGCTTGTAACATACACTACACACAACATTTGGGTAAAACAGCTACCAATGGTTTTGATATGCAAGGGCTAAAGGCTTGTTTCACTTGTAATAAAAATATTGTTACATGCCATTACATGGACAAAATCATCTGGGCATAGTAATTGAAAAAGACAGCATATTAAGTCATATTTCACTACTTAGTTTGTAACCATTTGTGACAATTTGTTGCACTCCTTATAGGAATGTATTGGTCTAGTTTGGGGAAGGGAATATTGTTTCAGAAAAAGTGATCTTGGTAGTTATGTTTTCATAATGTTTTGGTAGCTCTGATAAAAATAAAACTTGCACCATGCTTTGGTATCATTCTTGTACAATCACTTTAGCAATAAAGGTGCAAGCTACTAAGTACATTTATTTCTTTTGCCTAATAAGCAAAATGCAGAAGAAATGTAAAAAATAATGAGATGCATTAGAATTTTAAAGTCTCTGTCTGCACAGGTAAACAATAAACAAAATATGATATAATTAATGGTTGTTTTAATTTCTAATAAAGTTCCAAACTCAACAAAATAATAATATCAAAGTCCTGGAAGTCTGTCAGTTTTCATAGACTGAGGATCTGTTGTGTGTTCATTGGCTTGATAGTGTACTCCAAACTGGAAGAATGCAGAAATATTCTTCACATTCATTTCAAAAAATTTGGTGATAAATATGTTACTTTTTAACATGGCATAATGCAGTTATGCCTATTATGGATGAATTCTGATTATTATAAGTATCTTTAAAAAAGATGTATATCAATTTATTTTAGCAGTAAATCCTAGATTTGCTTAGATCTTCACAAGATCAATTGTGCAGCTTTCCAAGAGGAATGAATATTAAAGAGTTGATAACTCATGCAGTGCCTGCAAAGATTAGAATAGCTTACCAGTGTACATCAAAGATTTATCCACCTTAAGCTCCTACAAGAGAAGAAGCTATTTTTTCACACTTGCACGTGCGATGCATGCATAAGTGAATAATATTAAATTGAGATGAAGGGGAGGTGAGGTATATCTGATGCCAGCAAAGACAATATACAGATGAGAGAAAGATATTTTGTAGCAGCTAGATGCCATTTTCACAGTTAACAGATGTGGGTGTAAACATTTCTGATTTAACGTAGGAATATTTATTTGACTATTCTTTATCTGTTTGCCCTCCTTACCTTAAATGTAAAAATGACTATGTGATTAGGTGACATCTTCTATCAGAAAGAAAGAGAACATATATTCTCTAAATTAGATTTATTTGTTATTTATTGCATGGTGCAGGGATTTAATTTAAATTCATAGTTAACAAAGTATACTTAGAGTGTTACCAAACACCACCATCTGTAAGGGCATTTAATATAAAATCAGTAGTAGATTAATCCATGGATCACTGCAAAGCTTGAGTAAATGGGGGATTTTCTCACTTTGGGCAAGGAATGATGCTTGTTATAAGAGAAATACACTGCTGACAGCAGAACCATTCTGCTTTTTAACAATTATTTCTTCATCCTGAAGATTGTCCACAAACCTGTTATAAATGGTAAGATTCCAGCCAAGTTCACTGGGATGGGACTGAGTTCCAAAGAAGGCTCGCTGCCAGGAAATTTTGAGAGCTGAGTAGATCATCTGAAGAGGTACATTTTTGATGAAGGCACCTGAATGACCCCCTTCTGTGGAGGCCTGTTTTGTGTTTAGCCCTGAGTCAAAGACTTTCAAGAGCAGCCATTTTTCTCGCTCAAGTTCAATACGCTCTACTGGCAATGTCATTCTCGTTATGCTAAGAGACAGCAGCAAACGCGGTTCTAGATTATTCTTCTCGGCTACCAGAAAAAACAGGCATAAGTATGCACTTGACTGTTTCTTCCTCAGTTTCTCTGCATCAAGTCTTTACTAATCTGCTTTGAAAAACGCATAGAGATCTACAGTGTAAATCAGGCATATAAAACAGGGGTGTCAAACTCATTTTCATTGTGGGAGTAGTTACATTTATACAGTCCTAAAATTATATTCAGCCCTTTGAAGACAACCGTGAGGCTGATGTGGCCCCCAGTGAAAATGAGTTTGACACCCCTAATATAAAAGGATTTTATTTGCTGAATTTACCACGAACTGTTTCATGGTCCATGCCTTCAAATGCTGGTTTATGTTTTAGGCAGTGTTTCTCTACTATAAAAACTCAGAAATACACTAAAGTCCACTTCTACCTGTCTTATGGAAAAAATTTACTGTTGATATCTGGGCAACAGCAGGCAACAGCTATTGCTACAGTCTGTTTCCAGATTTATAGCACTGTTGTTAGGCATTAGGTTAATGAGAGTCATGGTGTAGTGTCAGCCCATGATTTGACACAGGGCCTGATATAGAGGATTCTTAGACAAAGGCAGCACTGAAAAGCAGGGTGGGGGTGGAGGTGGAAGAACTATCTTGTTTGTCCGCATTTCGGAAACCAGGTTTTCACTCCTGGAAAAAGGCAATTTAAAAAACAAAACAAAACAAAACAACTGAACACAACAGAAGACACAGCCAATCTTGCCAATATTAGAACAGCTTCATCAGAAAATTTAAAAAAATATTCTTAATATATGTTCTTTTTTGAAAAATGGGGGCAAAGTGAAACAAATACTATCGTGACTCAATTACAAATCGCTCACTTTTGGGAAAAGAAAAAATGTTGTTCAGTTCCAGCTTTAAGGTAAGTTGTTGCAACTGAGCTAATGGAAGTGTATATAAGCAGAAGTTTCATCCTCATGAAAATTCCTTAAGTCTCGAAACTCAGCAACGTTCTATATTCAGACAAGGGGAAAAGCAATGATTTTATTCTATTTCATGCTAACCACTTTATGCCAGCATTAGAATACTCTTAGCAATAGCATGTATTGTGATATGCTTTTGCACATCACACCGATTTCTTAGGATAGCTGGGGATGAAATCAGCTTGTGGAAGAGTTATTTGCTTTCCATCTGCTAGAGATGGAGGTTAGGTATTGAGCTTAGACAAACACCTAACTTTTATACTGCTGACCTTGTGTCATGACACTCAGCGTAAGTGTATTTCTCAAAACTGAGGAAGAAGGCTGTCTTCAGATACAGTTTGCTCTTGTGCAAAAAGTCAAAATAAGGTCTGAACACATAAGAAAATTTATTTTCATGTTTTAATAGACTGTTTGGCAGACTGTTCAGTGGCAAATTTCACCGATAGAATAAAAATCTGATTTAAGTCAACTAATATTTTTGCCGTTTCCCTCAATGCAAACAATAAAAGATAGAAGGCACTGATAGCTAGTGATTGCTAATGACAATAACTGATTGTGCTATCACTGTATAGCAAATTGTCACTCTTTAAGTAAGTCCTGACAATTGAAAATGTGAATGGGTTTAGCCCATCCCAACTGTGCTGACGTAAAACAGATCAGACCGAACTCCCTAAATGACAGTAACCCATTAAGCTACGGTAGTATGTTCTGTTGTGTTTTCTTTCCATACTAGGGAAACAGGTTTAGTGTCTTTGACTAAAAATATTTTAATTGATTTCTCTTCTTTCAGATAGTTTGCTTTACCATGGCATTTACCTTTAAAGGTAGGTCTCCTATTTACCGATCTTGGTCATAATTTTAGATATTTCTTTCGCTGAAAGAAGACTGAATCCTAAAAATCTGCATGAAACTGGGAATCTGACCCAATATTATGGAGAGTACTGTAAAATTTACTGCTAATATAACATTTTGCTTATAAAGCTTGATTGCTATTTTCTTTTGAAACATGAAGATTTAAATAACATTTTAAGAGAAAAAAAAGAGAAAAAAAAAGAAAGTGTTTCCTTAAACGATACTTTCATTGAAATTTTATAGAGAAGAAAAAGAAAATCATGTTTTCTTGAATAAACTCTTAATAGAAGTTATAGAGTGGGGGGCAGTTTATAGATACCTGCCATTTCTAATGTAGACATCTACTTCACACACACAGACACTACAGTGAAGAAGCACATAGCTTTTAATAGGGGCACAGTTAGCTTATACTTTTGCTGGTGGATTTTCCATTAGCAGGTTATGAGCATCTCAGATATGTTTATCTTAATGTGCTACTAAGTATTTCTGGCAAATAATTTCTCACATACTGGTGGGAATAAAAAAGGAGAGTTATGCTGCATTGTTTCTCTTGTTGGCTAATGGGTTACAAGACATTGGCCCTGGTCTCTGAATGAGTAAGTGTGACTGCTGGAAGCATATTGTAGATGGTAACGTTTATGAGTTGAAAACTAGTAGTTATTATCTGATACTTGCTTAAAAGTTATCAATTTACTTTCCTTCCAGAAAAAACTGCATGCTAAAATATTCATAGACCACAAAAGTAATGAAGAAACTCAAATATAGAAGAAATACACTGATTATTTTAATGCCTCATGGCAATGTAAGAACATGACTAGGCAGGAAGACATATGAACCCACCCAACAAAAGAAAAAAAATATTTTCTTCCTCTGAATATTAAAAGAAAAACTCATATACTGTGGGTTTTTCAAAGACACTATACCAACCAAGCCTTAAAAGTTATTTTCTTATGTCACAGACAATATCACAGAAGGAGAAAGCAACTAAAACTCTGCACTCAGAGATCTTGCATTGTCTTTGTTATGCAGCCTGTGTCCAAGACAATCCAGCCTCAAGATCACAGCAATTAATGACACTTGCTTATTCCTGTGATTTCCTGCTGATAATTGTGGCACTCTCAAAAATAAATAATACCGTTCTGCGGGATTTTAATTGAACTGGCTGCAATACAGAGCTGGAAGAAATTCTCAAGGGAAGCAGGATACATGACTCCAAGTGAAAGCCAGCAGAAGAGGCCAGAAGCTCTTGTACCATGTCTCTGCACAGCAATAATAAAAACCTTCTTTATAACAATACAACTGACCTTTCATATGGAAAGCCACTGTCCCATTACCTTTTCAGCAGCCTGTGCCTTTATTCACTTAAGAAGCCTTGTCTCTCCCCACTTCATCTCCTTCCCCTCATTCAGCATCCCTCATGCCTCTCACTTGGCTTTCACCTTCAGATTCACAGCAGCGTTTGCAGATGTGCCCTTCACATATCAGATTGTGTTCATTATGGGAAGTAACCTTCCAGCATTCTCCTGAGTGTGACTGCAGAAATGCAGGAATTCATTACAAAACGAAAGCAAAGACCCACTTATGAAAAGAATGTCCTTTCTTCCTGCCTTGTCTCTCCTTTTCTTTTTCTCTCTTTCTCCCTATTTTCTAACTAGCAAGTGGGTTGTATAAGTATTTGTGATGTAACTTCAAGAAAGAAAAATACAGACCCTCTTGATAATGTTTCATTTAGTCTGACTTGACCTTTTTGAAAGGGGTTTATGCTACACAGGACATGAAAACAGGTCTTATTCAAATCAGGACCAAAAAAAAAAAAAACCAAAAAACCTAACACATTGCAAATTCACTTTACAACTATCACTAAGCCAGATGGTTTAGTCTTGATATTTTGGCACCTTTCTGCTCATTTATATTCCTCACTCCCCTTCTCAAAACCCATTGTAATTTTAAGTATCTTTTTTTCTTATTGGGGGAGAAGGTTCTTTTGTAACATCCTCACACAACAGGGGAGTGAGCAGAATATGAGCACCGTGAGCACCGGGATCAGAGGGATACAGAGCTGTTTTGACTATGTGGGTTTCATGGATTGCATTTGAAGTAGTTCAGCAGAAAAATGCTAATTACCATGATGACCCATAAATAGCATTAAGCATTAGGATTTCCATGTTAAAAGAGTTACTGTGTGTAGCAAGGAGAGCATCTGATGTACCGACTGGTCTGGGCTACCTTGTGTACTGACCTAAGCGGAGTGAGAACCAGGTGGAAAGGTTCATGTGCTCCTGGCAGGATGATGCTGTAACTGTAGATCTGAATTTTGCTCTGCTCGGGGAAGACATACAAGATGCATAATTACTCATTACTCATTCACTTTCTGTAGGGAAATAGAGCATCTGAAGTTTCTGCCCTCAGCTGTCCACAACCTGCTAACCACTCCTATCCTACATTAGACTTGATGGAACATCATTTTTTGAATGTGTATCACTTAAATCCAATAAAAAGTGGACAGCTGAGCTTTAATTTCCGTGTATTTTATCCACAGATAAGAGATGAACAAGTGTGAGAGGCAGTCTACACACAAACTTGCACATCTCTAAAATTACATAGATTCCTTAATGGACATTCTTTTTTTGCCTTTTTCTTCAGTTTAAATGTAGCTGCAATCAAGTGACATTTGGGCAGATGACAATATGAGCTTGCTGCATAATCTCTTGCACTGGTTTGCCTAAGTTTGTTGATATCTTAAATTAAACCCATATAACTGTGAACATAGACAAGCCCCAAAATTGATGCTGAAGCCAAGTAGCTGAAATGTTGAAATGTTCTAGTATCCAGATTAGAATTAGTTATATCATTTACACCTGTCAATTTAGGGAAACAAATTAAACTGATAAGATTTGAGCTTAAATCAGAATAAGAGTTTCCACACATGCTTTTACAGTGAATTAATTAAAGGTCTGCCTACATGGGAAATTTGACCAGAATAACTTCCTCATAAGAATGTGTCTCTTTATAGATATTGCTGTTCCAGAAATGCCTGTTTCATTTTGTGTTTGGTTGGTTGGTTGGTTTTGTTTCTTTGTCTGTTTTTTCAGTTTAATGCAAAGTTAAATGAGATCTGTGCTTCAAGTTACTTAGAAATACCTTATTTTAGAAGAAAAGATTTCCAAGTAGACAAAATCCTTAATATATTTAAAACTACACTGTCACTTAAGGTGTAAACCAAGGTCTGGGGTGGGGGCAGTTAATATCTATGTTTGTCTTCCATATCCAGACTTTGAACATGGAAAAATATTTCAATTGTGATTTGAAAATCCTTTGACAGAGAGGAAAGCCTAATTTATCATTCTGTGCTGGCTGATTTACTGTACGTGTAAGCTCTGCTTATCACTTTGAATAACGCTGATGTATTTAATTCCAGACCACACAAATGAGCCAGTGTTTTTCTCTTCCCAGTTCGGTTGTGCAATACTGTCACGTGACAAGGCAAACCACAAAACGACATCACAAGGCCTAGGAAAATCCAGCCAAAAACTTAGAGCCACTCCTTTGGGACGAAAATTCTTGTAGTAAATTCCACGTATACTTTTGGAAGCTTTTCAGATACGAGGAGTCACAAGGAATTTGTAGTAGGATGTGAGGATTTTGAACAGCTGAGGCTGGTTGCAAATCAACTCTGATGGAATATCAAATTAAAGTTGATAGTCAGAAATGATAGGCTGGTATCAAGAACCACCTCCTCAGATGATAAATTCCTGCAGTCGGGGTAGGATGCTGAATGTATATCCATTGAATCACACAGTTTTTACCAGATGAGCTTAAGACTGAGTCAGAGTAAAGCTTCGCCAAGAACAGTGCTCTGTTCTTGGCAGTGGGTGGTAGGGGATGCTTACAGAAGAGCATAGGAAGGAGGCAAACGTATAGTTTTCCAAGAGTATGGCTTGGGAATACGCCAGTATTCTTCTAACATCCAGCAGTTGGCTGCTTAGGGGCTTCCTGAACCAGAAACGATTTCTTAATACTAAATTGCCTTTATTGGATTTTTATTCCACAAGTGTGTCTATCTGAACCCATGTCAGCCTTTGGCATTCATAACCTCCAGGGAGGATTGCTACATCTTTAGTAAACTTTGCATGATGAACCAACATCTTTGTTTTGAACCTGCCACTTCCTATAATAGTTCACCTGATACCCCCCAGTTCTTGTGTTAGAAAGGACGGATTCCAGACCTCTGTCCTAATCCCCCATGGCTGCAGTACGTAGACATCCAAAATCAGCATGCTGGCTTGTATCTAGTCAATTTAGGGTAAAATTCAAAATAATATTATAGCTATCAATTTATCTTCACTTCATCGAGAGATGTAAAAAACCAAAACCAAACAAACAAATCCAAAAACCATATAGCTGTATAAATGCCACATTCATTTAAGTTTTCTGGCAAAAACAGTCCCTAGGGAGTTAAAAGTTAAAGGCTTACTTCTGTGCCTCAAGTACAGGCCCTTTGGCTTGGCTGACTTTATAAGTGCTTGTTTAGCAGAGGTTGTTATCTTTCCCTGGGTCAGGAAAGCAGCAAGACCTCCTACTTGTCCCGAACCCTCAGCAACACAGTTTTATTTAAAAAAAAAAGAAAAAAAAAGAAAAAACCAGCCCAGTCTGTAGATGGAGAGATTGTAAAAAGCTCTGACAAAGAAGTATTCTGCAATGCGGGTCTCTTCATGGTATCATATCTGAAAAGCTTCCAGTTACGCTCTGGGCTCTACACTGCCTAATGGAAAGTAGTAAATCCGCTTTTAGTTGTTGTCTGGACTGCGTTGCCCTATCCCTACTGTACCTTAAGTGAAACACAGACTGTCAGTCTTTCCTTGGGACATTTCGTCTGAGACGGCAGGGACAAAACCAGTCAGAATCTCTTTTTGAGCAAAGAAAAGAGCAAGTTTAGAAAGGTCTGTGAAAGCAGGTGTGGTCTCAGATCACTCACTGCTCTGAACATGCCATTTCAGTCACTGGGGCTGCATTTTTATTGGTTTTAGGTTGGCTTCCAGACAGATCAGTGAGCTCATGTGCCTCATCCTGCAGCCAAATGATCAGTATTGATGACACAAAAGAGGGAGGAAAAATTAAAGAGGACAAAATGGGGGCAGAGGGAAGGCCCCTCACAGATCTCATCCTGCCTGGGGCACAGATGTCTGATAGTCACTGTGTTGTGTTTTGAAAGCACATCCGAAAACTGTTTAGACATCACATTAACACTTGTATGAATCTCTCTGCAGTCAGGCATGCATTTTAGCAAGCATCTGACCTTGGGTTAAAGACTTTAAAAGCTAGAGAAGCCACTACACTCTAGGAAATATCAGTCCAGCTGTTATTTTCATTCAATGTTAAAAAATTGTGGCTTTTTTTTCTAGCCCAGACTTTTCTGACTTCAGCTTCTATTTCTGCTAGACTAAGAACTAGCTACAGCTTGATATCCCTTGATTGGTAGTTGTATCAATAATCAACTTAGCAGCTCTTGGATAAAGGATTAGCAAACTCCTTAAACTCCTCAGTCTTTCATTACACAATCAGCTTTCCAGAACTGGTAGGATCTTTATGGCTCCTTTCTGAACCACCTAAGTTTACACCATTTTTTTCTGCAGTATGGACACAAGACCTAGTCACTAGAGTGCAAATCATCACAGGGAGAGGGGAGATGTGTCACGTGCCTATTGACATTCCATCTTTATGTAGGCACCAAAAATGTTTTGCCCTGTTACCTACAGCATCACACAGAGAGCTCATGTTAAACTGCTTTGCTACCACAACAGTTTTGAGTATTTCGGCATTTCAGGTACTGCCCACCTATTTGCATTCATGACCTACCTACCTATTTCCTTAAGGTGTAGCTTTTTGTGTGTTTCAAATGAAAACAACCGCTCAATGAATTACCAAATTAGTTCATAGAAATCAATCATCCTTATTATTTACTATACCACTCATTCCTGTCATCTGTAAATTTTACTAGCATTAACTATACTCTCTCAGGACTACAGATAAGGATGTTGTATAGCATTTGGTCAAGAACAGATTGCACTGGGACTAGCTCCATAGTATGATGATTCATTACTACATTTTTTTGAGATCTGCCAATTAAGTGAAATTTAATTAGGGAAAATTTTTAATTAGAGCTGGATGGTAAATGACTTTTCCACATTGTAAAAACTTCAGGGTTTCATGGTTTTTTTCTCCTTTCCTAAAATAGATCAAGATGCTGAAATCTCAAATTCCGGGTGGGGGGTGGGAGGGGAATTTAAAAAAAAATAAAATTAGAAAAAAAAAAAAAAAAAGAAAACTGAGTGAATAAATTCTTCTGGTTTCAAAGCTTGGATAATTTTTATACTTACATAGATTTTTTATTGTAAAAATATTTTCCTACATTTCTGAACAACAATCACCAAAATGCATGAAAAATAGAATCTTCCACTGAAAAATGGTGAAATACATAAAAAAGCAGAGATAATATCAAAGCTTAAAAATAACTAATCAAAAGCATCTCTCCCTCTCACAAAAGCTGTAGTTTTGGCAAGCTGTCACTTGCCAAATTGAGTTAGTTTTAATTAAGAGATCTTCACTGATTTTTGTATAGTGGTAATTTTGTTATCAGAATGTCATACGAGAGTACATCAAATGTCTGAGAGATATCAAGGAGATAGATGTTCAGTGAACAGTTCAGATACCTAATGTGTCATTTATAACCTGTAGTTCAGGACAGGAGTCCACTAGAATTCAGGTTACTTTTCCAAATCCTCCAAGATCCCCTGAAACACACCCTTTGCCCAACTTATGCCATTTGGTGTGCAAACAGAAAGCAATCTTGTGCCTAAATTGGCAAAACCAAACCAAACCAAAACAAAAAACTAGCAGTTTCTGTTCAGACAGTAACTAACTTGCTTAGACTACACTGAATTAATATCAGAAGAGTGGTACCTTGTGGAAAGCTTCTTGGATGGAGTCTAAACAACTTCTCTTGTCATGAAGATAGTCAGGAGAGAGATGGAAATGTCACTATTTCTGCATCCATACAGGCATTACTGTAGTTTGTGTATGTTGGTACATCTATAATCCTAAATAAAGAGTGGCAGGGAGCAAGTGTGATTCTTGGACCTCCCATCATCTATCTACACTGCTTATTTTTCAGTTCACTCCTCATCAGTTTTGGACCTCTCCAGTTAGCTTTCTCCCATATCCAGGCACAGCACTGGTGATAATTCACTCCAGACCATGGTCTCCAAAGGCAGCGTGGATGAGACAGGCTCCCTCACTGTGGCTCATGCTGCCACACATGGTCCACCAGCACTATCCCAGCTGGCTTTGAATGTGAAACAGCTTCAGATGTTCTTAGCCATGGCCTGAAGTACATAACGTTTCTCACAGAGGAAGCAAAGCCAAATGATGCTCTTTTCCTCCCTGCTTTCCTTGTTTTCAGGGAACTGAGAAGCTTCTTCCGAGGCAAGAGGAATTCCTGTCCTGACTCACCCCACTAAAGCTTCTTACTGCCTTGAAAGGCAGAATTATGGCATTTGCCTTCAGAAGGATAGTGGAGATCTCTCTTTTCCCATCTCTTCCTTTGAGTTTCAGGTCTTTACTTTTCAACAGAAACTTCTTTAACATTCCTGAAATCAATGTGTGGAGTTTGGGATGCCTACTGGTAAGAATTTAGCTCTTTTCCATACAATGTATAGACCTACCTCTGCCTTGAAAATTTGATTTACAGAGCTAAGGCCTTAACTTTAAGCCATTTCCATCCTGAACAGCACTCCTAAATCTTATTTTGAATTATAGCCCAGCTATTGTACCAACACTTATCTTTGACAACCATACATGTAATACCATAAAAAACCCCAATCTCTAGTTTGTCTGACAAGGCCTATTTTCTATCAAAGAAACCCACCCTGTTTTATTTACATTGATTGTGGTACTGCTCTGTAAATCTTCATGTATTCCTTATCAATTTTCTTGTGATTATGCCCAAGATTAGTGATGGCATTAGAATCCTATTGTTACGTAGTCCCTTTTTTTAAACCAGTTTAATATTTCTGTGTAGAGAAGGTCTAGAACAAATTACATCACTGTAAGCTGGTTACAGCTAAATTTAAAAATTAATTCCAAAAACATTCACAGATTTGCATAAATCAAAAACATTTCTCATTCTATCCTTGAATTTCTCTCAGAAATGAAACACACTCTCCATGTATGAAAAAACTAATTCTTGCATGCAAATGGTCTCAAGGAGAAAGTTGATTATTTCAACAGATCTACAAAGCAGGAGAGAATGAGGAAAACAGAATATGCTGGTATGTGCTGGGGACACCCTGGTCATGTTTCAAATGCAACTTAAGCCACAGGTTTGAGATATTGTGGGCAGAACTAGAGAAACCTTCAATGCCTTGTTTTGAAACTGTTAAAATTCAATGACCAGATTTGCTCCTTTAGAATCAATGGCATTATACCAGGAATTAATAAGTTAATTAAACTGAAACTCCTCCCCGCCGCCTCCTCAATACTATCTAGTTACTGTGTTGTCCCAGGACACCAATCTAAGTACTATGCAGCCATGAATGTATTTACTCTCACAATATGCTTATGACGTAGGAAGTTATTAATACCCTCATTCTACAGGTGATTAAATAAAGTGGGGGGAGACCAATTTAATATATCTTAATAGACTTCTTGGCTAGTAATCTATAATATGTCTACTGTAAATACTATATATTCTATGCCCTTATGCCTTCATGCAAGTTTATGGCTCCTACTTGACTCCAAACATTCTATCAGGACAGGCTCAGGCAGGAAGCATTCATCATCAGGAAACTGGGATAACTCCCAACTATGACCAGGCAAGTGAAAGAGCAATATGTTGAGCTATATTAGAGCCAGTAGAGAATGAAAGTTTTCATCTGTTGCAACTGTCTAGGAAGTATTTATTCACCATCCCAAAGTACGGAAATAAGGGAGTCCTGTTTCTCCTAGCAAAAATCTGGGCTAATAAGTAGTTGCCAGATTTTTCTTTTTATTATTTTTTTAATTTTTTTTTAAGGCATGGATTATTTCCAGTGTTCTTTGCCTTTCCCAGATAAACTGGTACTTCTGGTTACCCCACACCTGTTAAAGAGCTAAACCTCAGAATGTACCCTCAGAAGCTTAATATGCTTGAGCTGGGTAAGAAACCTTGAACATGGACAAAGTCTAGCTGCAGAACACGGAGATTGTAATAAACTGATTTACATCATTAACAAGTATTTTGTGTCTCTTTGTAGATGAGAAGCTTTTCCATACGTAAAAACAATGTGCAGTTTTTCCATGAGTACAGTTCAAACAAAAAATGTTCCAATAAATCTAACAAAAAGAAAGGGCAGAGACAAATAAGTGGGATATATCTGATCCAACAAGTAGCAGCAGGTGCAGCGGCTGGCAGAAAACCAACGCGTCACTTCCCTCCATGTCTGATGCACGTGACTTCTTAGCCTGTGTGTAATGACAGAAGCGCCATCGCCATGTACCAGTGCCTCGTGTAAGCGGTGTCTCAGCCATAAGTGGGGCAGAATACAAATGAGGTGCTGTCTGGTGCATTTTGTCCAGCCCTAGATACCTGCTATCGTGGAATGCTGCTGTTGCTTCACTGAATACCTAACAGCCTAAGGATTAATAGAAAATATGTCAGAGAGCACGGAGTTCCCATCAACAGACATATTGAAGAAAAAGAATCTGACCTGAAAAATCTACCGAAGAAGTAGTCAGAAAAACCTTGCAGACAGTTACCCAGACAGTGTTTTTCTCTTGGGTATGTTTTTATTGTTTTCTTTGCCATTTGTGGTAGTTACTCTTGCAGAGCGTTTCTTCTACTTTACATGATAGTCTATTGAAATCATAACATTGAATTTGCAACACCACAATTATTTCCATGGCAACTGGTTACTGTCAAACAGAGAGGCACTGTGAGGACAGCAGAGCAGGAGTGATATGATCAGCAATTTTAGGCTGTCCAGTGAATTCCAAGCTGCTGGAGAGGGCACACAGGGGCAGGAAGGCCAACACAAAAAGTCCTGCACTGATCCGACTTGCTTGTAATGAAAGTACGAATAACGATTTCCACTCATCTGCAGCTAATGAACACTTAATTTGTTATATCCTTCAAATAATAATTAAAAAAAAAAGTATGGGGAAATCACCTTTCTGAACTTATGTCATGTACCAATCAACAGCAATTCATTTGAAGACAGATTTAAGCAAAGTCAATTGACTTTCTGTCCATTCCAGAATAAATTCACATTATTTAGCAAGAAAGCAGTATGCCAGGTTTTGACAAGATACATTTGAATGTCATCTACATAATAGTGGAAGTCCACATTTTTGGTTGTTTGTTTATTTTCTGTTTTTACATAATGTTTCCTTAGTATTCCTCTCCATTTGAGAGGAACACTAATTGAAAAATAAGTGTGAAATAAAACATAAATGTGACTGAATGTCTGAGAAATATTACATAGAGCTTCAGGGAGTCTTTGTAGCCACTTAAATAATGAAAGTGTGTATTTGAGAGAAGTGTGATTTGCTTTGTTAGGTAGATAATGAATTGCCAAAGACTATCAAATTCACAAGGGTGCTATCCTATTTCTTCTCGATATGTCATGCAAGTGCCAGCTCCACCTTCAGGTCCCGCAAACAACCATCCTTAGGAGTGATGATAGTCTAAACTACTGAAAGCCAAGTATGTGAGCTGTGGTCTATCAATTAGTGTCCTTGCTGCTGTTGTTGAGCTTGAAGGTTGTTGGTGTTCGGGTTTTTTTCTGTTAACTGCCAGAAAACTGCCTACTAATCACACCTTGAGTACTATGTTTGGTATGTTAACAGAAAATGCTTTCATCTGGGACATAACTGTGCTTGTGCGGGTCCTGCACGGCCTTTGTGTGACAAGCAAAGAAAAAATGACACAGAAACTACCTTGGTAATCAAGATCCTCAGCAGGTGTAAGTGGATGTCATAGCTGAAGTTGTGCTGGTTTACACCAGAGGAGGATGGAGCCTTTTGACCTTTACATTTTTATTAGCAGATCTCTGTCATCCCAGAGTAATCTAAAGACTCTTCGTCCATCCCTTTCTCTTCCAAGAAATGTCTGAAATAAGCATTGTGTTCTCTGGAGACAGAGAAATGACTTTTCATCATCCAAAGCCCTGTCAGGTAACTGATTATCTGCGTGTGCACGCTTATGCTGACTTGCCTCCATCACTCACAGCAAACATGAGGAGAAATGCTGGTCACAATTTGCTGCTCTTTGCTGCCTGCAGCTGTGGGTAACTCTGAATTTAGCTGATATTTCCAGATTAACTGTACTCCAATGCACATAGCTAAGCCTCGCTAATACAAGGTGATACTTGGAATGTTTGGAATCCTATTGATTAATTCCAGCCAGGATCTTATGAAGTTTCAGACTTTTAATTTCTCTGATATGAGATAAAAGAACACATATTTCTCTTTCCAGGCAGGACAGTGTAACCTCAAGTGCCTTTCCCCCATGATTTCAGGCTTAATGTCATTTGCTTTTTTGACTTCCTGCTGATGACCTTACAAAATATATTTACTAGATTTAAAAAACAAATAGTATTACAACTCTAATTCCTGTTTTCCTTGAATAACATCCCCTCAGTAAAATGATGCACAAAGTACCATTTGTTATTTTAAAAGCATGTCTTTTCATAAGGCTTCTGTCATAAATAGGATATTTAGTATTGGATTCATTGTTAAACCAGACGGCATGCAGAGCTGGAAGCATTTTGCAGCGAGGCACACAGCCTGTTTTATCAATGAGTTCACAAACAATCAATAAAATCTTGGGAAGAAAAGCACTCCTTCTTGCCCAAATGGCAACGGAAATTCATCACAGGGGTTTTATCTGTGGATATGACTATGCTGCTTTCATCTCAAGCAGCTACTAAAACAAAAACCATTTCAAAGAGTCACATTGGCAGGTGATGACAGTGAAAGTTGAAAGGGTTGTTTGGGAGGTTTTATTTTGACTGCACTACACTGAGAGATGGGAGCTGTGCTTTAAACAACTCATTCTGTGAAATGTCTTGGTGTGTCCAATTAATGGCAGCATAAGGTTCCACAGAAAATATAATTATAAAAACAGATTCTTAGTAGCTGCAACAAAAACTGTTTTCAGCAAGATTTCCCTCTCAGATGCATTCTTCATATACCTTGTTTCTTATGGGTCTTCTTTTCCAAAAGGACCAAGGTTTATTTCTGCATCCATTATTCTGGTTCTTATTTGAAGAAGTTTCAGATCTAGCGGCATCCCTTTTGAAAGTGCTAGGATCTGACACATCTTTCTGCCTCTAAATATTCAGACTCAGCTGTATTCCATACCTGCTCATGTTCAAAAGATACAAATAAGCAAAGTGCATTAGGAAAAGCAAAGTAGATTTGTCTTTAAAAGCCTGAAACCCTCCAGCTCTGCGAGGGACTGTGAGAGGGTGACACTAGAGATAAATGTGTGGGGTTGTCATACGCAGGAACAGGAGCTGGACTCAATGATCTTTGTGGGTCCCTTCCAACTGAGGACATTCTATGAAATCAGGTAAGTGTGGATTCAAGGTGACTGCCACAACCGTGTTTACCAGCCAGTCACTAGGAAACCTGTGATCATCTCCGCAAGCTTGAGGGCTGAAGGCCTGAGCAAGAGAGTCCGTATACATTCAACAAGTAATCACAGGACCATGTCTTCATTATTGTTGTCCAGAAAATCAAGCTGCAGATGAAGACAAACAAGGTATAGCCAAAAGGAGCAGTAGAAATCATATGATTCCTCCTTGGTGTGATGGGGTTGTCTTATGGCAAGACTCAACAGCAACTGGCCGCTTACCATATGAATAGAAAAGACATGCAGTGGGATTTAGCAAGGAGACACCCAATCTTGCATGATGTCTTTGTTTCAGAATAGACCAAAGACCCGAGGGTTGATGGAGGTCCGGCTCAAAACTGTGCACAGAAGCAGACTACATAGAAAAGCTGAAAGTGGTGTAATTCAAATATCCTTGTTGGAAGGAGCAAAGACATCTTTTGCATAACTGTAGAGATAATGCATTGAACTGAATTAGTGAATTGTTCAGAAGTAGAAATGCTCGGAAAATTGCCATGGGAATCCCTCATGATTTTATGAACAAATAGACATATTCAGAAATTCCGCATGGAAAACAAATAATTCTTTTGGCTAGAAGTTTTCAACCGTTTCAAATTGAAAAGGGTATTTTCAGCTGTTGTTTCTAACAAAGAGGTTTCCTTCAATCTAGTTTTGAATTGGACAGCTTTCCTGTGCTTTATTGTTCAATCAGAAAGAGTGGAGTGAATTTTTAAGATTAGGCAAAATATAAATTTTCATTTCTTTTGAAAGTCCATTCAAATGACTTTTACACATTTTGACTAGAGACTGATAGGTTTGCTTGGAATTACAGTTCTCTAAAAATTATCACAGACCAATTTTAGCAGGATTTTTTTTTCGTTTTCCTGGCAAAAGATTCTGACTGCCACTTGCAACACTGGGATTCCTTGTGCCTTTTGACTAACTCTTACCATTGACATGCTATTATTACTTATGCAAATCACTTATCTTACTTCTACTTTATTATCTACTTAGTAAAATAGCAATAATTTCCTAGGTCAGAGAAGATTTCTGAAGAATATTTATTAGGTACTTATAACACAGAAAGCATGACTCCTCTGACACTAGCATAAAATTAATGCAATTATATTTGTTTCTTGGCATTATTCTTGATACACTCCTTACTAACACAGATAAGATTCAGACCTTTACAGTGGTAAACCTTACAGTATTTATTATTTAATTCACTCCCAAACCTCCCAATTACAGCAAGTGTTTGTGTTCCTAATATTTGAGCCCACAGCAGTACATATTCATCCATATGCATTGGGCTTTTAAGTCCACACAAACTTGATGCTTTTTAACATTTGTGAACTATATAAAACAACCTTGGTTGAATTCTATTTTTATTCTAACACAGGTTTAAGAAGGCCCCAAAGGAGATTTTGTATAAAACTGACAAATCTTTAACTATGCTATAGAAGTATTTTTCCTTCCATTTTTTGTACCTGTTGGTACAGTATAATTGCAATCCTTCCTCCCCGGAGGATAAATCAGAAGATGATGACAGTACAGTTGGAAGCAGTCAGGCATCTTTCACAGATTGATATGTTTTGCTTCACTCACTCTAGTCCCCCTGCTGCTTTCCTTCTTTTATCTCCAGATTTGCTAAGTCTGATTGCTTCAGACCATACATTGTGAGTGAGTGATGTCAATGGCATGCTTCATGCATAGAAACCTTGTAGCAGCCAGTGAAATACAACTCAACATTCTTAAGGTTCTTCTCCACGCCCTATCTTGTGAAAGACAAGATAGTTATATTAGCCACTCTTTGAAGATTGAAGTGCCAGCAGTAAAATGCATGTTTGTCTGAAGACTTCAAAAACTTTATCAACCTTTTGAATAGTGTAAAGTCCTTATGAAGAGTACAGTTTAAATGAATTTGTAAAACTACATCTTCTTATTCAGAGAATTAATTCCCGTGGTACATTAAGTAACAAACCAGTATGTGTCAGGTAATCATGAACCATCAGGTTACTGTATAATATAAAATTGCTGGTAGACACATACCTTTGGAGACGACCCTCTATTCTCTGTTGGACTACATCAATTACAAAATAATATTCATTAGCTTAAATGATTATGAAAATTATTTCGCAGGACACGTGCATATTATCTGATCGAAAGAAACACATAAAGCAGCAAACCTTGCTTGTTATAATATTAATGTGACTAAAGTTTATTCAGTAGTGATAAAGTAGATGAACATTGACTTTTAAATTGGATAGCCAGTAATTGGTTTTAGAAGATGAGTGTTTTTCCCATAATTTCTACATTTTTTAATTTCATAATTGCTTTTTTAAAAAATTTTCCATCATTTGCACAATGCTTATAATTAGTAATGGTCAGGCAGCTCAGTATGACTTACTAGAAGAAAGAAATAAGAAAATGGTGAGTATGGTCTAGCTGATGGATAAATTGCTGAAGATCTTCAGAATCACAATGTGCGAAGAATATGAATACAAAATTATGTTTTATTTCTCCTCTAAGACAAGCATTAGTGTATTTCAAATGAAGCTAGTACATAATTTTGAAACAAAAGAAGAAAGCAAGTTTCTAGACCACATGGGGTTGAGACGTAGAAGCCTGTGTTTCTGGGAAGTTTAAAGGTTAGAGTTACAAAGAAAAAGAAGGAATAAATTGGTGACTGTTAAATATAAAGATGCACTTTTGGACCAGGAAGACCTGAAGCTGCAGGCATTCAGCGTTCTTGGAAAGTGTGTCACAACCTGCCTGCAGGTTCTTATACCTTTCCCTGTGCTTCTATAATTGGTGGCTGCCATGGGACAAATCCTGAGCTGGATGAAGCTTTGATCTTACTCAGCAGACCAGCCTTACACTCGTTTACATACCTACATGCTGCATTACTAAACCCTTCATCATGATGCATTAGACAGAAGGTGTAATGACATTGCCAGGCATGTGTTAGAGACTCTGTGAATGTTGGCCCATTGTATTTCTCCTGTCTGTAATTACCAGGTAAAACTTTCCTCTTTCAGAAGCTGAGTAGAAGAGCCAAAAATTATAGTTTCCTGATTATGAAGACCAGAAAAGTTCCAATTCAATTTGGATAGTGTTAAGTAGCCCTGGTACACACGAAAGATATACACTTCTTAGTAGGCCTGTAGTGGAGGATGGTTAATCACTGAGTACAACTGTGCCAGGGAAAATGGAAAATAGCAGGTGTATATATTATCTTTTTACTGAATATAATTACATGGCTGATTCACAGCAGATTGTAGCAGAAGTGGCTCCTTCAGAGACACTGAGGATGGGAACAGCAGGAAAGTGTTTTTTAAGAGAAAGTCAAGAAAGATAACCTTTGCTGAAAAAGTCACTGCAAGCAAAAAGGCAAGAAAAGAGGAACAAGATGTGACAAGTTCAGATCATGTGCAAATTTATGAGAACTTGAATTGCTTTTCCATGGCATTTCATGGATGTATGAGTGTATCTTGACTGTAGGAGATGCTAGAGAAAACAGCACTATCTGGAATTATCCAACATCTATTGAAAACAAAATCAAGATCACTTGGTTTCAGTAGGATGAGAAGCCTGTGCTAGAACTATTAATGTCTGCCTAACTGACTTTTGTTTCTAAGTTTATTAACAGTCAAATACACCTTGTTTAGCCGTATGAATAATTATATAAGTATGTAAACTATCCTGTCTTTAAAAAAAAAAAAGTTCTAACTGCAAATCAAATATACAATGCACATTAATACTTATAAATTACACAGGAAAGATAAAATCCTAGATACTAATAATCACTCAGTTACTAGCACTTTAATCTAAAATTTATTCAATTCCAGGCACCTGTTGCAGACAAGGATAATATGGTCAATTCCATTTTTCTGTGTCCACTAATCTGTTAAGATTTAAGTACTATGAATAGCTTTAAAAATTTCATTCCCCAACCTGTGCTTACTTACTCGTTAAATTTACTCACTAATATAATGAAATTGAATAAAAGATCACCCACCCACGTTAATTCTAAACAGCACATCAGAGCCAGCCTAGAGCAGCATCAATGTTGATTTGTGCTTAAGATAATGAAATTTGAAAATCTAGAAATGATAGGGTTGTTTATAGCAAGTTCATCTCTGTAAAATAATTGCATCCAAGTTCCCATAAACATAAAAGAGAGACATTCTGCTGCAGCTGGTTGAAAGGATGGTTTGATTAAGGAATATAGATAACATTTACAGCTTCAGAAGAACTTCAAAAGACTATCAGGGAAATCAGGGAATTTTAAAGACAGAATACAATTTCTAGACTTAAAAACATTATTTTTCCTCAGACATCTAATTTAGATTATATACCAGAAGCCTATAATAAACCTCCCACAAAGAAATAATAGCACACTGCACATATTATGGTTGTTCAACACCCCATTTAAATACAATTACTGGCCCTTTGCCAGAAGCCAGGAAGCGTTTCTTTCCATAGCAACAGTAAGAGAAAGGTCAGGATAATATTTCTGCAGGAAAGCCTGCCCTTAAGAAGGATTCAGGATTACATTGTGGATTACACGCTTTTGAAATATGGTACTTCCAAGTTAAAATTCACCTGGATCATTCTTCCCCTCCCCTTGGGAGTTCTTTGGGTTTTCAAAGCCCATACCTGGCTGCTTATACAACATTCTTTCCCAGTATTTGGCCAGAATAGAGTTTTTACAACTGCTACTTTAACAAGGGTTTAAATGAGAAGCAGCAAAATGTTCCTTGCTAATTCATTGAGAGCATAGCTCAGGATGTATTTAATTAAAGGCAATGAACTGAGCTAATCTACCTAGTTCATTTTATTTGATTTGGTCTGGTAAGCAGCCTTTTAGATACCAGAATATTTAAAGGACAACATATTGTTGCTTTTACCCCCTTTTTTTTAAATTTATGAAAATTTATTTAGTACTGTTTGCCTGTTAGTATAAAAGCTAATAGATTCTTTCCTAGTGTTGTTTTCCATTCTGCTAGGAGATAGTTAGCTATTGTGTATTATTAATAAACTAATAGCATCTGTTTTTGTGGATTAAGCTTGCAAAAACATACGCAGATGAGTCACTTTGATCATGTGAATGATTTCATTCAACTTCTGTTAAATGCTTTGAGTCACGGTCTCCCTTGGAATCATAATCCACGGAGAACAATGTTATTAGTTCTATAATATTGCTAAAATGGATCAAGTAGCAAGCCTAATTGAAAGATTTAAAAAAGTCAATGTTTCTTTTAGCAACTGAATAGTTTGTGAAGAATGACCTGAATATTTATTTTTTTTAAAAATCCCTTAAGAAAGGCAAAAATTTCTGAAAAAATTACAAAGTTTCACTGGGTTGCATGTAAATCCATGGAGAGATGTTATTTTGTGATGTCACTATGCTATATAGTTTGCTTGTGGGTGTAAGTATAAAGAAATCATGAGCATAAAAATCTACAAATCTAACTTGTGGGGAAAATGCTTACATGCAAAAGCCTGGAACCTGTTACTGTAAAGGCTACCCTGAATGTTCACGCTCATTCAGGAGCATCTGTTGCATTGGATTTGACTAGATTGGGTTGAATTGCACTGGGTAACAGGATTATCATCAAATCAAGGCATTAAAAATATCTCATTTGTAATTACCAGAGGCTGGAGAAATTCAGGATTTTGCTTAATAGCCTGGAGACACCTTAGTACTGGCCAATGGAGATAGAGAAGACAGCCTCAGACTCTGGTAAGGAACTCAGTTTTCTGCATGTTTTTCCCTGAACCAGGATCAGCCCCAAACAAAGAATATCTATAGGCAGAGGAATGGATGTTTCAAAGAATTGTACAGTAAAGAAAAAATACAGCACTTTTTATGAGAGTAGCAAGCTTTAAAGTACATTCCCTTTGTTGTCAAGAAAAGGAAGAGCAAAGCCATCTTCCTTATCTACTGTAAACTGAGGTTATTTTTTTGTTCGTTTCCATTTAAATCCATTAAAACCAATAAATTCTATGATTTCCCCATTACATGTGACAACATATAGGAGCTATCTTGAAGAACAAGATCAGCTGTGGAAGGAAATGCAGGAGACACCTCGCAAAGGCCTGTTTTTTCTGTCTGTCACAACAATGGTCTGTCAACATTAGCACCATTTGGACCGCTAGTGAAGCAGACTTTAGGCACAGCATATTTCATGAAAAAGAGCTTTCACAGTAAAGCTGTACTATACCTCATGTATCAACCTTTTGAGCTCCTTCAGAAAACCTGTCATCCTTCTGAGAATTAATTTTTTGTTTTTTTGTTTGAGGAACACAAGTGGGCAGGGATGTGTTCTCAGGAAGCCACTTGGGGGCATTGAAACTAGTCCTGCAGGTAGTGGCCAAATGACTGGTTATCATTAGAGTCTTGGCATGTGGAATAAATCAAAGGATGTTGGCAATGACAAACTCAGTCTGCTAGAGCAAGGCACAATTGTGTGGCAACAGTTGGCAGACAGATGCGTCACATCTGAATGCCACTTTGTGCTCCACAATACTGCTGATTTTATTTGAATTTCTTTGTTAGTTTTGATTTATAAAATTTTCAAGGAAGTATCTTGTATGTTGAAGCTAGACTAAGAAATGCTTTGTTTAGAAGACTAAGAATTTGGAAATTATTTTCAAATATCTTTTTAAATGAGTACTTCATCAAAATGAGCTTTCCTGACAGTTCTATTTTTGATGACATTTTTTGATCCATAAAGAAGTTTTACTATAAAAGTTTCTGATTGCACAACAACACTACAGGTCTAAATTTTTACTTATTTCTCTATATACTTTTTTAGTAACGATGTAGCCAGATTAATAACTCATCATAAGTATAGCTTAAGATGGATGCTGTCTACATAAATCTGGGAACAAAGAAACCTCAAAAGAAGAACAGAAGATTGTCAGGTGATGGAAGTAACATTTTAACACTTCTACTCCTGAACATCTGCAGTGTGGTAATCACCAAATTTACTATATCTAACAATGACCCCACATGTATTTTACAGTGTTTGAGTTTTGAACGTGCAAATTCTAAATACAGTCAAGGAAATATCATCCTTTTGCTTTCAAAATCTTTTTTTTTTTTTCTTCTCACTTTGAGGAAAATTATGTCTTTGTATTCATCTCTTCTAGTTTTCTTCTGCTATTGACAACTGTTGACTCCACAGTTCTTTCCATGTGGTTCAGATGTTCCATCTCCCTAATTCCTCAGTCCTACCAACTACTTTAGGGGTGGAATAATGAAGAAGCAGCTCAGCTGATGTCTCAAGTGCACATGTGTGTATCTGAGTGGATCAGGACTGGGATACTATTTTATTTTTAAACAGTATATTGATGTCACTTGCCTAAAGTTAAGTACCTTTAATGAAGTTCTAACAAAAAAAATCACAAAATATTTGTCACTGGGAAAATATGAGTCATAAGATAAAATGAATGAATCCTCTATATATGTGGTAGCACTAGGAGGAAATATCTGCATCTTGAAAAAAGAAAGTTAGCTACATTAAAAAGAAAAAAATGTCCATGCCTCCAAAACTTGTATATATACATATATGTATGTGTGTCCGTGGCTCCAAAAATTTTGTGATAGATTTTAACAGGAAGTTCTAATGTAAGTTTTGGGCTATTATTATTTTTTCTTTCTTTTCCAGTTTTCTGACTACATTTTATAAATTTTTCTCATGCCTCTCTCTCTCAGTTTCCCACAGAGTATATTTCATATGATGTTATCTTTTCTCACAGATGTTTTGCCCTTACTTCAAAAGTTTCCTGGGACAGAGTGAATGTTATTTTAGCATGTAAAAATGACAGCTTGATAGAGTAAGAAGCTATTTAATTCTAAATAGACATCCTAAATCAATTCCATAAATATGAAGAATAATAATCGGAGAGGTTAGATTCAATTTTAAATTAATTCCAAAATTTTCAACTCAAATTTTAAATCAGTTCAGTTTAACACCTTATGAAACACTGGATGTGCTTTTTACTTCAGTGCCAATGAATGGCACTCAGTATGTCCCAATCTCCAGTTCAGTATGGGTTCGTAACACTAAAATAATCTGAAAAACCTCCTTTTGCTTCCAGTGGCATTGGAATAAGGCTGAGTGTAAAATTCAAAATGAATGGTACGGAAATCTTTTAGTAGATTAATTCAGAAGTCAGCAAAATATAGGCAAAAAAAGATCAAATCTGGCCTTTGAAAAAGGCCTAATGTTTATGCAACATCTTAAGCAAATCAGCAAGCTTTAAGGAGAGCAAGCTCAAATCAATTAGTGTTTTGCTGGAAGTTGCTGGTCTAACACTACACTGCTGGATCCAGAGCAAATTCTGCTGCCTCAGGCTTTCCTGCTTCCACACCTGCAGAGGAAGCACAGTCCAAAGGCAGCTGCTTCCATGAAACCTGAAAGATGTGGATATCACTAACTCATTTAAAAGGAAGTTGTGCAAGCAGAATACTTCCCTATCACACCACACAGTAGAGTGTATTGCAGGAACTTAATTTGACGAGGATGCTAATGTCCCTTGTGCCCTCTCTCTCTTTGCAAATACGTACCAATAAGAGAAACTTTTTTTCCCATATTGATTGATCTTTCTTACCAAATTTTCAAAAAACATTTTATATGGACTTACCTTTTGAATGAACTTTTCACATCTTTGCCACCTGACCTTGTAGTATATCTCACTCTGAGTAGAATTCAGTTTTTAATGTTCCTCTAATCTTGATTATGATGTAAGGATGATGTAGCCATTCTCAGTAACTATATCAAGCCCTCATGCTATCCCACCAAGAAAAAAGAAGAAATACAAGTTTATCTGTCAGACAACAGTTGATTATTGTAAATACTGCTATTCTTAAAGAACAAAGCTTAACATTTAATTTAAAAACATACGAAGAGCAATAACTGTCTTGTTTAGTGAAAGTAAAGCAAAAGACTTAGAGACTTATTCTGCAATTAGTTACACACCATGTGCTTTGTCTCCAATTTTGATACAGTTTTAATGAGAATGGTTTTAACACAAGCCTCTTTGTTAAGGTACACAAAATTAGTGTTTTGTCATCCAGAAAACTGTGTGCATTCTCTAGTATCAACTACAGAGAGTATTCATCTAACACCATGTTTGACTTGGTTTGCTGTAAACAGGGAATTTTTACATGAGCGTGGTCCAGTAAAAACTCTGATCCCAAGTAAAATCACGTCTACAGGCACCTTATGGCTAATCTTGTCAACTCTCTCTTTCGTCTTGTCTAATCTTGTGGACACTGTAAAAGTGCCAAGGATGAGAACAATTTCTTGACCACATTAGTCAACTCTTCCGTGCATCCTCTTTTCTGTCAACCGCTGGTACCTAGGGACAAACTTAGAAACAGATATAAAGTCCAAGCCGCCTTCTGCAGTTAGTGTAGGGCAACAGGAAAGAGTCTACGGAGTGCAGCAGCTGATCCTGAGAACTAAGTGTCCATGTTCTGTGCAACTGGATTTTGCTGTAGGTCAGCACCCATTCATGTTTGCAGTACACTAGGTGCCCTCTAGAGCACATAATCTGAAAGCAGCCCTGTTAACACACTCATTGAAGATGAAAGCACGTCAAGAAGGGATGATCAGGAGATTCACTTCAAAAGCATGCTTCTAACCTGGACTGGGTTAATGGAGACACACTCAAAAGGACCATACACAGATGCCTGGGAAGAGTCCAGTCTTCCTGGTACAAAGGAAGTCGTTAGGGTGGCTTTGGTGTCTACTGTAAATGAAGGCATCTTCAAAGCTTTTATAATTGTGTTTATAGCATGATGGGTGGAAGCTGGATTTAGTTTCCAGATCTGATACTGATTTACTTCCTCCACTGTCAACAACAGCCAGTTAAAAAGTCAAAGGGAATGCTAATGTAATTAAAGATCTGGAAGTGCTTCCCTTGTTGAGTTGAGACCACGGTTTGTCTGCTCATTACATTTGATTTGATATTAAATTCATGGTAATGTGTTGTTCTGAATAAGAATGACAAAAGGAGGAAAAAATAAAAGCAAAATAACCTTTTATTCCTTAGTTTGCCATCTGTGAGAAGGGACAATATTTACTTTCTCTCACTGTCTTGTAACATCTGTGGTGACACAGACATATGCTATTCTGTAAAGGCCCTAGAATAACTGTGTACCAGTATTTATAAAACTTCTCACTCCTACCAGTCCAAGTGGAATCAACAAAAGTTGAGGGAAAACATAGACCAACTAAATTAATCTAAGATCTAACTTTATTGACTCCAACTGATTTAACAGTGTTAAGAGTACATTTTTGTTTCATTAGGAAAAGTCCATGAGCCAACAAGCTCTTAGTCAACAAAGTGTGCTTTTTGCAGTTTCCAAATATTTGAGGAAGCTGAACAAGCCAGAATTTCTTGTGTTTCTTTGTAATATATTTCTTATTTGAGGAGAACAATAAATTTATCTAATATTCTCCCAGTGGAACGATCTTCAGTTTTGTTATCATTAATTAAAACATCTTCTTCCAAACTAAGTTTCTGTTTACAAGCTTTTATTGAAGATAAAGAAAAATATCAGTAACACAACTTCTTTATATAACCAGTAAAGGAGAGAGTGACAGATATACAGATTATGAGAATGCAGCAAAGTCAAAACACTGTAAGTTGTGGCTTACAGAGGTATACGTACTTTTAGAAAAGTTACATCGATGATTTATTTTTAACAACCTGTCCCTTTTTTCCTCAAATAATTGAGCTGTTAATCTAATGCAGGCAGTAAGTCATGGACTTCTTTTCAGTTCCTTTACTGTTGACGTCACATTTCTATAGTGGGTATTTGTTTTTTGCAGCTATATCAATGAAATCATTTGCTCACAATATTATCAAAGATTCCAACCAGTCCTCCATCTTTATCAAATTTCAGTAAATCAGGACAGTTCCTTAAGTCCATCATAAAAACAAACTTGACAATTTTTCAATGAAATAACTTGGATACTAGTTTTCTATAATCAGAGTTCGAAGTCTTTTGACAAAAATTGTTTCTTTCTATAGTGTCTTGCACAACAGCTGAGATAAATGTAATAAGCATTAGCTAAATCTTTCAGTAAAGTTCAACTCACATTGCTACTTTAACACTGAAGTCCATCAAATTTGATGTTTGTTGAAAACAATTTTCCCCGATTAAAAGCTGGCAGCCACATTCTCAGCCCTCAGCAGGGATGGTGTAAAAATTCTCAGGACTGGGAGTTTCTGAATCCTGTCAAGGTTTCCTACATTGGCATTTAAACATTAAGCAGACATCAGATGGGGAATGCCAGTCACAACCAGGCTCCTTTCTCCCATGTTGCTAAAGTCTGAACTAATACAGCTGTGTATGTCAACTAATCTCTCACCATCTGTTACTGCGTTAGGTATTTTGTAGTTTCTCTGGAAAGCTGCAAGTGTAACAACAATCCATAGCACCATAAAACATGCGTAACTACTATGTTGTATAACAAGTAACAAATGTTTATTAGTGGCCTTAATTGGTTTTGGGAAGACTGATAACTAGGAACAAGAGCACCGTGGTACTGACCGCTAAAAGGTTTCTGAATTATGTTTGCATAGTTATGAAATTTAGAGGAAAAAAAGTCATGGGCATTTGTACCTAGAGTATAACTCCAGGGAAAAATAAGTGGGAGTCTTTGGAACAGGAGTTGCTCTGGAGAGAAGATCCACCTGGCAGAAGTAGCTCTATCTGCATCCCTGGCTTTTGTAGTCATGACTGGCCACAAGCGTGCAGGTGAGGGACACTGAACCAGCTAAGCAAGCCAGCTGCTGTTAAAGCAGAAACTAGAATTTTGTTATGTATTTATTTTTCTTACAACCTTTTACTTTCAGTCTTGTAACTAAGGACCCAACCTTGTATGTTACTCAATATAGTCTTGTTTTGGTGTCAAGCCTAGAGCTCAGAGGGTGAATCAGAGAAAAAAACGTGTGCTTCATCTACCCAGAAATAGAGAAGGCAAGCCAGCTTGCATATTCAGATCTCCTCCAGGGACCTGTGCTCAGAGACATAGGAAACCCAGGAACAGAGAATTCTTCCTGACAAGCTGCAAAGAATCACAATGACTGCAGAAACGTCTGCACCTACCGGGTCCTTGGAACCCCTGAAACAGGACAACCATATAAAGGTATCAATTGGAATACAGCTTTGTCCTGTACACAGCTCAGCTGAAGACTCCCAGGTCTTAGGTGCAAGACAAATAATGAATAACCACTCTATAGGAGGTACAAATTTACTAAAATCCAAGCGGAAGAAGCTATGGCATACAAATGTGCAAGAATGAAGTTTTCCTAGTCTGTAGATTCTTCCTCCTTCTTCTGTATTTATTCCCTGCTTCTGTTACGTGGTAAAAATTTACTGACTGACTGTAGCTTCCCTAAGTGACACAGTGAGTTCAGTCTCCTAGTTTTGTCCCAGACAAAACAGAGATACTCTATAACCATAGTTCGCTCACAAGACCAGACCGTGTCACTCTCCAAATGCTTCTCTTCATGTTGTCTCATCTTCACCAATTTTAACTCTCAGTACCAAGAACTAGCATGACTCTACTCCCTTTCTTCACTTCTACTTTTTATCCTTCAGTCCTTGGAGTTTTCTAGAAGTTCATCAATATCAGTAAGAGAAATCCTTTTTGGTTTTAGCAGTAACCCATCAGGACCTAGTGAAGCAGTCATCTTACCATTGCCTTTGTGTTCTATTGCACTCTTGTATGTGTGCTTCCTCCCAGACATTTTCCTAAATCCAGAAATCATTCTTTAGTCCAAGTTAATTCATATCTCCCTCCCACACAGTTCATAGCACTTAGCTAGTCCCAATAACGCTGAACACAAAGCTACATTATTAGACAGACAAACCACCTTTTCTGTCACTTTCTGCCGTAAGATTGGAATTAACGCACTGCTGGGGACTACAGAAGAATAATCTTATCCTGGGCTCTGAAGTGGTTTGGGGTTCAAAATAACTCCCAGAGGAGAATAGGCAGCAAAACCACACAGACCTTGCTGGAAGACTGAATAGATTGGTGACTTTTTTTCTATGTTGATATGCTTGCCAAGAATACAACTGTGAATTTTGATCAAATTCAATAAATATTTTTTGTGTGAGAAGAGCAGCACTCCCACCCCTAGAGCTAACTCATTGTAATCCATTTGCTTCAACCACAAGTAGGTCAGCAACAAACTTTGCTCTTCATCAACTCTTCTCCAGAAGTTCAGCTTGTTTCTGTGATTTTTAGTACAAGATTTTCAGTTTTAATTTCAAAGGGCAATATTCCTTGAATATGTTTAAGGTGAAATAAGATTCCGCAAGATTAAACAAAGTACACCATTGTATTAAGTGAGATATTTCTTTACATTTTAGATTTTTTTCAAATGAGACATTGATCCCTAAGCAAAGTCAGTTATGGTTCTTAAACAAAGCAAAGCACTAGATCGTATAGCATGAAGTGACAAGTATATGACAAAAGAGTCAAGAGGGCCCTAGGCACTTTTCGTCTGGTCCAGGTTGATATTCTACTACAATTTACTCTCATCCCACCTCTGCCAGACCTGACCAAATACCTCCCCTCCTTTTCTTTCTTCAGCCTCACGGATGTCCAGGACTTCCTTCCCTGGTCTACATTTTACTAAAAACCTTTATTTGCATCTTCCTAAAGATAGGAGATTCCTATTGAGAAAGGAAAAGAAAATCATAAACTGCATTAAGTCATAGAAGAAATATTACTGAAAACAAGATCTTCCAGCAGCTTATGAGTTCACAGAATCACAGAATGTCAGGGATTGGAAGGAACCTCAAAAGATCATCCAGTCCAATCCCCCTGCCGGAGCAGGAACACCCAGATGAGGTTACACAGGAAGGCGTCCAGGCGAGTTTTGAATGTCTCCAGAGAAGGAGACTCCACAACCTCCCTGGGCGGCCTGTTCCAGGGCTCTGCTACCCTCATTGAGAAGAAGTTTCTTCTCAAATTTA